>CM040241.1:27750432-28142274 GCA_022545495.1 Chrysanthemum lavandulifolium | reverse complement strand
CCTTAAATGTGGTATTGAGTCCAATTTTAATCCCCAACTATCCAACCAAACAAATTAGAAATGTCAAATCAAATATAAACCCACTCCAAACTAGGCAACCAAACGTACCCTGATGTTTCTTCTTAATGCTTCTGGAACATGTTCTGTCATTATTTATATTCACTTTATAAGATGCACTATAGGTTATTACCTCCAAAATATTATTTATATTCACTTTATAAGATGCACTATAGGCTATTATGTACACGTACCGTCTCTATAACATGGCCGTTAGACCTACAACGTTAAGTGCATGTTAAGATTACTGGTATCCCATTTATTAGATGTGGGTTTGACGTAAGTACGTAACTGTGCAAGACCCAGGATAGCTTCACTATGTCATTTGCAGATTTGCTACCAGTTGGTTATAAGATGAAAAATTAAAAGAAAATCACAATAGCTATGTGATAAATGTCTGTTTGAAACGTTTATAATTAATTGTGTTAAATTTAATCATTTCCATCGTCACTCATATGTCCATCTCTCAAGTGGAAGGTGGTCTGTAGAACGAGAGTATCATTTGTTTTATGCTGATGGAGTTGGGTGTGTTAGTACTAACTGTCTTTCTTTCTTCTACCAGACTGATTGCTCTAAATTTTTGAACTTAAATGAATTAGTAGTTATTTTGATGCGGGATGCTCTTTTTTCTCCTATTCCTCTGTACTTTTCTTTGTTTATTAATTTACATCTTTTTAGCGCAGAGTAAATTGCTGTACAATTTCACGTCTTTTTAAAGTGCTATCCACCATTGATATCTTTTCTGTATATTTTCTCCTTCCATTCAGAAATGCACAGAGGGCTTGGTAAAAGTCTTGAAGGATGCCATCAACAGTCCATATGCTTCAGAATACGATATTGCTGGCATTGCAGAACCTTTTCTCCAAATAAGATTGCTGCGTATTTTACGAATCTTGGGCCATGGTTTCATGAATGATGTCCTCCTTGCTCAGGTTAGCTTCCATCTTTTATGCGATATCTTGATTAGCTTTCATGATGTCTGATATAGTATACAGTCATTTAATTGCAAGTCTAGCTCGACTGTTTACTTTTCCTCTTTGCCAGAGGAACTTGTGCTTGTGTTTCAGCGTCAGCTAATAGTATTATGGATAGAAGCTTATTCTTATACTTATTAGTCATTAGGGTTTGATAAAATTGTGTTTTAACGGATATAACTTACAAATACCTACTTGTAAAAGTGTACTGACGGTCCTGAATTGAAGTCTGCTTACACTGCTTCTCCTGCTTAAATTCTCTTTTCTAGGTTGCAACAAAAATTGAGTCAAACAAGAATGCAGGAAAGGCCATCCTTTACAAATATGTAGAAACTATCATGAGCATTGAAGATAGTGGTGGCTTACGCGTGTTGGGTTTTCTCAGGTTTTGTTTGATGAACAATATTATGTTTATGTAAACTTGCTTTTGGATTTGCACATAAATGTTTTACATACAATATTTGACATATAAAAACTTACGGTGGTTGTGGCTTTATATAGCCATCCAACCGACATCATCTTACAGACACAAAACTAACCGACATTTGTGAAATCTTAACTGTCATAACCGCTATTTCGGTTATAATCTTTCTAACTAACATGTTCGCCCTTAGGCTTTATGCTTATTACATACTTGATACTAATACATACTATACTTTCTAATATGACCCATTTAACCCATAAGTTTAGGTTAACTATCAATACTCCCCTTAAACTAAACTTTGGTTTAAGGCGTGTCTTCAACTTGCTTTATCTTGCTCTTCACACAGCCGTTGGTTCATCGTCGCTTTGGTAAATGAGATGTGCTTCTTGCTTCTTGTCTTTATCCTTCCATTTGGTGCATTCGTATGCAAAGTGACCAAGTTCACCACATTCATAGCATTTCATTTCTTTCTTGCTTTGTTCTCGACTTGTACCTCTTCCACGTCCTTTTTCTTCTTTACTAAAGTTTCTTCCTCGTCCTCTACCACGGCCTTGATTACTTGAACTTGCCATCAAAAGTTTGTTATGATAATCTTCTTGCGGTTCATCTTGACTCTTGAGGCGTTCTTCATAAGCAGTTAGTCTTCCAACAGTCTTCCAACAGCTTCTTCAAACGTCATTTTGTCAATTTCGAATATTGCTCGATGGATGCCACAATTGGTAGAAACTTCTTTGGAACGAAGTTCAAGAACTTTCCTACTAATACTTTGTCTTTAAGATTAGAACCAAGACTTTTACACTTGCCTCTTATGCTTCCCAATTTTCCGCAAAGTCATTCACGGTTTCATCGGTCTTCATTTTAAGGTCTCTAATTCGCTTCTCAAAGTTTGAAGCGTGCTTTACTCAACTCGGTCTCCGCCCAATATAACGTACTTTGATTGATTCCCATACTTCCTTCGCAGCTCTCGTCTTGTGCAACTTGCATTAGAACATCTTCCGGCAATGTTGTGAGGATCATTGCTTTTGATGTATGCATCTTTCTTTCATCTACTTTTTCTGCATCTTCAAGTGTTTCCCAAAGTCCATAGGCCTTTAAGATTGTTTCCATCATAATTGCCCATGTGGTGTAGTTTGATTCGTTCAGTTTTGGACATTGAAGTGCTATACTTCCTTGTTCTCGAACTGATGCTCTACTTGATGCGTTATCATGCTTGTCACCTTCTACCATGCTTTCTTAGTTGCGTACTTTCTTACTTGCTTTGAAACACTACGGTTTCTCTTACAGGGTGAAACACTATGGTTTCTCTTACGGGGTGAAACACTACGGTTTCTCTTACTGGTGAAACACTACGGTTTCTCTTACTGGTGAAACACTAAGTTTCTCTTACTGGTGAAACACTAAGTTTCTCTTACTGGTGAAACACTAAGTTTCTCTTACTGGTGAAAACGCTAAGGTTTCTGAAAACAATAGGTTTTCTCTTACTTACTTTGAAACGTTAAAGTTTCACTTACTTACGTACTTTGGAAACACTAGAGTTTTTGAAAACGATAGGTTTCTTCTTACTTCTTACTATATGAACCACAATGGTTCGGTTTCTTACTTCTTACTAGTTTTGTATTTTTTTAATTTAAAATAACTTATTTTGTCTCCCTAAATTGAAAAATATACAAAACTTAATCTTACTTTCTTCAATTGATTTGGGATTGTACCTTTTATTTTCTAATCAATATGTAAATTGAAAATACTTAAAAATAAGATTATTATAAAAATTCCCAAATCCTAGACCCACCAATCCAACTATCTGCCTTTCTTTCTTTCTTCTTCCCCTTTTCTTTTCTCATAAACCCAAACCTAATCTAGATTAAAAAAAAATCAACAGAGAAAAAGAACAGGAGTACCGCAATAAAATTGGTTTGATCTTTCGTTCTCTGTTTTGGAATTGGCTGGAGTGATTATCAAAAGGGTTCCGTTTGTCTTCTTACTTCTTCAATCGATGCCTTCTCGATTTGGGTAACCACAATCGGTGTTTTTAATAAACCGGTTGTGTTTGTCTTTCTCCGATCAAACTTTATGTGTTTGAATCCTTTAACGAACAGGTATCCCTCTTCCTTACTTTCTTTCTTACTAGATTGATTCCCGGAATCAAATCTGCTTTCTTTTTTCTTTCGGTCGCTATACACAGAGATTGTGTAACAACCCTTCGCTGTTGATTCTTGCTTTTCAATCGATCGTCACTTGCAGTCGTTCTTCCCTGGATCGATTAACGTGCTCTGATGCCAATTGTTGGGTTTTCACAGGTTTTGTTTGATGAACAATATTCTGTTTATGTAAACTTGCTTTTGGATTTGCACATAAATGTTTTACATACAATATTTGACATATAAAAACTTACGGTGGTTGTGGCTTTATATAGCCATCCAACCGACATCATCTTACAGACACAAAACTAACCGACATTTGTGAAATCCTAACTGTCATAACCGCTATTTCGGTTATAATCTTTCTAACTAACATGTTCGGCCCTTAGGCTTTGCGTTTATTACATACTTGATACTAATACATACTATACTTTCTAATATGACCCATTTAACCCATAAGTTTAGGTTAACTATCAATAGCGCGTTCTTGCGATCAATATATTGGGGCGGTTCTTGTCAAACCGTGACAACAATATCAGGTGAAGTTTCTTCTCTTCCATAGTTCCATGGTATCAAATACTAAATAAAGTTGGAACATGAATTACTTTGAGTTATCGTTTAGTCTTTACTGAGGCCATATAGCACGATGACATTCATGCTCACTTTTGATCGTGAGGCGTTTCATGTACATAATTACTCTTTTGGATCCAAATTTATATCTTAATATGAAATACTTTAGATCGTGAGGCGTTTCTATTAATAATCTAGTTTATTAAAATAAAATAAATTTAAGAGTTTTATAATTAATACCTTATACTTTGGACGATTACCCACCCGTTTACCTATTTCCTACTGGAACTGAAATAACCAGAATGGACCCATTCATAATGGACAAAAGGGATACCTTTAGTGTCTATCAAGTATGTATATTATATAGTTCATGATATACTCTTCGATTTTTATTTCACATATTTGGATTTCTCTTCGATTTTTATTGTATGCTTATTTTGGAACTAAATTTGTATTTGCATATAAAATACTTAACTCTTATGCTAATGATCAATAGGCTGGAAATTATGTAAAAGATGAAGTATGGCATGCTCTAGTTGTTGTGATAACCAATGCATCTAACCTCCATGGATATACAGTAAGGTTGCTATACAGAGCAATCCAAACATCTGTTGACCAGGTACCACCAATTCCTTCTTAATAAGCCAAAAATTATCTGGTCAAATTTCGACTTTAATTTTAAGTTTTGTTCCCTATATCCACATGTTATCGATTTATAATGTTTTAACTGTTTTCAAACAGGAAGCAGTTGTTAGGGTAGGAGTATGGTGCATTGGAGAATATGGTGAGTTGTTGGTAAACAATATTGGTATGCTTGATATCAAGGAACCTTCAACTGTGAGTTTTCTTCTTCATAGTTAATATACTTCATTTTTTTATATCTGGCTTGTTCCATACTTCCATTTTCTCAAAAGTTAATTTTTGACATACATATTAATAGTGGTGGCTTAATGGGTTGGGTTGTGTAGCAGGTTAAACCAAATCTGGCAAACTCATATAGTTGGTCTCTTAAAACCAGTCACCAGTGACCACCACTCCATTTTTCTTAGAAAGTTTTCTAAGTTTCATAGTACATAGTGAAAGATGATATGGAAAATTTGATTATATTTTCAAAGAGTACACTTAATACTTTTCATTCAGAACTACCATGCAGAAGCATGCACTTGCTGTTTTAATTTAGACACTAGTGTAATCTATTAAAGTTGATCGAAATATCAAGGAGAGATGAACAATTATAAAATGAAACAGAGTACATTACTTCAGCGTTTCAGAGTTTATGATTACCACGGTTTGTGTTTTCGCAAGCACAGGAATGAGTAAATTGTGATGAAAATGTGTGTGCATCTGTGTTTGCAAATGTGTTTTTGTGAATGACTACTTAAAGTCTTCATCTTTTAGTCTTGGTTTTAGTTTAGCATTTGGGCCCATTAGCTTACTTTTGATTTATATCACACGTATTGAGGAGAAAAAGTATCACATGATAGAAAAGTTGTTTGATAACTACAAGTTTTAAAAGACTTTTAAGTCTTCTAACTTCTAATGTGGGATTCTTAACTTTATTTCTTCATCATTTTCCACAAAACATGACAAATTTATTTTTTGGATTATTGAACCATGAATAAATAAAACAATAATTTGGGACCATCTAATTCAAATTGACTAGACATATTGCATCAATCAATTCTATCAGTTATCTTAAATACAAGACTTTGAAGTAGCTTTATACAAAGAGCGTTCTGATATGTATTGCAATGAAAATAATATAATTAGATAATCATTTTGTAAATAAACTAAAGTATGAAATAGTTGTTCAACGATTTAATTGCGCCAAACATAAAAGAAAATGTTATTGATGGTGAAATTTGTTTCCATCTCTCATGAAATCCATCTTCATTAGTATTGGCTACAGTTCTTGTTTGATCCATTGCTATAACAAGGACCACATGTTGCTTGCACTAAACATGTACTCAGTTTCGTGTTCTGTTACATACTCTCGATAGCAGTGACTCAATCTAATTTTGCTTACAGTTTTATAAATAGACCACTAAAGTCTTAGCGATTAATATGCTCCATGTTAGCGTGAAAATGCTCTTACTTTTTAAAACTGATTAGTAATGAACAAGAAATAAGTATGTTGGTAACTGCTGGTTTCTGGTGAAAACACCTAATATCCAGATGTTATAAACTAATTATTAGATTGTCTTATGTTATAATCTAGCCTGGAATTAGTTACATAAGATTAAATGACGCGTGAAATTTATATGATACAAGCTTAGTTGAAGAAGAAACGCGAAGAGGAAAGGAAGCAGCAGAAAGAACAACAAAAACATGCCTTGGAGCTTTTATCTAGTACTACAACTAATGGAACTGATAGTGCTATGTTACTTGATGGAAGCTTGGCGGAAATCAGAAATAAGGCTTCTGACCACCCGACCACTGATATTGAAATGGCAGATGCAGACGAAAACGGTAAGTTTTTCAATTCAACTAGATTTTTTTCTTTACGTTTCTCTTTATGTATGAAGGTCTGACCTAGTCAACCAGTTAAAACCAGTCCTAGTCCTGGTCCTAGATCTTTTTACTTCCTGTTTTTACTGTTAGTTAGAATGACATATCACATTTAAAAAGATTTATACAAATATCAGAAAACTACGCTTAATATTATATGGAAAACACCAAAGGCCTTTGGTATGTGATTGGCCCATCAACCAAAAGGTGGGGTGATGCATAATATGAGTGAGTTTTTGCCTTTCATAAGAAATATCAAATGGAAAAACAGTTTTACGTTTTGTGCATAAGTGAACGGACTTTCGGACCAAATATTCGGGCTTAATCGGTATTATTAACCACCACTGTATTATTAACCATGTTTTGGATTGTTTGTTCATCTGTATTATTAACCACCACTGGGGTTCCGTATAACAGGTAACAGGAGTACACAAAATGGGACTGGTGACGACTCAGTCATGGAGTATGTGACTGCTTCACAGACAGGACAAAACAACACCGTTGGAACCAAAAAGTTAGGATTTGGTCTTGTGGGTTCGGGAAAAAGAACTACAGTCCCTTCTCTATTCCATGAAGAGGAAGATGAGGATGCACAAAAGGATAAAAAGATGTGACCTTTGGTTCCTATAGATTATTCAACCGAAGATATCACATGGATTCCAATCGGACTCAACAATCATGAATCCCTTCTCTTCCGGAACACGCTTACGGTCTTATTTCTCATCTCATTTTTTTTCACCTAATTTTGCTATAATTTTGACCTAATTTTGTTATATATGAACTGAAATGATGTCGGAAACGCAGTGCGTTAGACGAATAATACGCGCGATTTGCGGAATTGAACTATTATTTTGTGATTATTAGATTAATGAGCTGAACTGAAATGATGACCGAAATGTAGAGTTCCTAAAGCGCGTTGGATGAATGAGAAGTGCGATTTATGGAATTGAACTAAATTATGATGATATAGTTGATGAAGTTGTTATGATTATGTATTTGAATGAAGAATTATGAAATAAGTATATGAATGAATGAACTGAAATGATGTCGGAAACGTAGTGCGTTAGACGAATAATATGCGTGATTTGCGGAATTGAGCTAAGTTGTTACGATTATTATGTGATTATTAGATTAATGAACTGAACTGAAATGAAGAATAATATGCGTGATTTGCGGAATTGAACTAAATTATGATGATATAGTTGATGAAGCTGTTATGATCAGGTATTTGTATGAAGAATTATGAGATTAGGATTTCTTAATGTAAGATGCTGATGATGAGTAAAACGTAGTGCATTAGACGAATGAGAAGTGCGATTTACGGAATTGAACTAAATTATGACATAGTTAATAATGCGTTGATGGAATTGTAGCTGATGAAGTTGTTAGGAAGTTTGAATGTGAAATGTGATAATGATGAACGGAGCGTGGAGTTGTATCTTTATTAGAGTTGTGTAAATATTAGATTATTAGAGGTGTATCGTGCTTATGGATGGATCACGGATGAAAAGACGATTTTCAGAATTAAACATGCATAATGTTTAGAATATGATAAACCTTAACATCGCGTCAGTTTGTTTTGGGTAAAAGGTTTCCCAAACGTTTAAGTAAAAAGGATATGGGTGAAGTCTCATATCTCAGCCCGTTACATAGGCAGTAAAGATTCACATCACGTCAGTTAAACAACATCAAATCGTACGTTCAACAAAAATCTATATAAAATATTAATTGACATAAATAAATAATAAAAAGTTTATTTAAAAAACCGGACCATGCATGGGTATTATTACTATATAAGTATAAAGATTTTACATAATTTTATAAAATAATTTTATTTAACAATAACGCATATGCAGAATTTTAAAAGCTAGTTCAAAGCAACAAGAATTTCCTATCTCCTAAAAAAATATCACAAGATAGAAAATGATGTGTAATAAATACAAGTTCGTAAGAGTTTCCTAACGTCTATTTGAGATCATTAATTTGAGACTTCATCATATTTTCCACAAAATAGGACAAAGTTATTTTGGATACTTTTGAAAAAACAAAAGATAAGAAAATCAATTTAGGACCATCCAATTTAAATTGTTGGCCCTATATAGCATCATCACTTAATTTCTATGGCTTTTTCAAATAATGAAAATTTGTAGTAGCAATTAGTTAAGCTATGGCTTTTTCAAATGTCGAGACTTTTTCAGTAGCAATTAGTCACACTTCAAAGCATGTGTAATTAAAAATAAAAAAAATAAATAATAAAAAAATCAAAGCAATAAGATATTTCCAAACTCATTAATAAATATCACGAAATAGAAAAACATGTCCAATAAATATAAGTTTTTAGGAGTCATGAGTATCCTAACGTTAATTTCAGAGTTTTAACTTCAATTCTTTATACTTTACACATAATAATATAACATTTTAACTTTTCACAATCTCTCGTGCAAGCCCATGACCACAAAAATTATTAGACGTAATCCACAAAAGACAAAAGATTAGCCCTAGCTAAAGGTATAATTCGTCCTCACGCTTTACACGGTAATATGCTACTACTTATTAACAACTATACTTATTAGAATGTATCAATTAATATGACCTAAACAATCCTAAAATTTATAACAACTCTCACCCCGAAAATATAAACAACTATGCGTCAACAAATATGCGCTACAATTTTCTTCAACTCACCATTTCAGTATTATTTCAATTAACATCATTAATATAAGTTCAATTCCTAATAGTACATTTTTATTGCCTTATAATTAAATTATTATACAACTTCACCAAAACATATATATTTTACTCATGAATCTCTGCCTGCTAGATTGATTAACAGTTGTTTTTTGGTATATTTTCGATTAGTTAAATTGTTTACCTTTTTATCCTGTGATGTTCACGAGTCAGTAAGTTAGTAATTTGTATATTAGTGGGAATTTATTTTGAATTTACATAAGCTTTTTTGGCCATTTTATCGAGACCCTACATGTGTACGTAGTAATTCAATTATTTTTTGTTAATCGAATCGACATAGTCGAAAATTTTAGAATTTGTTGAGTTAATTTGTAGATGGATCAAGATATCATTCTCAAAACTATATGTATTTTATATAGGTGTCCTTTATATCACGTTATCTAGCTTGTTACCTTATGTATGGGTTACTTTATTTGGGTCCATTTATTTGTTTAGTATTTAGAGAGCACGTTGCATTGGTTATAGCATCTCGTGTCATAGCTTTTTTGTTTCCTATAACGGCGCCATGTGCATTTTAGCTCCACCGGTCCTCTTGCGTTATAGCACCATCGCCATGTATAGAACGGAAGTTATCGGGGTTTTCCCTTCTTTATTGAATGTAAAAGTGGAGTGAGTGAGGCGTTTGGTTGTGTGTTATAGGAATTATTAAAGAAAGTGCATTTTTGGTTGTGTTATAGGAATGTTATAGAATAAAAGTTGATGTGGCAGTGTGTATAACACACACCTAGCTCTCTTATATTCATATTTATGTCACATAACAATTCGAGGACCAAAAGATATCACATGTTGGATGCACATGCAATAAGTACAAATTGCAAAGACTTTAGAGTCTTTAGACGTATAGTTTGAGACTTCAATTTTTTTTCCATGAATCACACAAATATATATCAGATAACAGTTGGACGACCAAAAGATGAACATACAATAAGTACAAATTGCAAAGACTTAGTCTTTAGACGTCTAGTTTGAAACTTTGATCTTTTTTCCATGTTTGAAACTTTAATCTTTTTTCCATGAGTATCATCCAACTCTTTTCTACCACACAATTATTCTTTTTCAACGTCTATATATATGTTGATTTATTAGATAAAATAGCATCAATCAATACAAATTATATACAAACATATATACATTATGAGAGAAAGTATTTGCTTTTACTTTATGCAAACTCATGTTTTGTTTATCTTTTCACTTGTTCTTCTATGGTTTAATACCACGGCAGCCACTTCCCTTGGCCACAAACTGGTTGTAGCAGCAGGAGGGGCTACTAATACATGCATCGATAATGAGAGAGAAGCTCTTCTTGGTTTCAAAGCTCGCCTTCTAGACCCCGATGACCTGCTCTCAACGTGGAGACCCGAAGAAGAAGAAGATTGTTGTAAATGGAGTGGAGTCACATGCGACAACCAAACAGGTCATGTCACAATGCTTGACTTGTGCGACTATCATACAGGTGGTGTTGGAGGTGAGATTAGCATTTCATTGCTCAACTTAACCTACTTGAATCATCTAAATCTGTCCAAATGTTCTTTTCATGGAACGATTCCCCCGTTCATTGGCTCCATGACTCATTTAACTTATCTTGACCTTTCTGATAATGAGTTTACTGGAACCATTCCCACCTTTATTGGTAACATGACCCAGTTAATTTCTCTTGACCTTTCTTTTAATCAATTTACTGGCACCTTTCCCAAGTCCATTGTTTCCTTGACCGCTTTAACTTTTCTTGACCTTGATTGGAATCAGTTGGTTGGAACCATTCCCTTGTCCATTGGTTATTTGACAAATTTAACAGAGCTTAACCTAGGTGACAATTATTTTAGTGGAACCATTCCCGAGTCCATTGGTTCCTTGACCAAACTAACATACCTTTACCTTAGTAATAATAATTTCAGTGGAATCATTCCAAGATCCATTGGTTCATTGACCAAATTAACAGAGCTTTCCCTTTCAGACAACTCTCTCCATGGAACCATTCCTCCAGAATTTGGAAACCTCACCAATTTGCAAAGTCTTTCACTAAGATACCTCGATAGTTGTACAATTGAAAACTTAGATAGGTTGTCTTCTCTATCTTCGTTAAGTTTCCTTGATATGGAAGGAACTTCTCTGGCCAAAGCAAATAACTGGGTAAATGCAATTATAGGTCTCCAAAACCTATCAGTTGTATTTTTAAGGGGATGTGACCTCTCAAAAGTCATGCATCCATATTCTTCAGTTGTCAACTCTTCTTCATCTATTGATACCCTTATTCTCGATAACAACAATCTTAACTCATCAATTTATTGCTGGTTGTGCCCATTAGTTGGCAATAGGCTTACGGAATTTCATGTTTATGGCAACTCGTTTGATGGGAATCTTTCAGATTTTCTGAACAACTTGTCTCGATGCACATCCCCAAATATGTTATATGAATTGGATGCTTCAAATAACCAATTAATAGGGTCATTGTCTGATGAGATTCAAAACTTTTCATCCCTAAATGTGTTGAACCTAGATTCCAATCAGTTAAATGGAACAATAAGTGACAAATTGTGGCAACTACCCTCACTTACAGATTTGAACCTATCTTCCAATTCACTTAGAGGTGTTATCTCTGAAAACATTGGAAAATCAAATCTTTGGTTTGTAGATCTTTCATACAACTCACTCGAAGGAGTTTTTTTTTTTAATGATGACGTGTCAAACCTTTCTATGAGTGTAGAGTATATTGATTTCAGATCTAACAAGCTAGGACCTCGTTTCCCCAAATCTATACAATAGCATTTCCGACACAATTCCTACAGAGTTCTGGAACCAATGGCGCCCTTCTCACTTATATTATTTGGATCTCTCTTTTAACAACATAAGTGGGAAATTACCAGAATCATTATCAAGTCTTAACCTTAAAAAAGTAGATTTGAGTTCCAACAGCTTTTATGGTCCAATACCTACCTTTCCGCCACATATAAGTTTTTTAGATCTGTCCAGAAACAACTTCCAAGGAGGAATCTCTTTCTTGTGCCAAATCTATGAAAACTTTGAATCTCTTGATCTCTCACGTAACTCATTGACCGGGCAACTTCCGGACTGCTTGAAGAATTTGACGTATCTAAAAGTTCTTAATTTGGGCCACAACAGTCTATCAGGATATATTCCTCCCTATGTAGGATGTTTGGGTCAACTCGAGATGTTATGTTTATACAACAACAGCTTCTCTGGAGAATTGCCATTGTCTTTGAAGAATTGCACCAAGTTGAGCCTTTTGGATTTGGGGGCCAACAATTTATATGGTAATATTCCTGTTTGGATTGGTACAAACTTGTCAAGGTTGTATGGCCTTAGCCTAAAATCAAACAACTTTTCCGGAGCCATTCCTTCACAAATATGTCAATTAGTAAGTCTTCAAATCTTAGACTTGTCGTTTAACAAGCTCCATGGAACAATCCCATCGTGTGTGCATAATCTTACTTCCATGGTTCAAGAACAATTGTTTACGGAACATAATCTACATCATTATAGTAGTATTGTTTATCTTAAAGACACGTCTTACTCTGTTGACGATAGCTATATTGACAATCTGTTGATTGAATGGCAAGGAAAGGTAAATGAGTTTAGTAGAAATCTGAGATTGGTGAAGACAATTGATTTATCAACCAACAGTCTCACAGGCCAAATCCCATACGAGATTACCAATTTGCAGGGATTAGTATTACTAAACTTATCACACAATGCTCTACTTGGAGAGATTCCGAAAGACATTGGTCAAATGAAAGAACTTCAGACATTGGATTTATCAGAAAACAGTTTCTCAGGCGGGTTGCCATCAAGCATGTCTAAGATGAATTTTTTAAATTATCTTGATGTGTCGCATAATAACTTGTCCGGGAGGATTCCATCAAGCACTCAACTCCAGTCCTTTGAACCATCAAGGTACATTGGAAATGCTGGACTATGTGGACCTCCGCTGACCAAGTATTGTCCCGGAGATAAAGAACTTGAAGTAACACCTGTAGTTGGTGAAAGTAAGAGTGATGGCGTAGCCATAGATGAACTTAAGAGATGGTTTTATATTGGAGGGGCAGCTGGTTTTCCTACTGGGTTTTGGATGGTAGTTGGCACTTTACTTCTTAACCACCGTGCGAGAAATGCTTTTTTTCGGTGTCAAGATAGCTTGATAGATTGGGTGTATGTTAAGGTGGCGGTGTTCATGGCAAAATGGCGAAGGGTTGCACGTGCGTAGTTGTATATGTTTTTTGTGTGTTTTTTTCATATGCTCAGTATTGTAATTTCATGCATCACTTGTATTTGGCAATGGTTTTAAGTCCCAGTTATTAATAAATTGCCACTAACACCATGCATGGGTGGCCATTTCCCCACACTGTGATATACGGCATCTCCATATGTTCATATATTATAAATTGAATAATAATATGATGCACGGAAGGTGTTTACAAAAATGCTTTACATAGGATTGCAACATACTTGATGATGTTAAGGTATCATGGCTTGCTAAAGTGAACAAAATGAACCTTAGCTTTACGATAAGAGATCATGCTTCAAAAGCAACTGTTGGGGGTGTAATACAGGCCAATGTAGGCTATATATTACGTTTGAAATCTAAGTGTGGTGTGAAGACTGTAACGTTGTTTTAGTCTTGATTACGAAGCACATGAAATAAGCTCTCAATGCACCCAAGAAATCTGAATAATGATATCTTTTTTGTTAAAAAACACTTTAGTTTTGTTTCTCAATTGTCTAAAATAAAAGTCATTGGAAATTTACTTAAGACAGCACGCTGTGGTTTCTACAATGGATTATTTGTCCCTGTTCAGACCCTACCACAAGATAGCAAACGCACATAAAAAAACTGTAACAAACCTAAAAGAACATGCTATTATCGTATAGTTCTTGTTTGATCCATTTCTATAACAAGGACCACATGTTGCTTCCACTATGCATGTACTCAGTTTCGTGTTCTGTTACATACACTCAAGAGTAGTGACTCGATCTAATTTTGCTTACAGTTTTATAAATATACCACTAAATTCTTAGCATACAATTTATAATATGCTCCATGTTAGTGTGAAAATGCTCTTACTTTTCTAAACTGATTAGTGATGAACAAGAAATAAGTATGTTGGTAACTGCTGGTTTCTGGTGCAAGCACCTAATGTCCAGATGTTATAAACTAGCCTGGAATTAGTTACATAAGATTAAATGACACGATAGATTTATATGATACAAGCTTATTTTATTGTTATTGCTTTTGCAAGTGTTGCTGGTTTCTCATGGTTTTGATCCTTATCGTGTACAGTAATATTTTAACTTCTTGTTCTGCTCAATTTAGTTTATAAATGAAAGCTTTATGAGATTTATAAACTTTTTATGTGTTGTTTTGTTGTACTAAAGTATGATTGCAGTTACCCACTTGCAAAAAATGCCCAAGGGAAACTATTGTAGTTGCAATCACGTGAAAATTAAGATTCTACATTTATCCTCATCCAAGGATATTAAGCAAGAACCACGAAACTTTGAACTAGAAAATGGATGTCGTAGGTTACATAAAGGCAAGATTCACAAACCTAGTTGGGTAGTTGGGTAATTGGGAGGGCAGGTGGGTACATTATGAAGGGTAACATTTAAAGCAAGTACCCTTTTTTTTGGGCAAAAGTTAAATGTCCACACGTGACAAGCGGAGGAAATTCATATGAAGTGTTTGTATGGTAGATTGTTGGTTCCAAAAAACCGGCTTTTAACGTCTGCAGCATACCAGATTTTTAGTGACGTTGTGCAGGGAATGAGTCCCAACGTTTGCTCTATTAGTGTCAAGAGCCTCATGAGCGCTAACACGTTCAGAGTAAGTATCTACTTTTATTTATTTCAATACATATACATTAATACATGATGAGGTAATCTTTAATGTGTGAGGAAATACATGTATATGGCCACCGTCTTAAAAAGGAAAGTATGCCAAGATAACCATTTCCCAAAAACACGATTATTTTCACATCAAGTACTTTCTGTTCTTTAATCTTTCCACTTACTTGGGTTTTATCGTCAGCTAAAGCTATGTTAATGTAGACTCAGGTAAGCGGTTGCAAAATCATGTCCTTATTGAAGATTGGTTGATTATGCAGGTGAGGTTGTGTAGAATAGAAACCATGTGATGTTTGGTGAGCAAGTCTGATACAATAGGCGAAGCAAACAAAACTGATCATGTGAGTTTCTAGTAATGTGTGTTTGGAAGTAGGTTTGGTGTATGGTGTCAGTAAAATATTTGAGATATTTGAGGCCGTACTGAAAGCTGATCCTAAATGGATATCTATCCATGGCCGTTGATATCAAAAAACGCCAAAAAATGGGTGAAGAGTATGCTTTCAGTTCATCCAAAGGATCGCCCAACTGCAGCAGCTGTTCTTAGTACGTTTCTAACATCATCTTTCAGTGTTTGGATAATAAACTTACTTAAATTGCGTATTTTTTATCACATAATCACTTTCATAACGCAATGTCAAACACCTACTGAGTTTGACCTTATTTCACTCAAAATCGAGTTTTACCACTTTAAGAAGGAGAAACACATCCACACGCTATATCTTGCACGACACTATACTACAAGTGATTATTTGAAAGGACGAAAGGTAAGGGAAATTTGTTACAGAGGCGATGAAGATACTATTTTAGTGCATTTAAATTTTCTACAGCATAAGTTACCAGATCATGAGGGTGTATTCGACCCGCATCTAGGGAGGCCAACCCGGGCAGAATTGTGTTTGAAGCCATTGCGGGTTTGGATCCCCTTTTATCCGGTTTCATATTTGCACATTTGAGCCACAGAATTCTACACTCACACGAAATGAGGCAATTTGTAAAGAGGTTTTGACTTTTATTTGGTCAAACATTATCCTTGGATAAAAAGGCCTATGATTTTTATTAGTTGGGGGGTGTTTGTTTATTTTCCAGCTTATTATGAATTTATTATAGGCGATGAAGATAGTTTTATTTTGTGCATTTATTATTTACCAACCATAATAAGTTACCGGATCATAACATGTGAAATCGACCCGTATCTTGGCGGCAGCCCGACCGAATAGTGTTTGCGACCACGACGAGCTCGGATACACTTTTATCCGGTTCCATATTTGAACATCTCGAGCCAAATGATTTTCTGATCGGACGAAATGAGGCATTTTATAGAGGTTTTGACTTTTATATGGTAAAAAAAATTTCTTTGGATAAACGCCTATGATTTTTTATTTGTTGGGGGGGGGGGGTGTTTGTTTAAGCTTATTTTTGGGCTTATGAGCTTATCTGCTTTCAATAAACAAATGTTTCTATATAGCCATGTCAATATTGGAATAATTTATGATCACCCATTGTCTTTATTTGACTTTGTAGATCAGGCTTGTATTTTGCAAAGACGACGCCACCGCTGAAAAGACGACTCCAACACCGACCATCAGTCGTCACTCTAACACCATCACCAACATTGTTCTTCCTTACTCGGTCAACTCAATTTTAAACCATCAACATCACCACCACCACCAATAGTCAAACCACCACCGTCAAACATATTAGCTAAACCCCCCACCGCTACATGCGATTAACCCACAACAACCATCACCACCTTCGGTCAAAATCACCCCCTCCGGTCAAAATCACCACCTCCGGTATTGAATCCGGCAACAATTCTCAAATCCAACTAGCATTTGGGTTCAAGTTTTGTTATGGTCATGTGGTGATGGTGGTTTAAATATTATGACATCTATCTATAACTATATACTAGCGGGGTACCAAGGCGTTGCGGTGTGGTACCACTGAAATAAAATTTTCGATGAATAATGTATTTTAGTTTATTATGTTCTTTTAACAATAAATTTACGGATATCAAGAATTTCAGATAGCCGTGCCCGTTCGGGCTCGAACCCATTGGCCCGTGTCTGCTCGGGCTCGAGCCCGTTTGGTCCGCGCCCGTTCGGGTTTAAGCCCATTTGGCCCGTTGCCCATTCGGGCTTGAATATTTGTATAATGTGCTTTATTATTTGTAGTAGTGAAATTTAATGCAGGAATTGTGTTTAATTTGGTTGTATAATATGCTTGATAATTTGTATTTCTTATGTAAGGGGTGTTTTAATAACTGTATTTATTGTATTTATTGACTAAATGAGGATAAAAATTTCAGCCCAAAATTCTTTCAAAGAATGATGCAGCCCAAAGCAATCAAACGTAACCCGAAGCCCAAGTTTAATCCGATCAAGCCCAAATCTTACTAACCAAGCTTTACACTTTAAGTGTGGTCGCCGGAAAAATTTGTGTAGCCTCCGCAACAATTTTTTATAAGTAGTAGTGATAGTGATTACGGTTAGTAGCCCACCGTTATATAACTTTATGCCAACTAAGTTTTTACTGCTAACTTTGCTCAAGAGAAAGTCCAGTCCAATTCTTTTATGATGTCCAATGGCCCACTATCTCATACCCTAATCCACAATCTTAGGAAAAACGCAGTCACTTTTCTTACTTTCTTATCACATACCAAACGCAGTCAAACTCTCTCAACCAAACTCTGATAAAAAATATTTCCAGCTCAACCAAAGTAAATCATATTCGTCCTTTGTTTTTCCTGATATATTCGAATGACAATAAGAACTACACTCCTTCAATTACTTTCACTTAAAAATAGATCTGAAGTAGTTCTCTTCTTAATACCACTCGAATCAAAACACAGCTCCAAGTTCTTATACGATTCTCAGGTAGGTGCTATTTACTTGTGTTAAGTGTTTGATCAAATCGAATGTAAAAAGAAAGATGAAACGAATTTGTTTTGTTTTTCTTTTGATTTTCGTAAATTAGAAAGAAGTGTATGCTTCGAAAAGATCAATGACGGATTATTTCTTTGGAGGGCTAAGATCTTAAAGGTCTTTAAAAATCAAAGAAAAAATCTGAGATCTCCTTTTTTTGTGTTGCGTTTTTTGTTCAAAGCGAATGAAAAGAAATAGGAAACCAATGGTTTTGTATTTCTTTTAATGAGTCGGATATTAAAAGAAGTACATGCTTCAAAAAGATCTATGATGATAAATCTCTTGTGGTGTTTGTTGTTAGAACGAATCTTAGATTACACAACGAGATGAACTGATCGTAAATGGTAACCCAAGTAACAGCCCAACAAAGAAGAAGACATCAAGAGCATACGTTGCATGGGAAGAGAAGAAGAAGTCTTTGTACATGTTTACTTGCTCACATGCACTTTGAAGAAATAATTGTTTATGCATGCACTTAGGAGAAAGAAGTGGTCTTCCACACTGCATCTTACTCACGTTTCCATTATGTCCTTTATTTTAGTATTCTTTCCAAAGTTTAGTGGTACATGCATTTTCCTTTCAAGTATAAAATGTAACGGTTGGGTTATGAATGAGGAGGAAAATATTAAAGTCTAGTTTCTCTCTTGTTTTCTTGGAGTCTTGCCCGCTCTAAGGGCCTTATCAATCCGTCTCTTTTATCTATTAAGGGCCTTATCAATCCGTCTCTTTTATCTATTTCTTGGGAGATTGACCATCTCAAATCGGTCGAAGACCAAGACATATTTCATTTTTCTAAGTCTATATATAATACGTTGATGTATCACATAAAATAACATCAACACAAATTATATACAACATGCATTATGAGAGAAAATATTTACTTCCCCATTATGCAAACTCATGCTTTGTTTATTTTGCAACTTGTTCTACTATGGCTTAATAACATGGCAGCCACTTCCCTTTGTGACAAATTGGTTGTAGCAAAAGGAGGAGCTACTAATACGTGCATCGATAATGAGAGACAAGCTCTTCTTGGTTTCAAAGCTCGCCTTCTAGACCCCGATGACCTGCTCTCTACATGGAGACCCGAAGAAAAAGAAGATTGTTGTAAATGGAGTGGAGTCAGTTGCGACAACCAAACAGGTCATGTCACAACGTACGCTTGACCTGCCATGCGACTATTATAAAGGTCGTGTTAGAGGTGAGATTAGCATTTCATTGCTTAACTTAACCTACTTGAATCATCTAGATATGTCCTACTGTTCTTTTCATGGAACCATTCCCGCGTTCATTGGTAACATGAGCCAGTTAATTTATCTTGACCTTTCTAATAATCAGTTTGTTGGAACCATTCACATGTCCATTGGTTATTTGACAAATTTAACAGAGCTTTACCTAGGTGACAACAATTTTTGTGGAACCATTCCCGAGTCCATTGGTAACATGACCAATTTAACAACCATTGACCTTAGTTGGAATAAATTCAGTGGAATCATTC
Organism: Chrysanthemum lavandulifolium; assembly: GCA_022545495.1. NCBI lineage: Eukaryota > Viridiplantae > Streptophyta > Magnoliopsida > Asterales > Asteraceae > Chrysanthemum > Chrysanthemum lavandulifolium. Next base: position 28,122,577 of record CM040241.1, on the reverse strand, counting down.
CCAGATCCGTTGGTTCATTGACCAAATTAACAAGGCTTTACCTTTTAGAAAACTCTTTCTATGGAACCATTCCTCCAGAATTTGGAAACCTCACCAATTTGCTAACTCTTTCACTAGCTTCCCTCGGTAGTTGTACAGTTGAAAACGTAGATTGGTTGTCTTCTCTATCTTCTTTAAGTTACCTTAATATGGATGGAACTTCTCTGGCCAAAGCAAATAACTGGGTAAATGTAATTATAGGTCTCCAAAACCTAGAAGACTTAACTTTAGGCGAATGTGACCTCTCAAAAGTCATGCATCCATATTCTTCAGTTGTCAACTCTTCTTCATCTATTAGATACCTTTATCTCTATGACAACAATCTCAACTCATCAGTTTATCACTGGTTGTGCCCATTAGTTAGCAATAGGCTTAAGGATTTTTATGTTTCTGGCAACTCGTTTGATGGGAATCTTTCAGATTTTCTGAACAACTTGTCTCGATGCACAACCCCAAATTTGTTACTATTTTTTGGATGCTTCAAATAACCAATTAACAGGGTCATTGTCTGATGAGATTCAAAACTTTTCATCCCTAAATAGGTTGAACCTAGATTCCAATCAGTTAAATGGAACAATAAGTGACAAATTGTGGCAACTACCTACACTTACACAACTGAACCTATCGTCCAATTCTCTTAGAGGTGTCATCTCTAAAAACATTGGAGAATCAAATCTTTGGTATGTAGATCTTGCATACAACTCACTCGAAGGAGTTTTTTTTAATGATGACGTGTCAAACCTTTCTATGAGTGTAGAGTATATTGATTTCAGCTCCAATAAGCTAGGACCTCGTTTCCCCAAATCGATACAAAAAATGAAAAAACTTAGGCATCTTGATCTTTCCAACAATAGCATTTCAGACACAATTCCTACTTTTCCGGCACAAGTAAGTTTTTTAGATCTGTCCAGAAACAAATTCCAAGGAGGAATCTCTTTCTTTAGGATGTTTTCCTCCCTTTGTAGGATGTTTGGGTCAACTCGAGACGTTGAGTTTATACAACAACAGCTTCTCTGGAGAATTGCCATTGGCTTTGAAGAATTGCACCAAGTTAAGCTTTTTGGACTTGGGGGCCAACAAATTAACCGGTAATATTCCTGTTTGGATTGGTAAAAACTTGTCAAGGTTGTACGCTCTTAGCCTAAAATCAAACAACTTTTTTGGAGCCATCCCTTCAGAAATATGTCAGTTAGTAAGTCTTCAAATCTTAGACTTGTCATTTTAACAATCTCCATGGAACAATCCCATCGTGTGTGCATAATCTTACTTCCATGGTTAAAAAAGGATTGTTTACGGAACAGAATCTACATCGTCATAGTAGTATTATTAATGATACATACTGGTTTTACTCTATTGACAATAGCTATATTGACAATCTGTTGATTGAATGGCAAGGAAAGGTAAATGAGTTTAGTAGAAATCTGGGATTGGTTAAGACAATTGATTTATCAAGCAACAGTCTCACAGGACAAATCCCATATGAGATTACCAATCTACAGGGATTAGTATTACTAAACTTGTCACGCAACGCTCTACTTGGAGATATTCCAAAAGATATTGGTCAAATGAAAGAACTTCAAATTTTGGATTTATCCAAAAACAATATCTCAGGCGGGTAGCCGTCTAGCATGTCTAAGATGAATTTTTTAAATTATCTTGATGTGTCGTATAATAACTTGTCCGGGAGGATTCCATCTGGCACTCAACTCCAGTCCTTTGAACCATCAAGGTACATTGGAAATGCAGGACTATGCGGACCTCCCCTGACCAAGTATTGTCCCGGAGAGATAATTTTAGTTGGTGAAAGTAAGAGTGATGGTGAAGCCACATATGAACTTAAGAGATGGTTTTATATTGGAGTGGCCGCTGGTTTTCCTACTGGATTTTGGATAGTAGTTGGCGCTTTACTTCTTAACCGCCATGCGAGACATGCTTTTTTTCAGTGTCAAGATAGCTTGAAAGATTGGGTGTGTATTAAGGTGGCGGTGTTCATGGCAAAATGGCGAAGGGTTGCACATGCGTAGCTGTATATGTTTTTTGTGTGTTTTTTTCATCTGCTTGGTATTGTAATTTCATGCTTCACTTGTATTTGGCAATGGTTTTTAGTCCCAGTTATTAATAAAGTTGCCACTAACACCATGGGTGGCATTTCCCCACGATGTGTGATATACGACATCTCCATACATTCATATGTTATAAATTGTATAATAATATGATGCACGGAACGTGTTTACTAAAATGCTTTACATAGAATTGCAACATACTTGATGATGTTAAGGTATCATGGCTTGCTAAAGTGAACAAACATGAAACTTTACGATAAGATATCATGCTTCAAACGCAACTGCTGGGGGTGTAATACAGTAGGCTATACATTATGTTTGATATCTAAGTGTGGTGTAAAGACTAAAGACTGTAGCGTTGTTTTAGTCTTGATTACGAGGCACACGAAATAAGCTCTCAATGCACCTAAGAAATCTGAATAATGATATCTTTTTTGTTTGTAAACTTTAGTTTTGTTTCTCAATTGCTAATATAAAAAGAACATCAAAAACTGTAACAAACATAAAAGAACATGTTATTATCGTACAGTTCTTGTTTGATCCATTGCTATAACAAGGACCACATGTTGCTTCCACTAAACATGTCTCAATTTCATGTTCAGTTACATACACTCAATAGTAGTGACTCGATCTAATTTTGCTTACAGTTTTATAAATACACCACTAAAGTCTAAGCATCTTAGTGTAAAAATGCTCTTACATAAAGGATTGGGAGTAATACAATTCCCGGGGAAACCCTTTACCCAAAAAAAATGCTCTTACTTTTAAAACTGATTACTTGATTAGTAATGAACTAGAAATAAGTATGTTGGTAACTGCTGGTTAATTTCTGGTGCAAGCACGTACCTAATATCCAGATGTTATAAACTAATTATTAGATGGTTGTATGTTATAAACTAGCCTGGAATTAGTTACATAAGATTAAATGGTCGTATGTTATAAACTAATATCCAGATGTTATAAACTAATTTCTGATTGCCGGAAACTTTGTAGTTGCAATCACGTAAAAGTTATAATTTTACATTTAAGCTTGCTTACATGATCCAAAGATATTAAGCTATAACCACGATACTTGAGCCTCATATCTCATTTTATTATTTGATTATGGTTTTCAGCATCCACATTAGTCTCATCTTGTCATTGTGGATACCAACCACAATGAAAAGAGAAAAAGTCTGCTTAAGAAAGCTTTGCAATTACCCGTCACTATTAGCTAATGATTATACTTGTCAAGTTGTCGTTACAATTGTGCCGCTAAGAGGTTCTCTTGAAACTCTTTCATTTTGATCTTGGTGTGAAGTGTGTTAACTTGGTCATAATAAACCTAATACAGGTTGATATAAGGATAAGTATATAAATTGTTTGTTATCGCTACTCGTACGCACTACCACATTTACCAGTTTCCCCATCGTCGTTTTCCCCGGCGACTCGCCGCTGGGGAATCCTCACTAAACGACAAAAAAATATCCTACGTGGCACGAATTCTCGTAGAAAAGTCAGCTAAGTTATTGAGAAGTTTTCCCCGGCGACATGTCGCCGGGGATTCAGCGGTTATATTTTGACCGAATATTTCTTTGTAAAACGTGGCGGGAATTTTTCCCGCTTACTTTTCCCCGGCGACATGTCGCCGGGGATTCATTTGTTTATTTAAAAATTCGTAATTAGTGTTAATCTCTCTTAACGTGACATGGGCAAGAGTTTCCCCAGCGACATGTCGCCGGGGATAACTTGTTGGGCTTTAAGTTATGCAACTGGGCTTATGTTTGGAGATAACTGTTTTTATTGGACATTTTCCCCAGCGACATGTCGCCGGGGAAAGTCTTTGACTTCGTTGACTTTAACAAAAACATGGCGCCAAGAATTCCCACAAAAAACATGGCGCCAAAACTTCCCACCAAAAAGCTAACAGATATGTTTTATATATCACAAAAATCTACCAGATCTTATCCTCAAAACCACTCAATCTTGAGATCTTATCCCACCAAAATCTAATAGATCTTATCCTCAAAACCACTCAACCTCACAACCTCTTATCTTCACACAAATTTCAAAACACGATATGGAGCAATTTAATCATTTTATGTGTTCTTGTGGGCAGAAATATAAAATTAAGAACATCACATAGAGAATATTCATCCGGGCGACAATATTATTCATGTCATCGTCAAAGGTGAACAATCATACATTTCTTATTTATGTAAATGTACAAATAATTGGGTTCTAAGCTCTTATAATTTTCTTATTATGTAATGATTTTAAAAGATAATGGATGCGGATATTTTATGTGGAAGGATGTATTTGGAGTACTTAAGAACAATCTCGCACCAACAGAGTGCTCGAAATGCCATGAAAAGATCTTAGGATAAGGTTCTTGGAAACACAAAAACATGTGCTAGAGACAAGAGTAAGGTTCTTTGGAGGCCAAACTTGAAATGGCAACGATTCTTGACGACCACGCATGCCGATCGGATGCATTACCGTGGTGTTAGGTGACATGGAAAATCTTCGTATGTAGTAGTAGTAGTAGTAGTAGTAGTAGTTGTTGTTGTTGTTGTTGTTATTGTTGTTGTTGTTGTTGTTGTTGTTCTTGTTCTTGTTGTTGCTGATCAAAGTAGTAGTTGTTCTTGTAGTTGTTGTTGTTGATGTTGTAACCATAACATACCGACTCATCCGTTGAATGTCTAATGTGTAACCATAACATATCGACTCATCCGTTGAACGTCTAATGTGTAACCATAACATACCGACTCATCCGTTGAACGTCTAATGTGTAACCATAATATACCAACTCATCCGTTGAACGTCTAATGTGTAACCATAACATACCGACTCATCCGTTGAACGTCTAATGTGTAACCATAACATACCGACTCATTCGTTGAACGTCTAATGTGTAACCATAACATACCGACTCATCCGTTGAACGTCTAATGTGTAACCATAACATACCGACTCATCCGTAGAACGTCTAATGTGTAACCATAACATACCGACTCATCCGTTGAACGTCTAAAGTATCCCCAAAGTATGCTCACTCGTTGACTTGTCAACACATAACCAAAGTATCCCCAGCGACATGTCGCTGAGATAATAAATATTATCGTTAGTGTTAATTAGGCGTGTTAATCATTTAGCTTAATCCGATGATTCCCCCCGACATGTAGTCGGGGATAATATGCCACCGTGGTAATCGCTTCTTTGATTGAAAATTGAGTGGGACCACGTCGTCGCCGGGGATTGTCGTGGGGATACAATCCCTACGAGACTTCCCAGTGACGATTCCCGGCGACATGTCAGGGGAAAGGTTTCCCAATGACATGTCGCTTGGGAAAGTCCCCAAATCACATTGGGTAACCGGTCAATGTTGTAGTGTATACATTGTGCAACACTTAATTGCCTATTAACATATATATTAGCTCATAAGAAGCCCGATTTGTAGAAATGGAATATAATGACTACAAAGAATTCTCATAGATATTAAATGACCCTTAAGTTTTCGTAAAGGAAAACATAAAGGATTACAAAGAATCATAGCACTTATAGGTAAAGTAGTTACATACCACAGTGTAGTGCACATAATAAAGAGAAAATGACAAAAATAACCAATTTTACAAACATATTTAATCAAATGCCCAATTTTTATCAAAAATCAAACTACCCATGAAACTTGAAAGGTCACAGAATACCAGCAAGTTTCAAAACTAGCAAGATTGACCTTGCGATTTTCTAAAAAATATTAGCAATATCTTGCTTTTTTGTTTTGGCCGTCACTGGTGGAGGAAGTTAAACTTGACTATCTTTGACCATTGAAGCTATCATAAATCATCTCATCAAAACCTCGCCTACACACTCATGTTTCTTCCCATGGGAGTTACTATGAAGAATGTTCGAATCATGATATACCACGCATGGGTTCTTTTTCCCATTTCTTGTGAGTTATTGTTGCTCGTATATTTTTGGTTTCCGAAGTTGTTACGGGCTTGGTTACCACTAGGGATGAGCAAAAGACTCAAAGAACGGGACAAGAACCAAGAAGAACGAACTGGACCCAGAACTCAAGGTTCCGAATCTGGTTCTTGAGTTTGAGATCTTTTTGTTCTTGGGTTCGGTTCAGTTCAGGGTTCCACCGGTTCTCAGTTCCGGAACCAAATACCCAATAATTCTAAAAACATTTACTCCTTATACTCAAATTGATGGATTTTTTGTGTGCACGGGACAACAAATAACTAATACGGCTGGTTACTATCATTGACCTATGAGGTCACATGCTAGCACGAATAGAAACTCTATGCATATGTATGCTGTACGTATAGTATTACAATAAGGTTTAAGGAGTTACAAGTTCGGGAAATGGGCTTAACACATTCAACAAACCGACGAGTAATGGCAAATGTCATGACTTGCAATGTAAGCCCCTAAAGGGACAATCTGGTTTGAAAAGAAATGAGAGGGAAAACCTTTTATTATTTTGCTAAAGATATGAACATGTGAAACTATAGAGCGATTGTTTATTTGAGCTTATGTTTTAGTTGTTAGTATTTGTTTAAACGTAAATGGTTGCAAATGCTTAAAATTTTCATTTTTTTGTGCTTTTTATAGGCTTAATTCATTAATGTATGAGTTTATTTTTTTTCTTCAGAAAATCGGTTTCTATCTGAGTAGACACAAAGAACCGAAGCCAAATATTCGGTTCGGTTATCGGTTTCTATTTTTCACAAAATTCGGTTCTCGGAACCATTGGTTCCGGTTCTGGTTCTTGACCCATGCTCATCCCTAGTTACCATGTTGTCAAAACTCTAAGCTGCATAGGTCATTCAAAACCTCGCTACTTTTTGTTTTTAAAAGAAAAATCGCTAGACCTTGCTAGTTTTCCAAAAACTAGCAAGACCTTGTGATTTTTTTTTAAATCTGCAAAATATAGAAAGACCTTGCTAGTTTCATAGGTAGTTTGATTTTTTTTGGATAAAAATTGAGTATTTAGTGAAATATGTTTATAAAATTGGTTATTTTTGTCATTTTCTCAATGATAAATGTGACCTCAAACTGATGTAGTTATAAATTAATTAGATTCTTTTTTTCTTTTCGACATCTCATTAATCCAATTCTTATCGATAGAATCAATATGTGCTAAACGAATAAGATTTTCATCACCTGAAGATTCTGCAAATTGAGTTTGTTGCAAATGTTCATAAACTTCTCGGCCCTCCTTGCATGGTACTCAACGCATTTCTGTTTGATTCCTTGGTGTGCGACGCTAAACATGTGTTTGCGACACAGGATAATAGTTTAACTCATCTTCAACTCTTTTACTCCTTAGCGTCTAGATCAACGAGTGGCTGATAGGATCGATTCAGATGAGGAATAAGTCCTTCTAGGCTGGGTCTTTGGTCTCCATCCTAGAGAAACCGTTTGGTTTCACTTATGTCTTTATCATAGCAAGCAAGGGATCAAACCACTCCGAATTAAGAAAAGAAACTCAATTTTAAAAACATGTAAATAGAAAATATTAATAACAGTAATTTAAAACATTGGTCCGCAAAGTGCCCCCGATTCTAGCATTTGATCCCAAGTTCTCAAAAATCGCACTTTAAGTCCAAATATTTTTGATTTGCTTCGTTATTGGTCATTTTTCCCAACACTCATTAAAAATCTCATTAGTTAAAAGAGCTTTTTCGTCTTTTTAACCTTTCTTGTCCAATCACCCCTTAAACCCCACTTTTTGTCAATACTTCTCTCTCACATAAACACATAGTTCTTCACATAAACACATACTTCTTCACATACAGATTCTATTAACAGATCTACACCACCACCACCACCACCATACAATATCTTGAAAGCTCGTCTATATATAATAAAATAAACACTAAACCCCACTTATTTATGTTTTGATTGATTACTGATATAAACCTAAATCAGAAATTGATCATTCTTGCATTATTAGTTAATTTTGCCAAAAAGAAAAAAAAAAGGGTCCAGATCTGTCACCTGCTAAAGGTGTCTGTTGGTGAATTAATAGTTTAGAACTAGAGACTTCAGATGCATAACGAAACCAATTGGAAAATTCCCCCGTTGTTTATAGACCTCTATAAACGTGTAATGCTCATATGGATTTGTGTTACTAGGTTATGAAGGACTAGTAGGAGACCCGCGCAAAGCGGCGGGTTCATAATAACATGTTTATTTAAGTGATATGATTTAAACGGTTGATGCTTTTTAGTCATTTTTTTTCTTGGTAACCTACTGACTAATTTGTACAGTTAATGAGAAATTAACAATAATTTCGAGAAAATTTTAATCAAACCAAGTTGAATGTTTTTAGTATTACATTTTACAAGAAAAATACTATATCATCAAGTAGCTTTTATCTCTAAATTTAATTACAAAATTGTTCTATAAAAATTTTAAGTTAGCGACTAAAGTCTAAGCAATAAATCAGAGATTCTGAAGTGATTAGGATATACAGATCCAGTGGTGGTGATGGTAGATTTGAGGTTGACAGATCCAGTGGTGGTGATGGTGGCGTCAGTGATGTGGTAGGGTGTGGAGTGCTAATGGCGTGGTTTCCGGCGGATTCGGAGGTGGTGGCTTCTTTAATGGTGGTATCAGATTTGATGGTGGTGGTTGTAAAGGCCATTTCGATGATAGCAGCGTCGGTAATTGTGGTTAAAAAGTGGCGGATCCGGGCGGTTTAATGGTGGGGGTGGCGATGGTTCCGGACAGTTTAATGGTGGTTGTGGCGACGGTTCTCGGTAGTTTAATGGTGGTGGTTGCGACGGTTCCCGGCGGTGTAATGATGGTGGTTGTGTAATAAAGGAGAGAGGAAGGATAATGAGAGAGTTTATGTGTGTTTTATGGTGTTTACTATGTATTTTATAATATTTTATTTCTTTATATATATGATGCAATGGATGGTTGAGATTAAAGATAATCTAATGACCGAGATTTTCTCTTCTTATCCTAATTTTGGTGGGGCCCACAATTATACATGCTTTATATAGTTGTATAGATTAGTTGTTGTGTTGATCTTGGTAGTTTCCCACTGTTGTAGGTGGGAGGTTGGTGAGAAGTGAAGGATCACTTGAATTCCTTTTTTTTGGAAAAATGAAGGTCTTTGTGGGTACGACCCTTTGAATTCCTTTTGTGGAAATTTAAATGGGGCACATAAATGTTTCATTATAAAGTTTCTTAAGGACCGTGTTGGCTATTATTGGGCTGGGTTTATTGTTATTGGGTCGGGTTTATTGGTTATCCTGTTCATGATGAGAGAAAAGCAAGAAAAGAAGGCGAAAGAAGAGGAAGAAATCAGAGACAATAATAAGCCATTGGTAATTCTTGGAAGTGTTTTATTGTTACTATTTTTAGTTTAGATTTTGTGGTGATTGTTTGATTTTAGAGTGTTGTTTAATATGTGGTATGGTGGTGGTGGCGATGTGGTGAAGAGGTGGTGTGTGACGTTGGTGACGGTGGTGATGAGAGTCAGAGGTTAAAGAAGAGTAGTGAGGTAGAAGAAGGGTGTTTGGGTTAATGTTTGTTGTGTGTTAAAAAATATTTAATGGAGTGTTTGGAAAAAAAGACAAAAAGACAAAATTGCCCTTGCAGTTAACGAAAAAACTAACGACCATTAGCCAAAAAGGACAGACGCAACTTTAGGGACTAAAAGTGTGATTTTTGAGAACTTGGGACCAAATGCGAGAATTGGACGCACTTTGGGGACCAATGGTGTAATTTACTCTATTAATAACAAACTAAGTTGGCCACGGAGGTTCACCTGCGCTGACTCCGGGCCATCCAAAAGGGTAATGTAGTCGTATTAGGATTAGTCAGCTCGCAATGTCGAGTCGAAAACCCGGGTAACTAAAAAAATAGAAAAAAACACGTGTTAGTTGTATAGATATAATCAAATGAGTATAGATACAATCGAAAAATTAGGAACTCCAAAGTGATGGTTTGAACTATATACTCAACTTGACATCTTATCACCCACATCCATCATTTTTCTCGTTAGCTAAGTGGTTCCTGCTTAGACAGGTTGTACCATTAGCTACACATTTTTCACATTTATATCATGCATTAAGATGATTATATATATACTTTATGTTTTACAAGTTAAACTTGCTGACCTTCGTTATAGTTCCAACATGTATGTATGTATAAAAGATCTAGCTCAAACCAGTTGATATTGAGGTAGTTTAGAAGCGAGGTTCAACAAATTCTTTCGTGAGAAGATATATAAAAGATTGTTAATACAAATAATTCGTAAAAACGTTTATTTATATTTTTTGATCTTCTAATGTTTTGTCGATAACAAACGTAAAATCATTTTAATGAAACAAATAAAATACGTAAATAGTTTGAACCAATAGTTTTCTAACACACTTACGTTTTCACATAAAACACTAAAACAAGTATAAGTGATCTTATGATTTGGTAATACATATGTACAACAACTACTGTTTACATATTGGGTAAATATATACATAACTAGTATGTATTATAAATGGGTAAAAACTACAACCCATGGAGCATACCCATAACCCATGGTATTGACCCATGTCCATTTGACTAGATGCATTGCATCTATTAGGTACATTGTATCTAATGAAATACCCATGGACCAAACCATAACCCATAACCCATGACCCATTACCCAAAACCCATGGGCAAAAGGGAGCGTCCCACGGATCTCAATGAATACATTGGACGGATCCCTAAAGGGAGGGATCCGTGGGATTCGGGGAACAGTGGCAAGTTTTTCCTATAAATAGTGAGCCATTTCTTCCTTTTGAGCAGCCACTCTCACACATACTTTCCCCAAGTATTGTAACTCTCTAACCACTGATCCTAAGAGATCTTTCTATGTAGTTTGTCTTTTGTTTTTGTGTGATTCTCTAGGTTCCTCTTGAAGGCGAGATCACCGCTTCTTAAAGTCAAGCAAGCTCAAGTCCATGAGTTGCCATGCTTCGTCATCATCAAGACTACTGAGGTTCTCTTATTGATAGTTGTTTCTTCCTCCATAGAAGTGTTGTTTTGAAGGCATTAGTGAAGGATGCCGAAAGAGTCAAGACGAAAGCATTAGTGAAAGGTGCTTAACGTCCGTGTCGAAAGCATTAGTGAAGAATGCTAAAGAAGTAAAGTTACAAGGCATTAATTAAGGATGCCTAGAAGTCAAGCCAAGGGCATTAGTGAAAGGTGCATAAGGTGTACATTCGATATGGTGTGTTTCGATGTACAAGATAGATTAGTATTGAATCCAAGGATATTGATATCCTTGATGATGTTGTAATAAGGAGTTGGTCTCCTTTGGGATAAGGGGTTGTGTAGTGTTGAGTAGTAGTTCCTCCATTGTAATGGAACTCGGTACTTAGCCTAGTACCAGATAAAGGGTAGGCAACGTTGTGGTAGGTGTGGTTCACCTTGGTGAAAAGAACCCGGTGGTTAGCCTAGTACCGGAAAAAGAGTAGGCGACGTTGTGAAGGCTTCTCCGCCATAAGGAGTTGGTGTCGTGTAGTCATTACGAACTCTCGAGTAGGTGACTCGGGGAGTGGAGTAGGGCAAGGAAGGTGTCCTTGTAGCCGAACCACTATAAATACTCGTGCCGTGGTTATGTGCTTCTTACTCTTTATCTTTCATTACACATTTATATATCTATCTATCAATGTCCAACATACACATCCAAATGGATTGACATAAGTCGATCTAATTATTTTAAAACGAAGTTTTAATTGGTAAAACTATTCAACCCTCATCTAGTTTTCCTCAATTGGCATTAGAGCTTTGTTACCAAGTTTCTTAGAGTATGTTGTACTTTAAAAACTTGATACGATGCGTGTATGTTTGAAAACTACAAAGAAGGATTTTTTTTTCATGTTTTAAAAATCATTATAGTGTTTATTGTTGGACAATGATAGAGTGTTCTAATATTTTCCTGTTAAGAATTTTCCATACTTGGATTTGGGCATACCAAGAAGATCATGAAGAAACTATCTAAATATTTCTTCACGTAAAAAGAATGTTTAGCATTGTTTTCCTCATACATGGATCTGGAGATTCTAAGAAGATCACAAAGCATTTTCTCTAAATATTTCTTTCCTTAAAATAAATATTTAGCAAAGGTATGATCGTTAATAATTTACATTATTTTTTATTATTATTAAATTCTTAGTTGTATGGTTAATCTTTATTAGTAATTACTTAAGTAGTTACAAATCATCATCAAGAATGGTATTCTTCAATTGATTTATATAGACCATACTACTAATCTGTAATAATGATATTTCGGTTATTTGATAGCCTCAATCATTATTCATCACAAAAGGATTATTGACATCTCATCTTTGTCAATGAATATCCATGTGAAATTTCTTATATTATGATCAAATGAGATTTTATCATAATCTTTGAAAAACCTCCCAAGAGTTATGACAAATTAATAAAAAAAAGGAATCTCATCAAATAGGATTAGTATTAAACCATCAAAACCCCTAATCACTAGTTATAGAGCTTAAACATCAAACTCTATGCATTTTAGAACTCCCAAACCAAAGTTATCAAGGAATGCTTAAACTGATTTTTGTTGTCATGCCGGATCCCTAAGCTTGAACTAGCCGGATCCCTAATGAGAGGATCCGTGGGATCCGTGCAACAGAAGACAGCACAAGTTAGAAATGATCACTGTGCAAGTTCCACAACCATTTTCCCTTCAAAGACTCACGAACAAAAACCCAATTACTGTTCACAGGATCAATTTGATCATTTCCTTCAAGCATAACAATCCCTTGTGTAAGTGTAATCTTCACTACATTGTTAATTTAATTCCTTGATTTCTAGGATTACAATTTCTTCATCTTTAGAAGTTGGGTTCAAATGGGTTTATCATAATTTGTTATCACATTGTTTTCTAAGATAATCTTAATCAAAGAATCAATATTGTTAATACAAATTAAACTCATTTCTTGAATTCAATAAAGATGATTTGAGCAAAATTGTGATCAAACCCTTTAGGCTACTATTCATAATTAACACCACATTGTGGTTGTGTTGTTTAGGAACAATCATGCCAAGTAATCGACAACAAGACTATAAAGATACCGTCCATTACATCCCAATGTACCATAGAAAGGATGGACTTAGCCTGGAAGATAGGAAAGCTTTCAAAATGCTCAAAAAGAGACTTTTTCATGAAGGTCGTGTAGTACAACCATCGTTTCATGCCAACACCGACATCTGACAAGTTTTTGGGACCATTGGCTTTGATTGTTTATTGGACATAAACGAACAAATTTGTCCGGTTTTCGTACTCGAGTTCTACAAGACAATGAGGATAGTTAGAAATGATGATGGGACCATCTCAATTGTCTTCATCATAAATGAGCATGAGTACACTCTTTAGCTTATGGAGTTTGGAAGAATACTACGGGTTCCATATCAAGGAGTTTGCATGTTTTCCGATGAGTGGTCTTTGGCGGAGATACACGATATGGTTGATCACCATGAAATCTACCACATGAGAATCCCAGAAGCAACCACGGTGAGGGACACCGTGTTCATGCCAAGATCATCCCCATCGAGGGTCACTAGAAATTCGAAAGTGATCTATAGGGATCCTTTCCAAATGGAGCTCTCTGAGATGTATGCCTTGTATAGGAAATGGGAAGTTTTGGTGAGGGAGAATGTGTCGTGCTTAGGAGGGAACAAGGATCACCTCAATGCGTGCCTAAGTTTCATGATCTATTGCCTAGTGACTGAGACTCGCTTCAACCTTGCATACTACATGATTAAGAGAATGGCAAGTGTAAAAAGCATGGACAAAATGTTTTTCCCTTACGCAATGCTCCTAACCCGTCTTGCAACATTCATCTTTGCATTAGATCCCTCTCTGTTATCCTATGATCATAGCTTTTTCAACAAGGTTATGGTGTTGTTGACCGAGGGAAGAACTACAAGGTTTATGGTGGAAAACAAAAGACCTCACCCTCCATCAGATTCATCGGATGAACGGGAGAGGCAAAGAGAAGGTGAAGGTAGTAGCAACCCACTCGGAAACACCGATCTCGACCCTTTGGATTACATCAATCAATTGCCGGTCATTCCTAGCCCATCACCAGAATGGCAACAAACCAAGGGGATCTTCAAGTGCTTCGCCAACTTCTTGAAGAAAAAGAAGTAAAGATGGTATGATAAAGAGTGGAGGAGGGATGAAGACGGGGAGTGATGGAGTAGTAAGGTAAGGTCATAGGACCTTAATTTGTGAAAACAATTTGAAACAATGGGCTGTAATATCTAAACAAATACTTATGTATAGTAGGATGTAGTATGTAGTTATTTCCATAACTTGGCATTGAACAATCTTGACTTAGGAACGTGTAGGATGAGATTTTACGACTTCTTGAAATCCTTCAAGTAGTCGTCGTCACTCATCTTTAGGTACCTTTAGTTCCCCCACATTTGCTATGCGTTATACTTGATGTGTTCTTGCATTTTGAAACAACTAGGAGAAGCATTTGCTAAAAGTGCAAAAATTGCACATTTGCTGAAAGCCTTCTGATCTGCAGTAGGCGGATCCCAGTGTTTGAACTAGCCGGATCCCTCCCAAGAGTGCACCGTGGGATCCGTGACCACAGATGAGCAATACATACCTCCTTACATAAAAAACAGCTCACTAGATCACCTCACACTAGTCAAACATAAGACCTTAGAACCAACTAAGTCTTCCTTAAGCATTTGAAAGCTTCACACTCACCCATAGCTTACCTAGGATCTATCTCAAAATGTTTTTGATTTATCAACTCATCAAAACTCACCATATTTCCGCTCCAACGCTCACACATTATTCCTCGCATCTTAATAAACTTAGTTTGATATTTCTATCAATTTTAGCAAATTGATTCTAGTCACTCTTTACTCTTAAATAGACTCAAAACTAGCTTTTTATTTTTCTTTATTTTTCTAGATTTTATCAATTTTCTCTTGAGATATCATCTGACCTCTAGGATCAATTACCACCATTTTTTTCATTTCAAATCGAATGGTATCCTTCTCAAGTACTTAGTTAAACTATCTTCCACTTTTCTACCCAAAACCATCAGTAAGCATCCTCACTTATTTTAGTTGAGCATTTAAGACATCCACCACTCAAAACACCAAAGGAAAGTCAAAACCTCAAAATACATAGGCACTAAACATTACAAAAGGCATAATCTTTTCATCACACCTCTATCTGACAAACGGATCCCTGGTTTATAACCAGACGGATCCGTGTCTGCAGAAAGACTTAAATCAGCTTTCCTCCTCAAATTGAAGCCACCTTTTGGTTATCTAACCACCTTTAGTTATCATTTAATGTTCTCCTAGATCTGAACAATATCTTAATGCATGCTTAATCCTCTTACTGGTCAAGAATTTAATTCCCTAGTTCAAAATCATCCTTTATAAACCAAACTCTCTTGAGGTTAAGTCATCACTCTTACCTAGCTCTCAAAAATCAGTAGTTAGAAGCTCATATTTGCATCCTCACCATCACCATGACCAAAGCATTTAGCAACAACTCTTCAACCAAAGGCTCATCCAAAAGGAATAGTCATATGATTCATGAGATTTCATCCACCGAATCATCTCCCGTAAGAAATAATAGTGCTAGAATCCCACCTCAACAAACTCAATCAACAATTGCTAAGAGAACCGCAAGAATTAGCATTAGACCTTTTGGGCTAGAAAAGGGCTCATCAAGCTCTAAACGAAAAGTACCTAGCTCTAGCAAACCCTCTAAACCTTCGTTTTTAGAGCATAGACTACACCCTTTCAATGAGCCTATCTCTCACCAAAATATCTATTCATTAGAGCATTCACCACCAAGAACTTCCCATTCACCAACCTTCTCGTTAAATAGGGAAAACACCAACTAGTCCATCATTGGAAACAAGGAACCACCAAGGACTTGATCATATGGAGGATTGTCCATTACCACCACCCTCATTTTTAGTAGAACCTCATCCTACATTTCTTAATGAAACCCCACCAACATTTGTAGAGTCTCCTCAAAACATCTAATCTCCTCCGGCTCCTAATCAAGACAATAATTGCTCTAATTGTCTAATCACCCAAGGACTTGTTCAAGAAGTACGAAATGAGTTACATTTCATGTTTAATCATCTTCTTGAAAGATTGGATCAAATCAACAAGTCTACTCATCCTTAGATTCAAGCACATTGTTGCTTCTTAAGTTTTAGTAAACTTACTAGTATTAATGGAATATGTATTACATGGCTAAATCATTCTCTTAGTTTTAGAGATTTGTTGATTATCTCTTTTTTTATTGAATGATAACTTATTTGCCATATTGCTTTGAATATATGTTTGTTGTTTGTATACATATCTCACTCTCACGTTAGCATTGTTTGGTATATCACCATTGCTGAAAATCTGTCACCAGACAGACGGATCCCTGGAAATTGCCTAGACGGATCCCACAAAGGAAGTAACCGTGGGATCTGTGTAACATAAGACCAATTTTATACTAACTTGAGTCTTTTTTGCAGGAAATTATGCACTATATACTTGTTTTCTAACCTTTGTTTTGTAGATTTTCAAAATACACAAGAAGACTTTTGACACCATAAGCTAGGGTGAGCTTTGTGTCAAACCATACATTGCAAAACCATTTGCAATATAATCCTCATATGGATTACATTTCGTTACGTCCCCTTGCAAAGTTGCAGTCATCAAGGGGGAGCACTTTTGGTCACAAGGATGAAACCATTTGCAAACAAAGTTGCAATAGTCTTTATTTACTTGACGCCCTCACAAAGGGACGGACTCGTCAAGGGGGAGTTAAGACGAGAACCATTCTCGTCACTTGCTCTCTTTACATTTTTTCTCTCTTTTACATGTTTTTCTTAAAACAATGTGTTAGTTTCTTTTAGACGCTCTTTTTGTTTCGACGAAAAGGGGGAGAAGAAAGTAAAAACTCCAATTCAAACTTTTACGAATTTTAGTTTTTTCCTTAAAATAATTTTATGTTTTGTCATCAACAAAAAGGGGGAGATTGTTAATACAAATAAGTCGTAAAAATGTTTATTTATATTTTACGATCTTCTAATGTTTTGTCGATAACAAAAATAAAATCATTTTAACGAAACAAATAAAATACGTAAATAGTTTGAACCAACAATTTTCTAACACACTTACGTTTTCATATAAAACACTAAAACAAGTATAAGTGATCTTATGATTTGGTAATACATATGTACAACAACTAGTGTTTACATATTGGGTAAATATATACATAACTAGTATGTATTATAAATTGGTAAAAAACTACAACCCATGGAGCATACCCATAACCCATGGTATTGACCCATGTCCATTTGACTAGATGCATTGTATCTATTAGGTACATTGTATCTAATGAAATACCCATGGACCAAACCATAACCCATAACCCATGACCCATGACCCAAAATCCATGGGCAAAAGGGAGCGTCCCACGGATCTCAGTGAATACACTGGATGGATCCCTAAAGGGAGGGATCCGTGGGATCCGGGGAACAGTGGCAAGTTTTGCCTACAAATAGTGAGCCATTTCTTCCTTTTAAGCAGCCACTCTCACACATACTTTCCCCAAGTATTGTAACTCTCTAACCACTGATCCTAAGGGATCTTTCTATGTAGTTTATCTTTTGTTTTTGTGTAATTCTCTAGGTTCCTCTTGAAGGCGAGATCACCACTTCTTGAAGTCAAGCAAGCTCAAGCCATGAGTTGCCATTCTTCGTCATCATCAAGACTACTGAGGTTCTATTATTAATAGTTGTTTCTCCTCCATAGAAGTGTTGTTTTGAAGGCATTAGTAAAGGATGACGAAAGCATTAGTGAAAGGTGCTTAACGTCCGTGTCGAAAGCATTAGTGAAGAATGCTAAAGAAGTCAAGTTACAAGGCATTAGTGAAGGATGCCTAGAAATCAAGCCAAGGGCATTTGTGAAAGGTGCCTAAGGTGTACATTTGATATGGTGCAAGATAGATTAGTATTGAATCCAAGGATATTGATATCCTTGATGATGTTGTAATAAGGAGTTGGTCTTGGTAGTAGTTCCTCCATTGTAATGGAACTCGGTACTTAGCCTAGTACCGGATAAAGGGTAGGCGACGTTGTGGTAGGTGTGGTTCACCTTGGTGAAAAGAACCCGGTGGTTAGCCTAGTACCGGAAAAAGAGTAGGCGACGTTGTGAAGGCTTCTCCGCCATAAGGAGTTGGTGTCGTGTAGTGATTACGAACTCTCAAGTAGGTGACTCGGGGAGTGGAGTATGGAAAGGAAGGTGTCCTTGTAGTCGAACCACTATAAATACTCGTGTCGTGGTTATGTGCTTCTTACTCTTTATCTTTCATTACACATTTATATATCTATCTATCAATGTCCAACATACCCATCCAAATGGATTGACATAAGTCGATCTAATTATTTTAAAACGAAGTTTTAATTGGTAAAACTATTCAAACCCCCCTTTCTAGTTTTCCACAAATATTATCTCCTAGCAAGTTCCACTATCTGTTTTTGTAATTTGACATGCTTTATTTGTTAGTCATAGTGTGCTATATCGCGTGAGGAGAATAAGAAAATCTTGTTGAATAATTTAACTAGTAATAAACATCTCGTTGATCAAAATAATCAATGATCAGTAGGAGCATTAGTTCAAAATACAAGTCGACCTATTGAACTCACTTTGTCAAGGTTTAAGAACCATCAAATATGTTTTTATGAATAGGTTGCCTAGTAAATAAACTAAAAAATAAGTTTTTAAATTCTTATGAAACAGTACATTTATTGCTTATTTAATTTTAGAGCTCGGTACTTAGAGCATCTCAAATGCATAAACTAGCTTTTTAGTATTTCAAAAAGTTTTTTAAAAGAGAAGCTACCTTGGGAATGAGTTGGGATGACTTCAAGGCACTGCTAAAGGAAGAGCATTGCCGAAGCAACAAAATGCAAAAACTAGAGAATGAGTTCTACAATCATGCTATGGTAAATGCTAGTCATGCGGCTTACACGGATCGATTCCATGAGCTTGCTAGATTAGTACCTCATATGGTTACTCCTGAATGCAAGAGAATTGAAAGGTACATCTATGGTTTGGTCCCGAGATTCGCGGGATGGTGAAAGCGACTGAGCCCCCTACCTTTTAGAGTGTGATACTGAAATCTGCAACTTTAACACACGAAATAGTCAGGAATGGGACATTGTCTAAAAGTGGTAACAGGACAAAGGCCGTGAGCGAGCCAAGTAAGCAAGGAGACGTGAAAGGTGATAACAAGAAAGCAAGGTTGGGAAAAGGATTTGTGGCAACTAGTACCATCAAGAAAGAGTCTCTTGGCTCTCACCCCAAGTGTATCAAATGCAACTACCACCACCGAGGGACTATGCCATGCCAAGTAGTATGCTTTAACTGTAACCAACCGGGTCATATGGCAAAGGATTGTAGGTCAATAGCTAAACAAGTGACACCAATGAATATCGTTAAGCCAAGGACTTGTTATGAATGTGAAAACCCAAATCATCTTTCGAATGCGTGTCCTAGGTTGATTAGGGCACGAGGGGATGTGCAGAACAACCAAAATCATATTTTAGCATTTGGTGGAAACAATACAAACCATGGTAACAATGGTAACCCACCTCGGGGTCGAGCATTTGTGATGAACGCAGAAGAAGGACGCCAAGACCCGAACATCATGACGGGTGCGTTCTCTTTAAACGACCTCTATGCTACTGTGTTATTTGATCCTGGAGCCGATTATATTTTTGTCTCTACTAAGGTCATGCCCTTGTTAAATATGGAACACGGTAGACTAAGTTTTAATTATGAAATTATAATAGCTAGCGGTCAAAGGGTAGAAACAAATAAGATCGTTCGTGGGTGAAAACTAAAATTAGAAGGCTATACCTTTAGCGTCAACTTAATACCATTTGGACACAGAATCTTTGATGTGATTGTGGGAATGGACTGGTTGTCCAAGCATAAGGCTGAAATAGTATGCCATGAGAAGATGGTTCAAATACCACTACCAAACGGTGAGTTACTTAAGGTTTACGGAGAGCGAAATGAAGAAAAGGTGAAGCACCTCATGAGCATGAAGGTGGATGAGAAGAAACCAGAAGACATCCTAGTAGTTCGAGACTTTCCCGATGTGTTTCCCAAGGACTTATTCGGATTACCTCCTTCTCGAGAAGTTGAATTCCGCATAGACCTAATCCCTGGAGCAATGCCAGTTGCAAAGTCTCCCTACCGCTTGGCACTCACTGAGATGGAGGAATTGTCTAACCAACTCAAGGAACTCCATTCGACCTAGTTCTTCTCCATGGGGAGCACCGGTATTGTTCGTAAAAAACAAGGATGGTTCATTTAGGATGTGCGACTACCGGGGATTGAAAAAACTAACCATTAAGAACCGCTACCCTCTCCCAAGAATTGACGACATATTCGATAAACTGCAAGGCTCACAATACTTCTCCAAGATAGATCTCCGATCCGGTTACCACCAACTACGAGTACACAAAGACGATATCCCAAAAACCAAATTTACAACTCGATATGGTCATTTTGAATTTACAGTTATGCCTTTCAGACTGACGAATGCGCCCGCAGTTTTCATGGACCTAATGAACCGTGTGTGCAAACCATACCTAGATAAATTTTTTATCGTGTGTATCGATGACATTTTGATCTATTCCAAGACAAAAGAGGAACATGAAATGCATCTAAAGTTAATCCTAGAGTTGCTCAAGAAGGAGAAACTATACGCCAAATTCTCGAAGTGTGAATTCTGGCTACAAGAAGTCCAATTCCTTGGACATGTGGCTAATAAAGATGGTATCAATGTGGATCCTAGCAAGATCGAAGAAGTAAAGAAATGGGAAGCCCCTAAGTCCCCAACATAAGTCCATTCATTCTTAGGACTGGCAGGTTACTACCGATGATTTATCGCAAACTTCTTCAAGATTGTCAAACCTCTTATCTTGCTAACATAAAAGAATAAGAAGTACGAATGGGGTAAAGAACAAGAAGAATCCTTACAAACCTTGAAGAAAAATTTGTGTAATGCTCCAATTCTGCCCCTCCCCGATGGACCAGGAGATTTCGTAGTGTACTGTGACGCATCATGTCAAGGTCTTGGGTGTGTATTAATGCAAATGGGCAAAGTGATTGCCTATGCATCCCGACAGCTGAAGATTCACGAGAAGAACTATACCACCCATGATCTGGAACTAGGCGTTGTATTATTCGCTCTCAAAATCTGGAGACATTACTTGTACAGGACGAAAAGTGTTATCTATACTGATCACAAAAGCCTCTAGTATATCTTTGATCAGAAGGAGTTGAACATGCAGCAAAGACGTTGGACCGAGCTCTTCAGCGATTATGACTGTTAGATTTGCTACCACCCAGGAAAGGCAAACATAGTAGCTGACGCTTTGAGTAGGAAGTGTGGAAAACTAGAGGGGGGTTGAATAGTTTTACCGATTAAAACTTTTTTTTAAACTATTTAGATCGACTTATGTCAATCCATTTGGTATGTGTTTTAGATATTGATAAGGATTTAAAACGTACACTTTTAAGGGGTCATTTAAGCCCTTAAGCGCCCACTTTTATATCTGTTACCGCTTAATTTTGTTCCTTTTCACTTTTTAGGTCTCTTGTAAGCAAAATGCTGGAATGATGCATTTTAGACGAAAAGGAGTGAACATATGAAGAAAATGGCTAAGTCAAAATCAAGACACTCAATCTGATAGAATTACACCTGACGGCGTCCCAAATAGAGGGCGACGCCGTCCCTCTTTGTGTAATTTAATTTGTGAGGGCTCAGTAGCGATTTAGCTATTTTGCACCTGATGGCGTCAAGCTTTGAAGAGTAAAGGCGTCACATAGAATTTCCTCCTCAGACGACTTAGATCCAGATTCAGACGACATCATAACTGAATACTGACGACGTCACAACCACAACGTGACGTCGTCCCAATGTTAACTTGGCCAAAACGAAACCCTAATGACGGCTATCTGAAGGTGTCCCAACTATAAGGTGACGCCGTCGCAATTGTAATCTTATATATAGAAATCGAATTTTCATAATTTTAATAGAAGTAGACTTGTGGAGTAAAAACCTAAAACGATTTTGGTCCAGTTTGGACAGTATCTTAGGGTTCTCATACCCTATTTAACACCAAGATAATTAATTTACTTCATTGATTTCATTATGTCTTCGATTGTATGTGTGTATGCTTGCATGTTTTACATGTCTGGCTAAATTTCTTGTATGTTTGCTTTGATCTATAAAACCTAGTTATTAATTATTGATTGGTTGTCTCTTATCTTAATTGTAATTTGATTAGGATTGCAATAGGCCATCGTTGTGTTTTTAATGCTTGAGTAACCTTTGTGAACCTTAGTTTATAGTCACTAGTGGAAAACGTAACCTTAGAGTTAGTTTATGAATCCTAGAGATTTTGTAGGCAATAACCTTAAGGTATTTTCAAAGAGTTAGGGAGAAAAGCATACCCTACGACCTTAGAAGACACAACGTGTTAAGAATAAGGACGTGACAATTCAACCACCAATAAAAGATAACTAGGGAGTAATAGTATCTAGGTAAACACATTTTTAATCATCATACGAGCACACATCAATATACATAGACTACCCCTTAGTTTAGATAATTAGATAAGTAGAGTAATCGGTAGAAGTACCAACCCCCAAAGATTTTACACTTAGCTTTCTAAAAAATATAAATAAAGATAAATAAAATAATCTTCCTCAACCTCAAACCTTAGCGTAGTGCATCTCTCACTAGCATTCCTATTCCCCTAGAGAACGATATAAATACCCGAGGCTTACCTAATACTACACTACAACGATTAGATCCATTGCCTAGGGTGTTGAAAAACTTGCTCGACGAAAAGAAAGTTTCCTTTGACCCCGAACGCGTTATACGCGCATCATGTTTTTGGCGCCGCTGCCGGGAATAGAATATCTAGTTAGATTTCCATCTTGTTTAGGTTTCCTTGCTTGATTCCTATCAAGTAAGCTTTTTTTCTCATTTTTAGCTTTCTGATAGTCTATCCCCCTTCTTCGTGACCTTTGTTAGTAATCCAATCACTTTTCATCATGGAAGGTGATAACTCGCCACCACTCATCGATCTACCAATCATTGACCCGCCAAGAGGCTATACTCTTGGTGAATACTCTAGACCAAGCCACCAAGGCTATAGAACACTATTGAGCTCCCTGATCAAGCTCAATATACGGCCCTGCGATCCGACACCATCCAGTTGGTGCAAAACGGATGTGCATTCCATGGACTTCGTTCCGAAGATCCTAATCATCATCTCAAGGACTTCCTAAAAATCGTTGATTCCATTGACCTTGATGCTACCATGTTAGGAATTAGAAAATTCCATAGTGAAGTATCGGTCACCCCAAATATAATCTAGCATAAGTTAGCTCGTAGACATTACGTTATTTACTAGTTATTCAGTTAGTTATTTAGTTTAGTGCATCACCGTGGAGGAAGGACGGGTCTTTACCCTTTGTATGCCGATCCACAACCAGAAGGAGGACGTTTATTATGTAACTATAAATACCTCTACCTCCGAGGTAGAGGGTTGGACCTTCAATCTAATATTCTTTCTTTTGTTACTTTCTCTCTCTAGAAAGGTTCCCACTACTTTCTCTCTCTAAATTACTTCATCTCATTCGAACCATACTTTGATTTGTTATGTGTTTATGAAATCCAATATCTTACAATTGGTATCAAGAGCCATGGTTTGATCACTCATCTTTCATGTTCTTGGATTTCTAGTGGTTTTCATAAGGTTTTTGGGTTTGAATGAGTTTAGAGTAGTTTACATCATTTGGATCATTTCTAGTGTTAAAGTTTGGATTTTGATTGTACTTTTGTGTTTAGAATCATTATAAGTGTTTAGGTTTTGATTTGGAAGGCTTGAATCATCGTGGTTGGGTTGTTTTGGATTGAAAAGTGGTGTTTTGAATGTTTGTTGGAAGCGAGTTGAGCCACGGTGTGTGTTTCTTGGAAGCGAGTTGGTGTGTTGCTTGAGCGAGTTGTCCTTGAAGAGAGTTGGTAGCTAAGCGAGTTGCCTATGCGACTTGTCCGATTCAGTATCTAAAGCAAGTTGCCTAAGAGAGTTGCCTAAGCGAGTTGCCTAAGCGAGTTGCCTAAGAGAGTTGCCTATGCGAGTTGTCTGCTTGTTTATTGAAGCGAGTTGTCGTATGCGAGTTGTCTGCTTGCTTATTGAAGCGAGTTATCTTATGCGAGTTGCCCACATATGCGAGTTGTCTGCTTGCTTATTGAAGCGAGTTGTCTTATGCGAGTTGCCCACATAAGCGAGTTGTCTGCTTGCTTATTGAAGCGAGTTGCTCTATGCGAGTTGCCCACATAAGCGAGTTTTCTACTTGCTTATTGAAGCGAGTTGTCTTATGCGAGTTATCTGTTAAGCGACTTGTCAAGGACTGTGATTTGTCAATTCCTGCGATTTGTCTCTAAACCTAACATACAAAACCCTTGTTTTCAAACCCTAATTTTCCGAAAAATCCTCACTTCCTCAACCACAACACCAATTGATCTTCACTTCCTTATCATCTCCTAGTTCCCTTACTACATCCTATTTCTGATTGTCTCACGGTTTTGTCTTGATTTTGGTAAAATCCCGTGAAAGATTCTATTTCTCGGTTTAAATCATAGACTTGTAAAATCCCGTGTATACTTCAACATCATGTCTTGCTCTCTCGACCCGGTGATTTCGAAGTACTCAAACCGTATGATCTTGTTGACAACCATGAGAATATTAGTTATCTTGAAGCGGTTAAAGATGATGGAATCAATCAATGAAGATGTGAGATCTCCGGGTTCGAGACTACGAAAAGATGCAATGCACTGTCAATGTTCTTGAATGCCATGCAAAAGCAAAGCGACATTGAACCATATCAAGAACTTCACTCTCACCTCATGTTACTTCTACCCACATCAATGGAACGTACATGTATTGCCCTTTTCCGTCAAGACCTATACACATTAACGGGAACATTACTATTGAACTTAGAACAATTAGAACAACAACTTGATAAAGAAAAGGTTCAAAAGGATTGTTCCAGTGCTGCACTTCAAGTGATCCACAACCAATTTCAGTCATTCATCAGTGGGGAATTTACATCAGATTATGATCAAGACATGACTGAAGTGTCTTTCAAGAAACACACTGGAATGGAAATTAGCGTGTTTATAGAGACATTTATCCATCTCATGGATAATGTGGAGAAGTATATTGAGGAAGTTACTCAGACAGATGAAAAAGTGGATGAGTGTCTGGTGCAGTTGAGAGATAGTTGTGATAAGTTGGGTAATGTATCATTGAAGAATCGGTGTTCTTGCATGCGAATGTCGAGACAACAAATAATGATGATTCGGGTAAAGCACCGGATGATGGATTAGTTGACACTAAATACTGAGGCTCGAGAGATAGATAAGTTGGACACGATCGGTGTCCGTGACTCTTGTTACACATGATGTGGATGCAAATATCGGACGAGAAATTGAGCGGTGTCATGTGATGAGGTACACTTAGCTGCTCAACAGAGTGCATCGCTAATGTACCTAAACATACCGATCTTAATGCTTAACATGATTCGATAAATGTTCCTTGGTTGAGGCCGAGTCTAATAATTTCAAAACAAATGATATGGTTGATAAAAGGCTTTTGATGAACTTTCAAACAAATTATCAAAACTTGAAAACATTGCATTTCACTTGAAATTGCGATACGAGTAAAGAGGAAAGTTTTCAACTTAACAAACCATGTAAAAATCGGAACTTCACGAATTCGTGAACTTTTGAAATTAACACTTTCAAAGCTCACTTCAAAACAAAGAGTCAACTATCAACAATTTGAAGAAACATATTTCGATATGCATGTGAAAAGTAATTTGGTTACAAGTAATTCGATGTTAATGCTATTGATGATATTCAAATGAGAAATGATGAATTAGCGGTTTGTGTGGCCAAATTACTAAAGGAAAATGAGTCTTTGAGAAAGCATCACATAGAACTAAGTGACTCATCAAAGAAGCTAGAACTAAGTCAACAGAACAAACAAATTCTTTGATAGCAAAATTGATGATCTCAAAGCTCAACTTCGTGAAAAGAGTTTCGCTATAGTTGCCCTAAAAATGAGCTTAGGAAAGCGTAGGAAAAGTGTGAACACTAAGTTTACAAAACCATCAACCTTGGGAAACCGGTTTCTCATCCCATTAGAAACCGGTCCGTTGTTAGGAAGCCTACTGCGTTTATATCCGAAAGACAAAAAATTTCAAAAACACGGTTTGCCTCCCAAGTTGATGAGAAACAAGTTTTGTCAAAACCAGTCATTTCACCTGAGTTACCTAAGAATAAGGCTTCTGGCTCTGTTAACCCTCAACATGTAGCCACTTCTACTCCCAGCACCTCTAGGATTAGTTCGAAAACAGTGTCAAAACCAAGCATTAAAACCCAGAACTCATATGATATGCATGACTTGTGGAAGAACTATTATCTAGAAAAATCTAGAAAAAAGGCACAGATTCGAAACGACAAAATTTTAGGTGCAAGACCTAGGGTGATGCATTCCACGAGATTTCAAGGCACTACTAGTAGTTATATGAAGAAGAATGCTAAGCATGTAGAAAATGAACCTAGAATTTCTGAGTCTTTTCCGAATAAGAAACATTTTCCTAATTCACATACTAAGGTACAATCCACTAAGGCTACTAACATGGCTAAGGTTCAACGTGTTATGAAGCAAAACAAACCTAAAACTTCACCTAGATGGATCCCAACTGCTAAATCTTTGGAAACTAGGAATAAGGATGAGTCTTCCACTATGCATAAGAAGCCTAACAATCCTAGACCTTGCCATAAGTGGATTCCATCTGGTAAAATGTTTAAGGATGTTGGACTTTGGTGGATGCCTACCGGAAAGCTGTTTTCTGATGACAAAATCAAGGTTGACCGTGAAGCTCCAAAGGGTTTGGATACTAATGTCACTAACCAATATATATGCAATCAAGCTTGTAATGTTAGTGCAGGTAGTCCTTACTCTGTTGCAGATACTTCGATCCTTCATTACATAGACTGGTTTAAAGTATGGATAACACAAGGATTGATATCTCATAACTCACGGGTTCAAGTTACTCAATCTTGATATTCTTTTGGCTATGACGTTTGAACACATCAGTTCAAGCCTCGTTCTCTAAAGAAAAGAAATGTGTACGTTTCAGTGCGCATTATCTTCGAAAGAAGAGAAATCTTCTAATGATGTCTGTTTAAATCAGTTCAGGCCTCGTACTTCATCATTATGGCGTATGTAGATAATACTTCAGGCCCCGTTCCTCATAGAAAAGAAAGGTGTACGGTTCAGTGCGCTTTATCTTCAGAAGAAGAGAAATCTTCATGTTTATGACCATTCTCATCGACATTCTTCATCAACATACTTCATGCTTTCTCCTTGCGCTTCAGTCATCAAGTGAACTGGACTACTGATAATTACTCTTATTCCACTTGCTCAACTATAATGACGATGGCGACATCATGTGCTAATTTTGCAGGGGAGAAGTGTGAATAGAATACATTTGGATGTTAATCACTTGTTTAATCAAGAATGGCATCTCCGTATGAAATTCTTGAGGGGGAGAAGAAGTGTGAATTTTTTTCATGGTTGATTGATACTTGAGAATATATGGTCAAACGGCTTCTAACTCATGTAAGAACCGAGCTTCTTCTTATAGGATCATCTTCACATGTAGTTTCTTCTAAGAGCCGTTGGTTGACATCTTCACACGGGCTGATATGATTAAATGACAAAGTGATTCTAGTTGCTGGGTTGATTTCTTTGATGAACATCTTTCTGTTCTTGTGTGATTGGGAGGGATTTTAATTAAGGGGATTTGCTATTTTCAAGTTAACGGGAATGCCTTTGGTGTGAAGAAGATGTTAACTATATTTCCCCATTCGGACAATCTTGAAGAAGGTCGAGTCTTCAATCTGATCTACATTTTCTGCTACATGTTAGAAGACTAAAGATGAATTGCATTTAATGATCTAAAGACTTCTTCTTAATCCGGGCTGAGCAGAACACTTGAAAATCTTCGTCAGTTTAGGGGAGAGCACTAATTGGGGAGATTGAAAAGCCAATTTAATCCCAATTAGACTTGCTCATATTCTTTAGCAATGATTCATTGTTTGATTTTTGATGACTCTCCTCCAACGCCTAATGCTTTACTTACTAAGGATAACTGGATTCATTGTTTTCAAAGATATGTTTGATGAGTACTTCCAACCTCGGCGAATGTTGATCATCCGACTCAAGCTCATGCTCCGGTTTCTCTTGACTCAATGGTTCACCATCTAAGAAGTACTTCTCAGAATTCTCAAGAAACCTTATCTCTAGTTACTTCACAAGGCGTTGATAATGACTATCATGATATTGTAGTTGCACTACCGAATAATGATCCGCTCTTTGGTATTCCTTTGCCAAATCTTCACGGATTATTGTTCATGAATAATGATCCGCTCTTTGGTATTCCTTTGCCAAATCTTCACGGATTATTGTTCCTCTCATTGTGCACGCTATAAATCAACCACATGAACATTAAGGAAAATGTATACCTCATCCGCTAGAAGACATTTTTAGTAAATCTTCCAGATCAGCTTCTACATGTACCTTGAGGAAGAATGCATTGATGTTGAGGAATCATTTGCTCCGGTTCATTCAGTGGGTTAATGTTCATCTGATTGTATGTTTATTCAAGTGTTGGACATTTGACACAAGTTGATTACTTCGAAGTTACTCTTTTATCACTTATTTGAGGTTGAAGTTGACATTCACAAAGGCATGTTCTTATTTGATAACTTTCTCGGGCTTAAGAATTTGAGTTGAAGTCTTGGGTTATCTAGTTACCGATGAGTCGAGGTGGATGGTTGAAGACACGTTAACTATCACTATTAGGAGTTACTTTGTTTTACTCGGTGTCACACGCATATGACGGTGTGGACAATCGCAAGAGGTGTTAATGTCTCATACTTTGCTTGAGTAGTGAGTACTTAGAAATTTGCTTGAAGCATAAATTCTCGACACCGTTCTTCCATTATTAAGTGCAATCTTAAGATACAAATGTGGGAATTTGACTTCGGTTTCAAATTTGGTATATCGGGTATTCTTCATCAGTGGTCACTTCAAATTGTCTACATATGGGTTGATAAAGATAGTCAGAGAGAGTTTCTATTGCAGTTGATTCTCATTGGATTCATTTAGGATATTTGAGTTCTTCTCACAAGATTTTGAGTTTTGGGTATATTATGTTTCTTTGAACTGAGGTATCAAAACCAGAAGGGGAAGGAGACATATATCTAAAAGCACAACGAGTACACATGATGAACTTAACACTTCTACACGATTGAAGTTATCCGGAAAGACAATGGTCATAACCATAGAAACTCGGTGTTTAACTCGTAGCCTTTGGTGTATTATTCCAACTAATTGGGGAAATGGTCTCGGAGACTTTTGGTATGTGTTACTTCAGCGTTCGGTTAGAAGAAATGTGAAAAGAATATTTGTTTCGTGAGATGATATTGCATATCGACATCTTCTATATGATTTATGATAAAGTGCTTCCGGTTAGTGCTTCATGTACACAATGTAATGATGATTCTGATGAGATCGCAATGATCAGGGGAGATATATATGTACATCAGGGTCGGACAACATATTCACGTGATTGGGCTTAATCAGTTATTCTAGAGTTGACATCCGTAGATCAGTGATTCAACCAGTTAGTGTGATGTTGTTGTCTCTACTCTGGTTGGGTACTTGTGTACATTATGGGCTGATTGGTTATATGTAAGATAACTGGAATGCATTTAGTAAAATGAAGATGTTGATGTATTGTTCCCCTGAATAAGACAACCGGTCAATCCCAAAGAGTAATGTGTACATCGGGACGCTAATGAGTTCATGTGATCGGTCTTCATCGCTTATTCGGATTTGATAACCACTAAGACGATCAATGTTTCAACTTGTTACTTTGGTGTTCTCATGTTCTTGAGTCTTGAGCTTCATTCAATGAGACCCTTTTTTCCATTTCTACGTCTTGGAGAAATGGTCTTTGTTCTTAGTTTGTCGGTTTGGGGAAGCTACCAAAGTCTCACTTTCTCAAGGCTCAAGTTCGACGACGATTCAAGAGCCTCAAAAGCTTTGGTGGTGAAAGTTTAAGAGATGATGACTTCTATCTTCTACAAAGTGCTAAACGATTTCCATATCTCGCACTCGTATCATCATCTTCTTAAACTATTTCTCTATCTTTGTAAATATTTATCAAAACCAAATACAAAATATAAAACCAACAAAAGAAAATAGAAAAATATAAAATCAACAAAAACCCATAAAAATCAGAAAATTTTGAAAAAGTCCAAAAATATTGTTTTCTCAAGATATGTCTTCTGGTATCGATAACATCTACGGTCTTAGAAATGTCATTTAATAATGGCACGGGACTTTAGATGAAGTTCGAACAGAAGGTATAAATATTCTTTTCTAATCATGTCTTAAAAAAATGGCTTGCTATTATTTCAGATAGCAACCCGTTCTTCAAAAAAGAAAAGTCTTGCGCTAAACCATTTTCAAAATTCGTGCACTTATCCTAAAACAAAACAAGGAAAGCATGTCGTCAAAAGATCGTTGTTTCTACACAAATGTTTTTCCGTCTAAAATTCTTAGAAAAATATTTGGTGTTTTTCCAAAATGGTGAAAATGAGTTGCTTGAAAATCAATCTAATTCAAAGTTTTCGTAAAAATTGAAAACTCAATCAATGACTTCAGCGCTTTTAAACTTTTTAGAAAATGAGTCATTGATTGAGGGGGAGAATGTTTTCAAATTTATATCATCTAACGGACTTTCTTAATTATCCTCGTGCTTAATTGAAAATGATGTTGAAGGACTAGGTGCCTAGGAAATGATTGTTAGGATTAGATGATTAGAGTTTGATAAACGCATAATTCCCATGCATTTTTATGATCTGATTGATATGCTGGATTGGATTTTATTAGTCGATTGCTGTTTGGTGATGTCAACCACCATATATCTGTATGTGTGTTCACTAACGATGCGGTATATTGGTATATAAGAATGTTCGATCCGGATCCCACAATTGAAGATGATTGGATGCCGAAGGAAAGGGTAACTATATCTTGGGTTGACAAATGAAGAAAGCGAGCTTAATTGGACTTCTATGGAGTGTTGGCATGGAAAATGCAACGTAAGAGGTCTCCTTGCATCGGTGAGATGGTTTTCTTCATCGATAAATGAAGAAACGGAGCTTAATTTGACCTCGGTGGCATTAAAATGCAACGTAAGAAGTCTCACCGCATCTGCAGACGGTTTTCTTCCAAGCCCTACAGCAACAACATAAGCTTCTCAACCACCTAACGTATCTTTGTGCAGGATAATTGTGATGATACCATTTTTTTAAACAATTTTTTAAATAATATTGTTTTGAAAAATGGAAAAATATTGGTTTTGAAAATAAATTGGACTTAATTTTGAAAATCATCGGACTTTACTTTATCAAAACTTAAGTCACTCAATCATCGACTACGGTCATCGATTGAGGGGGAGAGTGATTTAAAATAAAATATTTTCAATCGATATTTCTTCATAAAAGGTCCGGTTTGTACGAAATTAAGTGGTGATCTAAAGATTTGATGTTATGTCATGGTATGATTTTCTTTAAAACCCAAAGATCTTTCAAAATGAAATTTTTTCTGTTCTTGTTTGATTGTGAAATTGTTTTATTTTACTTAAAGATCTCTTAAAACTGTCATACCTGACACTAACAATCTTTAACTTCTTAAATTGATCATCTTCAGTCATTTTTCAAAAGTAAATCTTGCCACGTCTTTCCCTAAATTTTTTAAATGATTTAAATCAATTGTGATCACAAATCTAAATTGGTATGAAATTTGTGATCGGGGGAGAGATCGTGATTTAAATCTCAAATCTGTTTTAATGGAATTGGTTTTAGTCCTTCAAAGGCACTCCTGCCTCCATGTGCCAAACGATTACAATATACATAATGCACATGTTGAGGGGGAGCATTTATCCAAAAACTAGATGAATTTTTAAATCAGGCACATTTTCTCCCATGTTTTCTAAACCTTATTAAATCACTTGGGATCCAAAATCTCAAAGGGTTTGATATTTTTGATCGGGGGAGAATTTGTGATTTAGTAATGAAATTTGATAAAAAATGATCGTTTTGATTCAAAGTGCAAGTTCTCTCTAATATATGCCAAACTCTTTCGTATATCGATGCACATATTGAGGGGGAGCGAATGGTTTCTTAAATGGCTTTTGTGATCGTGGATGTGCTTCAAAAGAACTCTTGCCTCTATGTGATAAAATGATTTCAAATATCCTATGCACATATTGAGAGGGAGAATTTCCCAAGAAAATCAAATGGCTTTTTCTACGGAAATTGTGATCAAGAAATATTTCAAAGAACTCTTGCCTCCATGTGCTAAACAATTTAAAGATCATATGCACATGTTGAGGGGGAGCATTTCAAAATGATCAAAACTATTAAGGTACAAAATGCTTTGATCTCGTATCACAAGTACCTTGATTGATTTTTCCAAATGATTTTTCAATTGGTTTCAAGGAAGAAAGAACAATACCAAAAGACCTACCAATTTACTTTATGCATGGTGTTATAAGGATGGTTAGGTTAGGTATTCATTCCAACGATTCCGCCAGAGCCGGAGGGATCTACCCAGGGACAATCCACTAGATAGTGTAGAGTCCTTAGGTATGATAAAAAAAAAATGAGAAAAGTGAGATATGGGAAGAGTCGGATTTGAGACCGAGCTAGTCTTGGAATAAACCCAACAAGGCTCTAGTAATGAAGTCTCGGTAAGCTTGAAGGGTTGAAGAAAGAAAAGAATTGAATATGAAAGGGTGAAAAGAAATAGCCTCCAATAATTCAACCTTAGGCGAAACCGGGTTCAATACATATACTCTTGGTGTTTACTAAGGTAACACTGGTATTGAAGACAAGACATCATGGACCCAATGACGCCCGCACTACAACTTCCCAAGCTACTCAAGTTCCTCTTAAAAGGGCTTGTTTCATTCTCACGGGGAACCGACATTATCTATCGACTTTCTCTTAGAGATTGTTGATATTGAAGAAGGAGACCCTCTCCCTAGTTTCCGGCATAGGAACCAAATATGCACGATTGAGTCTAGAGCCAAGAGATCATCCACAATATCTCAATAGGACACAAAATTCATGAAGACTTGCTGTTTCACACAATGTGGAAAGTAAGAATATATTAAGAGTCCTACACATTATCCTTGTGGTATTGCCAGAACATCTTAGTAGTATGTAAAATTATTCACGATGAAGATGAAAATCCTTCTAGAGCCAACATCAAACAAGCTCTTGGTGGGTGACATGTGAGATCTTCTCGAAAGATCAAACTTGTGACAAGCGGATAGAAACGATGGGAGATTCATTCTTGAATCAACCTTGGTCCAGAAATGGATTAGCGGATACCTTTGAAAAACCGGTCATTGTGCTCAACAATTCTTTTCTCTAGCACATCGATTGTGTATTAATCTTTCAAAATTAAAGGGTATTTATGATTGAAAATTGATTTTTCTTATAAAACCTTCGTCAGATTTCAAAACTCTTTCTTCAAGTAATACGCGATTGTTTTCAAATCATTTTGAATCAATCGGTAAATCTCAATTCTTTGGTTCACTCACTCGTGTTGTCTTCTTTGAGACATTCGGTTTGAGAACAACTAAACATTTGTGAAACCACCGTCAACGAGATTCTTAGGAATCCTACGATCACTGAGCGATGCTTGTCTTGATCAACGGGAACCACGGGCGTGTACCTCAATTCAACGAAGTGATCAAAGACACTTCGTGTGTTTTATTGCTAACCGTTGTTTGCGGTACATTTGATGATTGCGGTGATCGAATCGAGGATTCAATCCAAAGTCGCATTCTCACAAGCATCCACACTTAATTGAAGAAATCATGACTTGTGCATATCTACGTAACACGGCTCGATATTTTTATACTATGCTTACGCTTCTGCCGCAAATATCATGAACCAAGAAAGCTTCCGCTACTACGATGAAAAGATGTCATGATCCAAAAGTGTGAGCATGTCGGTCCGAAAGTCACAACTTCACATGATGGCAACACAATAAAGGGTGATCCAGAGATTTCTTGTGGTCGATGATCTCAATTAAAGCTCGAAGATCATCAAAGATGTGGTACGGTATAATGGCCTCCACTTAAAGTACAAAGTTATCGGACTTTAAAGAATCATCGCTAAAGCACAAAGATGAGATGTTGAAGAATTAATGTCTACGAGCTCAAGATCGAAGATTAAATAGAATGCTAGGATTCGAAATGTAAAATATGGGGTGACCTCCTTAGGGGAGATTGTTAGGAATTAGAAAATTCCATAGTGAAGTATCGGTCACCCCAAATATAATCTAGCATAAGTTAGCTCGTAGACATTACGTTATTTACTAGTTATTCAGTTAGTTATTTAGTTTAGTGCATCACCGTGGAGGAAGGACGGGTCTTTACCCACTGTATGCCTGATCCACGATCCAAGGAGGACGTTTATTATGTAACTATAAATACCCTCTACCTCCTAAGGTAGAGGGTTGGACCTTCAATCTAATATTCTTTCTTTTGTTACTTTCTCTCTAGAAAGGCTCCACACTACTTTTCTCTCTAAATTACTTCAACTCATTCGAACCATACTTTGATTTGTTATGTGTTTATGAAATCCAATATCTTACATACCACACGGGAGACCACGCGCTTGCGTCTCTTCCAATTCTCTCTACGGGACAAAGCTAGTAATTGGCTTGAGCGACTTCCCGCCGGATCCATCTCAAGTTGGGATGATCTCACCACTCGTTTCCTTGCCCAATTTTTCCCACCGGGGAGAACTAAACTTAAGAAAGACATCTTGACGTTCCAACAACATCAAGGCGAATCTCTCTACTAGGCATGGACTCGATTCAAGGACTTTCTCCATAAAGTCCGTCATCACGGTATTGATCTTTGGCTTTAAGTCCAAATTTTTTATGATCATACCAATTTCCTCACCAAGCGATCCTTTGATCGAGCGGCCGGAGGAAGGCTCAGCGATTTCAACGCAGAAGAGTCCTGGGATATAATAGAAGAGCTTTCCAATCAAAGCTACGGAGATTGGAGTGAATCCCATGAAACCCCCCGTAAGAATGGTTAATGCTATATCAATTCCTCATTAGCCTTCCAACATTACTGAAGAGCAAATGAGTGCTCTTGAAAGAAGGATCGACTATCTAATTGAGAGGCAAAAGAGAGTACCTGGACGAATCCCTCGATCATCGGTTAATTCCATTAACTCCGTTAACCACCCAACACCTCTCTCTGAATCACCAAGCCGAGAGCGAAATCCCAATTCCGTATGGCGCTTTCGTTCTACCTCTCCAATTCCACTCTCACCAAGCTTCAAGGAACACATGAGAGAGTACATGGTGGCCCATTTGGAAAGATTAGCCAAATTTGAAGAAGAGGTTTATAGGCAAAGGGAGGAAATGTAGGCAAAAATGACGGAGATGATGAACTTGGTGATAGAATATACTAAGACGAAGGTTCCTGAGAAGGTGCTAGTGAGAAGCGATGATCACCCTCCCCCCACTTCATTTGTTGATGCCATTTCTATTGTTTTTGATAAAGGTGGAGTAGTTGAGAAGAAGGAGACTGAGAGAAGCAAGGATAGTAAGGAAAAGGAGGAGGTTGAAACTAATAGTGAACCCAAGATCATTGAATACTACCTCAAGCATGAGATTAATAAGAAAACAATTGTTAACCAAGTGAACAACTTTAGGTACAATGAAATTCTTAAAAAAGCCCTCAAAGGAGAAATAAAAGAAGAATATGACACCATGCCTATGGGACCTATGTACGAGTTGGTTCTAAAAAAACTAGTGACTAAAAAACGAGAAACGTCGAGGAACTTCGTAATACCATGTAGCATAGGCGACATCGAGAATATAAATGCCTTAGCCGATCAGGGATCCGATGTAAACATAATGCCGCTATCAGTGTATAGTAAGTTGACTAAGGAGGTGTCACAATTCTCAATTTCCGGTCATTTCTCAAATTTACTATTCATCTCAGGAATTTACTATTCACTGATTACTATTCATTATTTTACTATTCATCATTTTTTAAGTCGAGTTGATATTTTGAAAGGTTATTTCAAAATTTTACTATTCATAAAATACTATTCATTCCCGGAGAAAAAAATTGATATTCATGATTTTTATTTATCATTATTCGTAAACTAGGTTTACGAGCATCAAATTCGCGTAACCGTAAGGGTTTAGCTGCGTATTCATGAAACATCATTGAGAACACTTCATATAGACTAGAGTTAGACTACATATCATAAGTAACGTCATTTTCATATTAGTTCATGCATGGGTTTGCATATTTCATTAACGTATATTTTTCTATTAAATAAACGCTATCGTACGATCATTTATTTTGAATAATTGATCCGACACTTCCAAAATCATCCTTATATATTTTTATACTCATTTTAAGACTATAAAATTATATTATTAGTTTTCCAAGTTTTGAAATTATTTTGTATATATATTGTTATATATATATATATATATATATATATATATATATATATATATATATATACGATGGTTTTCGTAAATTCTAATCAATAATTATTTATTCACTCAATACTTGTGAGAAATGCATTTTTATAATTTTTATGACTTCGATATATTTTATTTTGTTCCGTAAAAATCGATTTCTAGCTAACGCTACACTTAATACCTAATTATATTTACAAAATATACAATATACATAACATAAAATACACTTAATTTACAAAATGCATCAACCCCTTTTCCCAAACAACCCTTGCCGACACCCCCTTGTCATCATATTTCCTAAATATATTTATCAAGTAAATGTACACATACCCCTTTATGACTAGGCTAAGTTTATACTTGATATTATTATCCAAAAACACATACACCACACTTTCAAAAGGTGAAAAATAAAAAGAGAAACCCTTTCCTTGTCTTTGTGGTTCGGCCAAGCAAGAGAAACCAAGGAAAAAACATAGATTTTTCAAGAACAAGTGCTTATATAATCCCTAGTATACTTCTCTTTTAATGCAATAAAAACCTAGGAGTATTTAGGAAACCTAGTTACTTAAACCTCATCATATAACTAGTAAGCTTTTCATGATCTTTACTAATCTTTCATAATCATTCTTGAGCTATTTTTATCATATTAGTGCAAAAACATGCAAGTATTATGTGATTCGTACCACTTTTAATTGTTTTTATTACTTATTATTAGTATAAATCATCCTATAATTAATCCCTTGAAACATATCATTGTTGATGATGTTTAGGAACCCATGAAACCCTAAGAAGGTGTATGGTAGGTTTAGAATAGATTTGGTGTTGATTTGAAGTGAT
Source organism: Chrysanthemum lavandulifolium (assembly GCA_022545495.1). Lineage (NCBI taxonomy): Eukaryota > Viridiplantae > Streptophyta > Magnoliopsida > Asterales > Asteraceae > Chrysanthemum > Chrysanthemum lavandulifolium. Next base: position 28,084,857 of record CM040241.1, on the reverse strand, counting down.
TGAAACAAGTATTACGCAAGAAAAATCATTTTCGACAACACTAGATTTGGGTCTGATCGTTTTTACAAAATCTGGAAATTTCGACAGGTCATGGATTATTTTGGGCTATATATTCAGAAAATATACTTTAAAACAAAACCGTGGTCACTTGAACGGGTTAAAACGAATTTATAACAAAGGAGATACGCTATTTTCAAGTTTAACGACGAAAACTATATTTTCAGAAAAATACATGTTGTCCAGAATTTTTCCTAGGTCAAAAATGAGTTTTAAACATTGTCTAAATGAGTCGATTTGTCAAAAATATATTAGTATACATTAACACTAAACGAAGGATACATAAAACGTAGAAAATGGACTTATAACGACTAAGTTATACACATTTTAAATAAGGATATTGTAACTATTTTATACAAGTATAACACTTATATATTTTTACTAGGCCAAAATGGTTATCGCTAGTGACCATGTTTGGAGCCGTTTTTCATATCGATAGAATACTTTTGAGAAAAAGATGTCTTCAAGTAAAAGTGAGTTCGCCTATTCTATTTTCCAAAATGTTTAACCGTTTGTCAAGCGAAGCTATAATGAATAATATACGATCACTAAAAAATTGGTCAATTTCATGAATTGTCAAAGTGTATTATTTTGCAACGAAAAACTATTATTTCTTAATAAATCACTAAATGACTATCGTAGGATATCATTTCAACGTAAGCACTTGTAAAGTAATTTATAACTTGACAAGACGTTATAAACTTATTTTTCGACGATAAACTTTATTTTCAAAAATGCACAAGTGGTATGGATATCATATGAGTTGCATGCATAACATTACATCATGACTTATATTAGATCATATCATTCATAACAGGTCGCGGTTAGAGAGTTGGGCCTCATTTCAGTGTACCTACTTTTTCCATCACATCATTGTACCTAGTGAGTATTCACATCCCCTTTTTACCGTTTCTACTAGCTCTTGGGGCGAAATGCATGAACCATACTTGAACTAAATTGATTCCTACTTTTATGAACTCTTTTGACTTGAACTTTTGAACTTGAACTTAATTACGAAATTATGACATGTTTGAACTTATTGAACAATACGTGCTATGACTAAAAGTCTCGCCTTATTGGTGGAGCGTGCAAATTCTCCCATGTTCGGAGTGTTCTTAATTGTATTAATAGTTGTATGATGTACCGTTCGTACATTCGCATTGTTAGTCTCCTATTAGTAGGTAGTATGGATAGCGCTATTAGAGGTCGACAACCTCTCGTTCACTATGTTACGGGATGCATATTATTTATTCTAGGGGCTTTGCCTTGCATACATTATTATATACGTGGTGCTATATTGTGAACTATTATGACAACGTATACTTGACTACTAGACATACTATATTTTTGTGCAATGGGTTGTGAACACACAGGTTGCAAGTTTTGTATGGGCGGAACTTGGAACTGAGTGGATTTACAATGCCTTTGTTTTGTGGACTATTCTTGATGACCAAAACCTTTGATTCTCTCTTAAACGTTTTCATATTATACGAAACGTGTACTCACCAACTATTTTCATAGTTGACCCGTTTTCTCTCATGCATTTCAGGTGATCGTTAGTAAGCTTTTCTTCAAGGTCTTTGAATAATGAAGTTTTCACATGTCACTACTAATCATTATGTATTATAACTCAATCTTTTGGGAACGAAACTTTATATTATATTTGCCGATGTCTGCTAAACTGGTATTGTAATGATGAAATATTTCCTTTAAATCTTAAACATTGGTATGTTCTATTATCTTGTGCTTGTGTTCCTTTCCAGTTACACCTCGTGTTTCCGCCATCGGCGGGGTGTGACATGAGTAGACAACCAGGACCAATCTTAGACTTTCCTTAGCAAATCACACATATGTTTATTGATAAGGATTTAAAAGGTACACTTTTGAGGGGTCATTTAAGCCCTTAATCGCCCACTTTTATATCCGTTACTGCTTAATTTCGTTCCTTTTTCACTTTTTAGGTCTCTTGGAAGCAAAATGTAGGAATGATGCATTTTTGGACGAATAGGAGTGAATATATGAAGAAAATGGCTAAAGTCAAGATCAAGACACTCAAGTTGCTGGAAGTGCACCCGATGGCGTCACAAACAAAGGGCGATGCCGTCCCTCTTTAGGTGATTGAATTTGTGATGGCTCAGTAGCGAATTTGCTATTTTGTACCTGACGGCGTCAGTCTTTGAAGAGAAGGGCATCACAAAGACTTTTCTCCCCAGACGGCCAAGATCCAGATTCAGATGAAGTCAGAAGTTGAAGCTGACGGCGTCACAACCACAACGTAACGCCGTCGCAAGTTGACTTGGCCAAGACGAAACCCTAATGACGGCAGATCTGACAGCGTCACCATTAAAAGGTGACGTCGTCGCAGTTGTATTCTTATATATAGAAATGGATTTTTCAGACTTTTAGAGAGGTAGATTTGTGGAGTAAAACCCTAAAATGACTTTTGTCCAATTTGGGTAGTATCTTAGGGTTCTCATTCATTATTTTACATCAAGATAAGTTATTTACTTCATTGATTTCATTATGTTTTCGATTGTAGGTGTGTATGCTTGCATGTTTACCATGTCCGACTAATTTACTTATGTGTTTGCCTAGATCTATGAAACCTAGTTATTAATTATTGATTGGTTGTCTCTTATCTAAATTGTAATTGGCTTAGGATTGCAATAGGCCATCGTTGTGTTTTTAATGCTCGAGTAATCTTTGTGAACCTTAGTTTATGATCACCTAGAGTAATTGTAGGCTAAAAATCCAAAGGTAACCTTAGAGTTAGTTTATGAATCCTAGAGATTTTGTAGGCAATAACCTTAAGGTATTCTCAAAGAGTTAGGGAGAAAAGCATACCCTACGACCTTAGAAGACACAAAGCGTTAAGAATAAGGACGTGACAATTCAACCACCAATAAAAGATAACTAGGGAGTACTAGTATCTAGGTAAACATATTTTTAATCATCATACGAGCACACATCAATAGACATAGACTCTTTGAGAAGTAATCGGTAGTAGAAGTAATTAGTTTAGATAATTAGATAGTAGAAGTAATCGGTAGAAGTACTACCCCCCAAATCCAAACCCCGAGATTTTACCTTTAGTTTTCTAAAAAAAGTATAAAAAAGTTAAAAATAGTAAATTTCTCACTAGCTTTCCTATTCCCCTAGAGTACGATATCAATCCCCGAGGCTTACCCTAATACTACACTACAACGATTAGCTTCACTGCCTTGGTGGTTGAAAAACTTGCTCGAAGAAAAGGAAGTTTCCTTTGACCCCGAACACGCGTTGTACGCGTATCAAGTTTTTGGCACCGCTGCCGAGGAATAGAATAGCTAGTTAGATTTCTATCTCGTTTAGGTTCCCTTGCTTGATTCCTATCAAGTAAGATTTTTTCTCATTTTTAGCTTCCTGGTAGTTTATCCCCTTTCTTTGTGACCTTTGTTGGTAATTCCCACCATCACTTTTCATCATGGAAGGTGATAATCAACCACTACTCATCAACCCACCACCAAATGACCTGCCAAGAGCCCGTACTCTTGGTGAATACTCTAGACCAAGCCACCAAGGCTATAGGAACACCATTGGGCTCCCCGATCAAGCTCAATTCACGGCCCTGCGATCTGACACCATCATGTTGGTACAAAACGGATGTGCATTCCATGGATTTCGTTCTGAAAATCCTAATCAGCATCTTAAGGATTTCCTTAAAATCGTCGATTCCATCGACCTTGATGCTGCTACTCGGGAGACCACGCGCTTGCGTCTCTTCCAATTTTCTCTACGAGACCAAGCTAGTAATTGGCTTGAGTGACTTCCAGCCGGCTCCATCTCAAGTTGGGATGATCTCACTACCCGCTTCCTTTCCAAATTTTTCCCACCAGGGAGAACTACTATGCTTAGGAATGAAATCTCGATGTTCCAACAACGTTAAGGTGAATCTCTCTACGAAGCATGGACCCGCTTCAAGGACTTGCTCCATAAAGTCCCTCATTATGGCATTGATCTTTGGCTTCAAGTCCAAATCTTTTATAATCATGTCAGCTTCTCAACTAAGCAATCCATCGACCAAGCGGCCGGTGGTAGACTTAGTGATCTCACCGTGGAATAATCGTGGGGTACAATAGAGGAGCTTTCCCTCTAAGACAACGAAAGTTGGAATGACCCCCGTGAGTTGCCCAAAACTGCAAAGGCAATCTCCTTGCCTCCCATTAACTCACAAACTTCTGATCATAGGATGCTCGAACTTAAAGATCAAGTCAAATTCCTAATGAGCTCCTACGAAAATCCTAAGTCTTCGCATCAAGTGAGCAAAATCACTCTACCTTGTGAGTTATGTAGTGGTCCCAACGGCACTCGTGATTTCCCGAACAAGATTTTGTGGACTAAGCTTCCACACGTACCGACGGAGAGGGAGAGAAGTGGTACACTTTCAAGCCCAAACAAAACAACTTAGGAAACTCCTACAACCCCTCATGGAGGAATAACCCTAACCTTAAGTGGAACCAAAACTCGAACCCACCCCAAAGCTCATCTAGTCCACCGAATAGGTTCAACCATCCAAATATCAGGAATTCAACTAGTCTTGAGGAAATAGTGTCAAGGTTCATGTCATCTCAAGAAGCTCGTTTGACTAAGCTTGAAGCCGATTTCAAGCAACGACAAGGCGAGATGACAACCAAACTTGACGCCCTCTTAAAAGCCTTCAATGACCGGGAATTCGGAGCACTACCAAGTGACACTATAAAGAACCCAAAAGTGAATTTGATTTCATCGAATTCATGTTCTTGCTCACCTTGGGAGAGTGCATATCCAAGCCCTTCACACCCGAAAGTTCATCCGGTTAACGCCATCAACATGGGTTCCAAGCGATCCCTCATGAGGTACCAAGGACCCGAACCATTGGTCCAACCAACTCTTGAGAAACCGGACCACCAAGAACCCAAACCTAATCTAGAGGAGGAGTATAAGGAACTCCACCAAGAAAAACTAGTTCTTGAAGTCTTGGCTCATGCACCTTATTATAATGCTTTAAAAGAAAAATATGAGCAAGAACAAAAACTAGGAGAACGTGGGTCCGCATTTGTGCAAAATAAGTTACCTAAGAAGTTAGATGATCCCGGGCTATTCATTCTTCCGTGTAGGCTTGGAAACTCCAAACCTTTCGACACTTTAGCCGACTTAGGATCAAGCATCAATCTTCTTCTGTTATCCCTCCATAGAAGCCTTAACCTAGGTAAGATAGAGCCAACGGAAACCATCTTAGGTCTAGCGAAAGGTAGTATTGCATATCCGGTAGGGATAATAAAAGACATGGTAGTTAATGTAGGTGAATTGACTCTTTTAGCGGATTTCCATGTGCTAGACATGAACAAAGACCCGACAAGCCCATTGTTAGTAGTAAGGGGATTCTTAGCTACCGCTAGTGCCATCATTGATTGTAAGATGTCTAAAATAGTGGTAGGAGAAGGGATTGCTAGGTCAATTTATGATGTCAAAAAGCATATCTACTACAAGGAGGAAGAAATTCCCTACGAAATCATGTTAGATAGAACACCATCTAGATATGGACCTTGGATTAATAAAGACTTTATAGGTCCTCAACTACCTTTCTATCTAGAAGATTCCTTTGTTAGTAACTCAACTTTCCATGAGCAAGAGTTGGCTAGGGACATAAAAGTGAACCCGTTCGAGGATGCCTTCGTGTTTAGGAAGATGACCGAGTTCCTAGGAAGCTTGCCCGTCAATCTTGTCATGAACAAGTGGAAAGTCGAGAGTAAGAAACCTAAGCATAAGTGGAATTGGGATAGACCACCTAGTGATGGTACTGGAGAATGGCACATTAGGATGACAATCTATGACCCCAATGGAGAAAAGTTTGAAAAGGCGTACCGAACTAAGCGTACCACTAGGAATTTAAAGGATAAGTTTGATCCCTGTGACATTCTTGAGGATAAGCTTACTTACATAGGTACGTAGGGGCATGACTTCGGGTCTAGCTACAAGACTCATAAATAAAGAAAATCGCTTCATGGGAGGTAACCCATGCTTAATTGTTTGCTTGTTTGTGTGTCATATATCTTTTCATTGATTATTTACTCTCATGTTTGAACTTGTGAAAATGCTTTATTTTGTCTTTAACCTCGTCTTAATTACATATAAAGGTATTTTACAAAAAGGATAAGTGTAGGGAAGATTACACGCGTTTTAAAAAGAACGTGAACATGAGAATTACGATTATTGAAAAAGATATATGTGTGTTTGTTAGAGTCAAATGCTTGTATCGAGTCATAATGGATGTTTTGCGTGAATTTTCCATTTTAAAGGTGTATATTTTCCGAATTTTTCCAAAAACACAAGCAGACCGGTTTAGAAGGATAACTGACGGCGTCGGGAGGAGCGAAATAACTTATCTAACTTTCTCGTTTTCAGGCTACTTATAAATTTTGGAAATTGTCGGTCTTAATTTTCCGAAAACCTGTAAACATCCATTCCACAAGCATTATATCCCAGTTTAGTTTAGTCATATATAATTTTACAACTGATTTTACGCGAAGGTTTCGTCTATTTTCTTTAAGTGTGCAGGTTTTATTTATCAAGAAGAAGAAACATAAGATTGGATGGAGCTTTTCACGCCTACATTCTTCTTGGAAAGAATTTAACCACTACTTCACACACGGATCCTACCGAGCTAATCAGGGGAGTACTAGTTTCTTTCTCTTTTAAATACCTTCCGTTATCATAACTTTGATACTTTCGAGGAATATTGGGGACAATGTTCAGTTTAAGTGTAGGGAGGGAGAATAAAACGAGAACTTTGAAACTATGCTTATCCTTGATTATTTGCCTTGTTCTATTTCATTTGTGTAATAAACCATGAGAAATATCGGTTAGGGTAATTTTAGCACCAAATTTAAAATTTTTCATGACTTGTAAGAGTGGGCCATTAGTCTCAATAAAGCGTCTCATGGATAGGAAGTTATATGACTAGCACAAAAACCTTTTATCACTCAAATTCCACCCCAAAAATGTGAGGTTCGCCCCTAGATCTATAGGAATTAAAGCATTCACCTTTAATGCTTTGAGAGTGTACCGGTAGTATAATAGATTATAAAACTTGTTTTGTGATGCATTCCGAGATCGCTAGTGAGACTACACTTGTGTAGTTAGGAATAACTAAATGATAAGAGGCATTAGGATAACCCTTGTTTGATACCCGTATTATAGTTACTTCTTCCACATCGGTTGAGTAATTCCCACCACACCCTTGCGATGTACTCATCGTTTGTACACGATACCCCTAGTTAACCCCTCAGAGCCTATCTTTTTCGCGGTTCTCGTGATGTTTCTGTTTTCCGGAATATCAATGAAGAGCATTGTTTACAATTCACCCCCAAATGTACACCCAAATCGCCTTAGCCTACATTGTATGCACTCACTTTTAGTGCATTATTGTTATCAAACTAAACCCTTAATTCAATTATCTAGTTAATTGCATGGTTGCTAAGTCGAGTCATATCTTTTGTACACAGTTTTGAGACGATTGGGACTCATGAGTAAAGTTAAATTTTATTGAGTGACGGGAAAGAACGTTAAATTCAAATTCCCTTTATTTACGTAATAATGTATTCCAAGTGTTTTTATCTTTTCAATTCGGGTCAAATTAGTGTTAGAGTAATAAAAACTCAAGTGTAGGGATGTGCCTATAAATCCCTTATATTTTGATGTTATCGTAGAGGATGGTAGATTAAAAGTGTATGAAAAATAAATAAAAATAAAATAAAAAATAGAAAAGAGAAAAGAAAAAAAAGAGTGTTGAAAAAAAAAAAAAAAAAACGGGCTACCATCCTACATCTATCTGTATGTTTATGTTTTTCAATTTATGTTTATTTGTTTCAAGTATTTAAAGTTTAAAGTGTCGAGTCTTGGCTTAGCAACGCCATTCTTCTCATGCTTGTAACATAAATATTTTTTAACTTGCCACCACTAAATCGCCTATCTAACCAAATACTTGCTCCTAGGTGCTTACACCAAAGCGGTGGAGGTTTGATCTAGTCTCAAGCCTATGGTAATCTATGTACTAGGACCAGTTAATGAGTATTTATCTTCCATTCCCAATTTGATATATTTCATATACACCCGAGAGACGAGAGTATCCAAACACCACTTGTGAGGTGCTAGTATGTAATTTCCGTGCTTGTTATGACTTTTGCAAGGCGTATACTTATTGTGAATTGTTCTAAACCAATGCTTCATGCCCCCTAACTAATAAATTGATTGGCCAAAAGCACATTTGCTTGAGGACAAGCAAATACCAAGCGTAGGGATATTTGATAAGGATTTAAAAGGTTCACTTTTGAAAGGTGATTTAAGCCTTTAATCGCCCACTTTTATATCCGTTACTGCTTAATTTCGTTCCTTTTCACTTTTTAGGTCTCTTGGAAGCAAAATGCAGGAATGACGCATTTTTAGACGAAAAGGAGTGAATATGTGAAGAAAATGGCTAAAGTCAAGATCAAAACACTCAAGCTGCTGGAAGTGCACCCGATGGCGTCACAAACAGAGGGCGACGCCATCCCTCTTTAGGTGATTGAATTTATGATGGCTCAGTAGCGAATTTGCTATTTTGTACCTGACGGCATCAGGCTTTGAAGAGAAGGGCATCACGAAGACTTTTCTCCCCAGACGGCCTAGATCCAGATTCAGACGAAGTTAGAAGTTGAAGCTGACGGTGTCACAACCACAACGTGACGTCGTCGTAAGTTGACTTGGCCAAGACGAAACCCTAATGACGGCAGATCTGACGGCATCATAATTAAAAGGTGACGCCGTCGCAGTTGTATTCTTATATATAGAAATCGATTTTTCAGACTTTTAGAGAGGTAGATTTGTGGAGTAAAAACCTAAAATGACTTTTGTCCGGTTTGGGCAGTATCTTAGGGTCCTCATACCCTATTTTACATCAAGATACGTTATTTACTTCATTGATTTCATTATGTCTTCGATTGTATGTGTGTATGCTTGCATGATTATCATGTCCGGCTAATTTACTTGTCTGTATGCCTGGATCTATGAAACTTAGTTATTAATTATTGATTGGTTGTCTCTTATCTTAATTGTAATTGGCTTAGGATTGCAATAGGCCATCTTTGTGTTTTTAATGCTTGAGTAATCTTTGTGAACCTTAGTTTATGATTACCTAGAGTAATTGTAGGCTAAAAATCCAAAGGTAACCTTAGAGTTAGTTTATGAATCCTAGAGATTTTGTAGGCAATAACCTTAAGGTATTCTCAAAGAGTTAGGGAGAAAAGCATACCCTACGACCTTAGAAGACACAACACGTTAAGAATAAGGACTTGACAATTCAACCACCAATTAAAGATAACTAGGGAGTAATAGTATCTATGTAAACACATTTTTAGTCATCATACGAGCACACATCAATAGACATAGACTACCCATTAGTTTAGATAATTAGATAGTAGAAGTAATCGATAGAAGTACCACACCCCAAATCCAAACCCCGAAATTTTACCTTTAGTTTTCTAAAAAAATATAAAAAAGATAAAAAATAATCTTCCTCATCCCCAACCTTAGCGTAGTAAATTTCTCACTAGCATTCCTATTCCCCTAGAGAACGATATCAATCCCCGAGGCTTACCCTAATACTACACTACAACAATTAGGTTCACTGCCTAGGTGGTTGAAAAACATGCTCGAAAAAAAGGAAGTTTCCTTTGACCCCGAACGAGCGCGTTGTACGCGTATCATTTATAACGTAGGAATAGCGGAGGATGTCTTAATTGAGGTGGCCAATAGTATCTATCTGGTGGACTTCGTGATCATAGACATTGAGGAAGATAGAAACATGTCACTCATTCTTGGAACACCTTTTATGGCCACCGCCAAGGCAACCATCAAATGCCGTAAGGGTATCATGATACTCAAAAGTGGCAAAGGATATATTAGGATACCTATTGTTCCGAGATACCCGTTGAAAATTATGGAGAATATTACTCCCTCCGTCCCATATTAAGTGTCTGCTTACATCATGCACAAAGTTTTAGAAAATTCCACTAACTACACTCTCCACCAATCAAATATCATTTTCACCCACTAAAGTCTCATCTCATTGGTTGAAATAGAACATGGACACTTAATTTGGGATATCCAAAGATTCCATTGTAGACACTTAATATGAGATGGAGGGAGTAATAATGATAATCCACAGGTCTCCAATAATTTTGTTAAAAGAAGATTAGTGAATGGGAAAGAGGGCTTAGAGAATTCATGGGTCATGGGTTAAATGCAACAATGTGGAAACGTGATAAAAAAATTAGGAAACAAAAACATGACAAAGCCACAACCTCAAAAGAACCCTAGAGAATTTTTGAATGAAGAAAAGGTGATTTTGTATAAATCAAGAATAAAAGCATTGAGAGGAAGGAATAAGCCAAGATGGTTCGGACCTTATACGGTGAAAGAAACTAATCTAAAAAATAAAACCGTTATCCTAATGGACGACGTTGGAGGAGAATTCATGGTGAGCATAAAACGTCTACAACCTTATGATACGGGATTAGTGGAAGAAAAGAAGGACGGAAAAGAAGTCACGTAGGAGCACAACTTCGAGTCTAGCTACAAGACTCATAAATAAATAAAAGCGCTTCATGGGAGACAACCCATGCTTAATTGTTTGCTTGTTTGTGTGTCATATATCATTTCATTACTGTTTGTTCTCATGTTTGAATTTGTGAAAATGCTTTATTTGTCTTTAACCTCATCTTAATTACATATAAAGGTACTTTACAAAAAGGATAAGTGTAGGGAGGATTACACACGTTTTAAAAGAACGTGAACATGAGAACTACGATTATTGAAAAATATATACATGTGTGTTTGTTAGAGTCAAATGCTTGTATCGAGTCATAATGGATGTTTTGCAAGAACTTTTCCAGATTTTAAAGGTGTAATGTTTCCAGAATTTTTCCAGAAAAATGCAGCAGACCAGTTTCTGTCAGGATAATCTAAAGGCGTCAGGATTACAACCTGATGACGTCAGGAGGAGTAGAAACAGCTTATTACTTTATCTCCTTTTTTTGTGATACTTATAAATTTTTGGAAATTCTCAGGTCTTAATTTTCCAGAAAATCTGCAAACATCCATTCCACAAGCATTATATCCTAGTGTAGTTGAGTCATATATAATTTTACCACCGATTTTACGCGAAGGTTTCGTCTGTTTTCTTAAAGTGTGCATGTTTTATTTATCAAGAAGAAGAAACATAAGATTGGATGAAGCTTTTCACGCATACATTCTTCTTGTAAAGAATTTAACCACTACTTCACACACGGATCCTACCGAGCTAATCAGGAGAGTATTAGTTTCTTTCTCTTTTAGTTATGCTCCATTATCATAACTTTGATACTTTCGGGGAACATTGGGGACAATGTTCAGTTTAAGTGTAGGGAGGGAGGATAAAATGGAACTTTGAAACTATGCTTATCCTTGATCATTTGTCTTGTCCTATTTCATTTGTGTAATAAACCATGAGAAATATTCGTTAGGGCAATTTTAGTGCCAAATTTAAAATTTTTCATGCCTTGTATGGGTGGGTCTTTAGTCTTAATAAAGCGTCTCATGGATAGGAAGTTATATGACTAGCACAAAAACCCTTTACCACTCAAATTACACGCCAAAAATGTGAGGTTCGCCCCTAGATCTATAGGAATTAAATCATTCACCTTTAATGCTTCGAGAGTGTACCGGTTTGATACCCGTATTATAATTACTAGGGAGACTACTGGTTTTGTGATGCATCCCGAGATCGCTAGGGAGACTACACTTGTGTAGTTAGGAATGACTAAATGATAAGAGGCATTAGGATAACCCTTGTTTGATACCCGTATTATAATTACTTCTTTCACATCGGTTGAGTAATTCCCCCCACACCCTTGCGATGTACTCATCTTTAGTACACGATACCCTAGTTAACCCCTCAGAGCCTATCCTTTTTGCGGTTCTCGTGATGTTTCGGTTTTCCGGAATATCAATGAAGAGCATTGTTTACAATCCACCCTCAAATGTACACCTAAATCGCCTTAGCCTACCTTGTATGCACTCACTTTTAGTACATTATTGTTATTATCCTAAACCCTTAGTTCAATTATCTAGTTACTTGCGTGGTTGCTAAGTCGAGTCATATCTTTTGTACACAGTTTTGGGACGATTGGGACTCATGGGTAAAGTTAAATTTTATGGAGTGACGGGAAAGAACGTTAAATTCAAATTCCCTTTATTTACGTAATAATGTACTCCAAGTGTTTTGATCTTTTCAATTCGGGTCAAATTAGTGTTAGAGTAATAAAACTCAAGTGTAGGGATGCTCTATAAACCTTTATATTTTGATGTTATCGTAGAGGATGGTAGAGTAAAAGTGTATGCAAAAACAAAAAAAAAAAAAAAAAAAAAAAAAAAAAAAAAAAAATAGAAAAGAGAAAAGAAAAATAGTGATTAAAAAAAATTAAAAAAAAAAAACAATACCATACGTGCTACCATCCTGCATCATACTTTATGTTTATTTATGTTTGTTTCAAAGTTATCTAGAGTTTAGAGAGCCGAGTCTTGGCTTAGCAACACCATTCTTCTCATACTTGTAACGTAAAGATTTTTGACTTGCCACCACTAAATCGCCTATCCAACCAAAACCTTTGTTTCCATAACCATAAGCCTAACGTTACAACCCTTTAAAAGACCTCTTAGATAGTTGTTCCTAGGTGCTTACGCCAAAGTGGTGGAGGTTTGATCTAGTCTCAATCCTATGGTAATCTATGTACTATGACCGGTTAATGAGTGTTTATCTTCCATTTCCATTTGCTATATTTCATATACACCCGAGAGATGAGATAATCCAAACACCCCTTTTGAGGTGCTAGTATATAATTTCCATGGTTGTTATGACTATTGTGGTGCTTTTACTTGTTGTGAATTATGTTAAACCAATGCTTTATGGACCCTAACTTATAAATTGATTGGCTAAAAGCACATTTGCTTGAGGACAAGCAAATACCACGTGTAGGGATATTTAATAAGGATTTAAAACGTACACTTTTAAGGGGTCATTTAAGCCCTTAATCGCCCACTTTTATATCCGTTACCGCCTAATTTTGTTCCTTTTCAGTTTTTAGGTCTCTTGGAAGCAAAATGCTGGAATGATGCATTTTAGGACGAAAAGGAATGAATATATAAAGAAAATGGCTAAGTCAAGATCAAGACACTCAAGCTGCTGGAATTACACCTGACGGCGTCCCAAATAGAGTGTGACGCCATCCCTCTTTGTGTATTTGAATTTGTGATGGCTCGGTAGCGATTTTGCTATTTTGCACCTGATGGCGTCAGGCTTTGAAGAGTAAGGGCGTCACATAGAATTTCCTCCTCAGACGACCTAGATCCAGATTCAGACGACGTCGTAACCGAAGACTGACGGCGTGACAACCACAACGTGACGCCGTCCCAATGTTGACTTGGCCAAAACAAAAACCTAATGACGGTTATCTGATGGCGTCCCAACTATAAGGTGACTCCTTCACAATTGTAATCTTATATATAGAAATCGAATTTTCAGAATTTTAATAGTAGACTTGTGGAGTAAAAAGCTAAAACAATTTTGGTCCGGTTTGGACAGTATTTTAGGGTTCTCATACCCTATTGTACACCAAGGTAAGTAATTTACTTCATTGATTTCATTATGTCTTCGATTTTATGTGTGTATGCTTGCATGTTTAACATGTCCGGCTAAATTTCTTGTGTGTTCGCTTAGATCTATGAAACCTAGTTATTAATTATTGATTCGTTGTCTCTTATCTTAATTGTAATTGGATTAGGATTGCAATAGGCTATTGTTGTGTTTTTAATGCTTGAGTAATCTTTGTGAACCTTAGTTTATAGTCACTAGTGGAATGGTAGACTAAATATCCAAAGATAACCTTAGTGTTAGTTTATGAAACCTAGAGTTTTCGTAGGCAATAACCTTAAGGTAGTCTCAAAGAGTTAGGAATAAAAGCATACCCCACGACCTTAGAAAACACAACACGTTAAGAATAAGGACGTGAAAATTCAACCACCAATAAAAGATAATTAGGGAGTAATAGTATCTAGGTAAACACATTTTTAATCATCATACGAGCACACATCAATATACATAGACTACCCCTTAGTTTAGATAATTAGATAAGTAGTGTAATCGGTAGAAGTACCAACCCCCAAAGGTTTTACCCTTAGCTTTCTAAAAAATATAAAAAAAGATAAAAAAATAATCTTCCTCAACCTCAAACCTTAGCGTAGTACATCTCTCACTAGCATTCCTATTCCCCTAGAGAACGATATCAATACCCGAGGCTTACCCAATACTACACTACAACGATTAGGTCCACTGCCTAGGGTGTTGAAAAACTTGCTCGACGAAAAGGAAGTTTCCTTTGACTCCGAACTCGTTATACGCGCATCAAATATTGATATATGAGCATATAAGTAAATAATGTAAAAGATAAAGAGTAAAGAAACACAAAACCACAAAACGAGTATTTATAGTGGTTCGGCTACAAGGACACCTTCTTTGCCCTACTTCACTCCCCGAGTACCCTACCCGAGAGTTTGTAAGCACTACACAACACAAGCTCCTTAATGTGGCAGAAAAGTCTTCACAACATTGCCTACTCTTTATCCGGTACAAGGCTAGACACCGAGTTCTTCCATGAGGTAGAACCAAACCTTTCACACCGTCGCCTACACGTTATCCGGTACAAGGCTAGATACCGAGTTCCATTACAAAGGAGGAACTACTACCCAACATTACACCACTACACAACTACCCAAATAAGACACACTCCTTTTTACAATATAGATAGGATATCAACATCATTTAACCCAAACTACACAACTTGTATATCCACGCACCATATCGATTGTACACCTTAGGCACCATTCACTAATGCCTTCAACACGAGACTTCGGCACCTTTCACTAATACATTCAACACGAGACTTCGGCACCTTTCACTAATGCCTTCAACACGACCCTTCGGCACCTTTCACTAATGCCTTCAACATGACACTTCTATGGAGGGAGGAAAGAACTATCAACAAGATGCACTTCAGTGGTCTTGATGATGAAGAAGCTTAGCAACTCATGGACTTGAGATTGCACGTCTTCAAGAGCTTGTGATATTGCCTTTAAGAAGAACCTAGAGAATTACACAAACATAAAACTACATAGAATGATCATTTGGATCAGTGGTTAGAGATGTTAGAATACTGGATGAAAGTATATCTAAGAGTGGTAGTGAGCAAGAGAGAAATGACTCACTATTTATAGAAAAATTATGTCTACTGTCCCACGGTTCCCACGGATCCCTCTCCAGTGGGATCCGGCTAGTGCAATTCCTAGGATTCGGCTACTGGGTCAGTTTAGTCTGCATTTCAGGTTGCAAACCGGGTTTTGGGTTATGGGTTTTGAACCATTGGTTATGGGAAATGGATTATGGATACCCAACAAGATGCAATGTACCTAGTCATTGGGTTATGGATCTTGGGTTATGGATCATGGACTTTGGGTCATGGATCATCGATAATATCCAACATGACTTCATGCATTATGTCATGCAATGGGTCATGGGTTATGGATCATGCTCTATGGGTATGGGTTATGGACTTTGGTTTTTACCCAACAACATTCATTGTACCTAGTCAATGGATCATGGGTCATGGACTTTGGTTTTTAACCATTACTTACCCATATACAAAGTACATATACATTACTATAACATGTAAACACTAGTTGTTATACATATGCATTTCTATAAGATATAAACAATATAAAAATGTCTTTGGTTTTATATAACTTATTTACTAAACATGTTTTGACATAGTTTTAATATGTTTAGTAAAAGTGTGTTAGTAAACTATTGGCTCAAACCTTTTATGTATTTTATTTGTTTCGTTAAAATGATTTTATGTTTGTTATCGACAAAACATTAGAATATCGTAAAATATAAATAAACGTTTTTATGACTTATTTGTATTAACAATATCCCCCTTTTTGTTGATGACAAAACATAAGATTATTTTAAGAAGAAAATAAAATTCGTAAAAATTTGAATTGGATTTTTTTTACTCTCTTCTCCTTTTTTTGTTGAAACAAAAAGAGCGTTGAAAAGAAACTAACACATTGTTTTAATTAAAAGCTTGTGAAAAGTAACAAAATAAAAAAGTAAAGAGTAAGATGAGAGAAAGAAATTCTCGTCTTAGCTCCCCCTTGACGGATGCTTCCCTTTGTTGAGAGCGTCAAGTAATTAGGAAGACTAAACAAGTGTGTTGCAAGTATTTTTGCAATGGTTTCGTCTTTGACAAAATGCTCCCCCTTGACGAGTGCTCCCTTTTGAGAAGGGCGTCAAGTACTATAGAAAACCTAAGTGAATGAATTGCAAGCGTTTTTGCAATGCTTTGCTTTGACAAAGAGCTCCCCCTTGTTGAGGGTGTCAACGTCTTCATGTGTAATTTGAAAATCTAAAAAAAAAAAAAAAAAGGTTAAAAAACAAGTATATGGTGCATTGTTTCCTTCAAATGAGATTCACATTAGTTTAGAAATGTGCTTCTGTTGGACGATTATGGCGGATCCTTCCTTTGAGGGATATGTCTAGGCTAAATTGTGGGAACCGTGTACCTGCATTCTATTGGCAGCAATGTAGATGTAAAAAGTGACATAAACGTCCAAATGAGTTATGTGTTGTAGCACCAAACATATTCATATAACTATAGAACATACAACATGTAGTTTCATTCAATAAAACAAGAAAAATGATACACATATCTCTAAATCAAGAAAATGATACAAACATGCAGTAAATTTCCTAACAATTTCTAAGTTGTGCCTAAGACTAGAGGAGAACACCACTGTGCTTATATTCCTATGTTTTAGGGACGAGTAGATTTGTTGACCTCATCAAAACGTTCGAGAATGTGATAGAACATGAAACGTAATTCGTCACGTACTTCATGGACTAGCCCTTCGATGTGTTGACAATGAAAGCAATCATTGTCATGGCTAAGGTATGGTGGTGGTAGGAATGGAGCGGTTTGAGGCGGAAGATTTGATGAGGAAGGTGGAGGTTCCACAAAGGATAAAGGGATTTGTGGAGGCAAGTTTGATGAAGTTGGAGGTGGTTCAACTAAGAGTGAAGGTGGTGGAATATGTGTTGATGGTGGAGGTAACGAGGTATCTACTCCCATATGGTCCGGTTGATGATTTTGATTATTCCTCATAATCTAAAATGGACCATTTAAGGGTGATGGATAGTAGGATGCGGGTGCTAGTGTGGTTTCAACACCAAAGTTTTGGTGAGAAAGTTGTTGTGGTACCATTTTCTCAATTGAGGAAAATGTTGGCAATGGTGGTGGATGGGATGGCCTAGGTGGCAAGTCTTCTAAGTTGTAAAGGTGTGGGGATGAGAGTGAAGTGGTGAATGAGATAACTTTAGGTACTAGAGGTGATGGTTTAGTGGAGGTAGGGTGTTTGACCTAGGAGGCATGGTAGTGTTTGGCAAGGGTTGTCTTGTGGGAACAATCCTTTTGGAAGTTGGTTTGATTGGTAGAATTGGTTGTGAGGAAGTTCTAATGTTTGAGGTTTTTACGAGTGATGATTCGGTTGAGGATATTTCATGAACAACCCGATCAATTTACTTGGGAGGTCCTTTGGTAGATGAGTTAACACTAGGGGATTTCCTCATGGTGAAATGGTAGAAAGGGAAGATGTAAAAGGAAGACTTTTGTTATTGAGAATGAGTGTGTGAATGGTGATTTGGAAGTCTTAACATAAGTAGTTTATAAAGAAGAAGATTTGTCAAGTGAATTAGGGCTTAAGCCACTAAGATCCTTCAAATTGCAATGATTAGCATGCACAAGAGTCAACTACAGAGTTATACTGATCTAGGAAGTCATTTAAGACAATGTGGAGTGTTTATATTAACAAAGAGGGTTTTGAAATGATTATATCAAGTAGGATTGGTTTAGTCTGTGCAGACGGTTCTCACGGATATCCCTCACTTGAAGGATCCGGCTAGGCAAAACCAGGGATCCGGCTCTCAGAAGCCAAAGAAAAGAGAGATGAGGTTTTAGTAAGGTCTAGTACCTACATATCTTGAGTGTTTTAGTCTCCTCATGTGTCTAAAATGATATGAGACTTAGATGATCAAGTATAATGAGTGAGGGTAGCTAATGATGTCTTCTATGAGAAGAAATTGAGTTTTCATAAGCACCAATGGGTGATCAAGGATGACACTAAGAGTTTTGAAGGTGGAGTCAAATGATCCTAGAGATCAGATGATGACCTAAGAAGAATTTAAAAAATTCCTTAAAAATTACAAGAAATGAAAAACTAGTTTTTTGTCCATTTTAAGATCAAGATGACTAAAATCAATTTACTAAAATTGAGAGAAATATCAAACGAAGTGTTTTGAGATGAGAGAAACAATATGTGAACATTGGAGCGGAAGGATGGTGAGTTTTGAGGAAATGAAAAATCAAAAAGTACTTTCAATGTGATCCTAATTTGTTCATGAGTGAGTGTAAGATCAACTGAGCCTAAGGATAGTTAAGGTGATCCTAATGAAACATGTTAAACTAGTTCAATAAGGTCTGGAAGGTTGGGTTGATGTAATAAACGGAAAAAAATTCTTCTGTTTGCCTGAATCCCACGGATCCTTCATTTGAGGGATCCTTCTAGTTATAAACTAGGGATCCTTCATCTTATCAGTTTTCTTAACAGTGAGTGTGGAATAATTCGCTCTAGGCATTGATTTTTGAAACTAATGATCTTTATAGCAAGCATACACTAACAGTTAGCACTAAGAGGAACAAAAAAAACACTAACAGTTGGAGGTAATCGAGAACTTTGCCAAATATAAAGAATGGTTGTGATGTTATTTCATTATTTACTCTTTAACTTGTAACATAACATTCCATTTATTTTATCAGTTAATTAAGGGAGATCTCGAGCGTGCATAGTTTGAGATGTTTTTTTCTTTCACTCATTTACTTTACGAACTTGCGTTAAAATTCCAGCCCATGCAGCTTCTGTTAGGGATCTTTTGGAAAAAAATTTCAGTGTGTAACTTGTATTTCATGGTCTCTTACATGGTTGTAACATTTTATGTCCTGACAGCTTTTAAATGTGCTACTTTATTTAAATACTAGTTAAAAATGAAATTGCATAAATGGGTTGAAAGTCACCGAGGCCTGTTAAATGGATGTTTTTAACCTTCTAAATCAGTTAACTCATGAAATTTCTGATATTATTCTCATAATTTGGTTTCTGCAGTTATCTACTACATTAGTTATCTGTAAAATCAATTTACGAAAAATGGAGCAGCTCATGACTAAATAAAGCACAAACACGGTTTCAACCATTCAGACAGAAAAGAATCATATTATATAACAACACTTCTTTTTAATCCCAAGTGTTATGAACAATGATAAACCGAAAAGTGGTTTGCTGCAGAGGCGTTGTGTCGTGATCTTTATGGTATTATCATTTGTCTGTCGGAATTTTGTGAGAGCGGTTTGTAGATGTTACTATTGTATCAACATGTCAACAGCAATGTATACAAATGTTTAAATACTGTGGTTAATTAATTAAGTGTGATGCTGTTCCCATTTGTTGTTGGGGTCTTATGGTTCTGTTTTAGGCCGGGGTTAATACTCAACTATGTGTCATCACTTGCTTGGGTGCCAGGGATTGATCGATGATGTCCATAACGGTGCTTGGTGTGTTCATAAAAAGATTAAATGATCTTGCAATAGTAATTAAAGGGACAAGACAGTATATACAGATAAGAAAAACATCATACTAAAGCACAGATGCATGCAGTACAGCAAAACACCATACTAGACAAGAACAATAGACTCGCGCCAGATACATTACATAAAAACCAACCAAGATATCAAACGACTCATGCATTAACAGAAACACGTAATAATATTTACATACCATTTGGTCAGGTTATTCGTCACATCAACGCCAAATACACACTATTAACGTTTCATCACAGTTTTACCAGACACTAGACATAATAAAACCAAGCTTCCAACACCACCTAATGTTTCATATCCCATAATTCACCTGACGAAGTTGTCTTACTACCTTCCACAAAACTCGCAAAATTAGCACAAATTTGCTTATCGATATTCCCACTAGTTCCAAGAGAAAGGTCGTTCTTTTCTTCAACTCTATGCACATTTTCTTGATCTAAAGATAAATTAGGATTAAGGGTACCATCAAAAGTGATTAAATCTTTCAATTCATCAACTATTTCATGGGTTTTGCTCGTCTCGTGGTTACTTAAATCATCATAATCTAAAAAAGACACGGAGTTCATAGATGTAGGTTGTGGTAATACATCACAATCTAATAAAGACACGGGTTTCATAGGAGTGGGTCGAGGATTAATAATGTTAAGGCCGAAAATTAGAGTGAGTTGGTTGAAAGATAAGGTAAGAAACTTCTTGAAAAGATGGTAGATATTATTATGGCTAGCAAGTGCGCTTTTCGTGACGCAGTAGAAGGTCACTAGTTTCACCAGATTCATTAGGTAATGCTTCCATGTCATGTTGAGTTGCTGATGGCCTGAAGCGTCCTGTCTACAGAATTTGGTTAGATAAATATACAGGTCATACCTATAGCTACAAGTGGCAAAAATGGCCGGGTCAGACTGGTTTGGTAATAGTTTCTCTAAAAAGTAACTTTTTCTATAAACAATTAGTGTGTCATTTATGATTATATATTTCAAGAGTAATTAGTTTTTTTTAATTATTATTAAAATGATTTGGGAGGTTTTTTCATAAAAAAAATTGGGTGACTTTAGACCCACATACCCGTTTCCTCTTAGTTAAATGTTTTAGTTTACTCGACCCAATAAAAATAAATAACCCAAGTAAACCCATTCGTCGATATATGGGTAGTAACTGTCACCTCTATATTCATCACAGTTGATCCAAGGACTGACAATGTAAATATCAAGATGCGTGTTAAGTAGAATCTTGAAAAGTTATTATAAATATCGAAGCTAATCAACAAGCTTAAGGATATCCGTAAAACTTACCAGATCCGGAAGAATTATCAGCACAATCCTCAGCCTTTAGATTAAGCTGACGGACCAGTCTATTTCCATGATCCGCAATCAATAACGCACATCTTTGAGGATCAAAAGCCAGCTCAAAATCAGCAGAGAATGAAGCATTCTGTGCGGGTCCATCTGCTTTGCCTGCCTTTTTAATATTTCCACCAGCAATTGTGGTCACACCTATTATGCCATTAATCCAGGATAAACAAATAGTTACAATAAAGATTAAAAAAATTGCCGCGACTAGAATCCTCGAACTTTAATCAAATTTGCAAATCACATGTCAGCAGATTCATGACAAATAGATCGTATGCCCTTTTGAACAATGTGATTGTAGATTACAGGACATTAAGTGTGGCAATTCCCGAACCAGCACGAAAAAAATGGGTTAGGGTGTCTAAACTCTAAACTCTAAATGGTTCGGAATCGTAAACAGGTTGACCCACCTAACTTGTTTATAGTTGGTATTAAAAAATACAGAACTGGATATTATAAACTCAACCCAAATACAACCCGTTACCTTTTATGACATAATCAACTAAACTAATCATGATGGTATAAACGAGATCCAGGTGATCTCAGTATAACATCTAACATGTAACACTGACCTTTTTAAATACAAACAAGAACACGAAATGTTCAAACGTTAAGCATAGGAACTTGTGAATTACTTTGTTCATGTTAAAATATCGATATATACCTGATTTGCTTATTTTCCTTATGACGTGGTTGCTTTTGTCAGCAATGTAAATGTTGTTTTTCTTGTCAATAGCAAAACTTTTGGGCTTATTAAACTCGGCTGACCCCAAATCCCCGTCCTTGTACCCAGCTTCACCATTTGCATTACCAGAGAGCTTCTTGATCTCGCTTACTGCATAAAACAATAATCATATTTCATATCCAATAACTAATATCTGATAGAACGTATGTAAACACATGAAAGAAGTACAGTTCAAGTCGCAATGCATTATTGTAATACAGTTCCTTCCTGTTTAAATTTATGAGTCAAAAACACAATGAAATTTTCAATCCATGCTCACGTGGACTGTCAAAAAGTTTAGCAAAGCATTGGTTTCCTATCTACTACAAAGCTTGAAGTTTTCTTCCTTCATTTCATTTTAATCTTTTGACTCCTTGCATAACTTTTATGTTTTTCTTCAAATGAGACAAACTTGCAACAGAAATGTAAACACTATACTCTAATATTCAAAGCTTATTCTAATATAAGAAGTGACAAGTCAGATACATTTCCGTGCAATTAGCCCGTTATATTTCAACGCTTATTTGAGCTGCATTTGTATAATCAGGGTGTGTTTGTTTGCTTATATATATATGTATGAGCTTATTTGATTTCGGCTCATATTTCATAAGCCTCAATTTCCGGCCTATTTTGAGACTTATGGCTTATACTGTATAAGTTTATCATACCATAATAAACCTATATAAGCCCATAAGTCTCAAAATTAGCCGAAAAATTAAGGCTTATGAAATATAAGCCGAAACACAAATAAGCTCACAAGCCCTTAAATAAGCTTAAACAAACACCCCCTTAGCAAGCCATTAAACATAATCTAAAATGCTACACTAAACGCTACTTGCGAAACAACAATTACACTAAACACTAGTTGCTAGTTTGTCCTCCAAACTTATTATACCTTCACCGCCTATAAACGACACCGTAAAAACACTACTCCTAACAGAATCCAAAACGATGACGTCATCATGTGAAGATGATCCAGTTAAGACGGAGTTAGGGTTTATATTAAACTTATCACCGTCAATTAACGTCGTTACACTATAACCTTCTTCTAACAGCAACTCACTGTTAATACCTGTAACAAAAAAACAAATTAATTGATTAGTAAAAAAAAAAGTGTGATAAATTAATGATTAGAGGTAATTAATTGGTTAAAAAAAAAGTGATAAATAAATTAATGATTAGAGGTAATTAATTGGTTAAAAAGAATTACCGTGAGTTAGGGTTAGGAGGATTGGAAAGAAGGCGATGATGATGATGATCGGAAATGAAGGCATTATTTATTATTGGAATAATGTGTTTGAGAGTGAGAGAGTAAAGTGAGAGTGGACGATTGAGGGATGTAAGTTTATTTTTAGAGTTAATTTTTTAACACTTTTTTCTCATCTTTTTTAAGACGCTCAATTCTTCAACTCACCACTTTAATGATACGCACAACGCAAGACAGGGTGAAGATGCTTTTTATTTTTTGTTAAATGACTAATATACCCTTTATTATATTTTTTATTAATTATTCTACCTACCATCACCTAACTCCATCCACCTACCCTCACCACCACCGCCGCTCAACCACCACCACCATTGCTCAACCACCACTAATCAACCGGTTCTTTCGACCACCATCGCTCAACCGCTTCGACCACCACTAATCAACCACCAACGCTTCTACCATCACTAATCAATCGCTAATCCATATGTTTTTTCTTGCTAATCCACAAACACATAAAAGGGAAAAAATATTGAAAAAAAAAAAAAAAAAAAAAAAAAAAAGCGCTCATTGCATGTTCATAGGTTCCTGCTAATACAAGTCTTATGTTTTCTTTTCCACATATCAAGTGCAAACAATACTTTTGGCTAAGCTCTCAAATTTGCTTATTTACATGTGTGTTATTACGTTTGCCTTTTGTGCAAGAATCATAGTTATATATGAATGTCAAACACGACCGATCAAGAACATCACCATCAACAACCGATCAAGAACATCCGGAAAAAAAAGCCCGATCAAGAACTTGAAAAAAAACCGATCAAGAACTTGAAAAAAAAATCACCATCAACAACCGATCAAGAACATCACGGATATAAGATCTTAAAAAAAAAAAAAAAAAAAAAAAAAAAATTCACATACCATCAACTTGAAAATTGTGTTTTGGTTTTAAAATCAAAAAAGGCACATAAAAGAAAAAAAAAATGAATTACACAAAAATAATTCTCTCATAAAATCAGAATTTTTTTTTAGTTAAAGTAGGAAAAATCAAAGTGTTGTTTAGTTAGAAAAAGACTTCACACAAACCTAGAAAAAAACATAAATCATTCAGCCTCTTATCACCGTGTTCTACTGGCCGGATCGGTGCCGAATCTGTGTCGGATCTGCAATGGATTATGACCTTTCTTTGGAGATGATCATCGGTGGAGATCAAGATCTGTACTAATACTCTTTGATCATGTATTAATACTCTTTGGAGATGATCACCTAACTCCACCGTTGACCTTTCTTTGGATTCTTTTATCCACCTCTATACAAAAAAATGAGATCCAGATTTGTACTTGTATAGATGAAAGAGAAAGAGAAAAGGGGTACTTATATACGTGGGTATAATTGTCATTTAACCAAAAAGTAAAAAAAGATGCCCACCTAACTCTGTACTTGTATCGACACATGTCACTAAAGTGATGGAGTCGAGCAGTTGAGCATGGCTCTTTTGGAAAAGAGATGAGAAAAAGTCTTAAAAATCGACCACACTTGGAAAAGTGGCCTCTTTTGGTAATTTACTCGTAAAGAAGGCGATGATGATGATGATGATGATCGGAAAGAAGGCGATGATGATGATGATGATCGGAAATGAAGGCATTATTATTGGGATGTGTCTGAGAGTGAGAGAGTAAAGTGAGAGTGGAAGTTTGAGGGATGTAAGTTTATTTTTATAATGTATATATACTCGCGCAAAGTCACGGTGTACAGCTACAAATAATTATATTTATGAACTTGTATTTTGTTGCGACTCTTGACATAATACTTACGAGTTAAATTTGTAAATTTTTGCGAGAAAAAAAAATTCATATGGGTTATAAACGAAAAATGATAAAAGTTTGAAGATTAAACAATATTTAAACAATTAATTTAGTGGTAGATGCTATTATCATTTATCATTTTTAATCAAGGGTATTTTAATAATTTAACTTTAACTATTTTTTAAGTTTTTAAGTTTAAGGAGAATGGATTTCTCTTTATGTATAGTAGAGATATTTGCATTGATAAATGCTTACGAATAGTACGTATTGAGAGTCTGGGTTCGTCGATCGTTTGGTTTCTCGCGTTCGGTAAGGACCCCAAAGTGTGACCGAGTCACGAATGGGGTAACGCCACGAGTCGACTCGGTTGGTTTCGTCAATTACCCAAGAGGATAATCGACTTGGATGTGGAGTTGTCGTACTGGTCTTACGTATGTTGCTTGAGATTAGGCTCGGCCATTTCGGAGAAACGCCAAGTATTTATAGGAGGTCCTTTAGGGTTGTGAGAACCCATAAAGGCAATATGATGTTCCACGTGGATCATCAAGAGAAGAAGTGATGAGAGCACGTGGTGCTCGCCCCAACGGTCTTGGCAAGATTCTCGACGTACCGCTTGCCTTGACACGCTTGTCGTGCAAGTTTTGTCTAGGTGTTGCATATGGAAGTATTTCTCGTGCTTTTTCCGGACTCGACCTTGTCGGTCTTATGTTTGGGTCGAGTCTATAGTGTATGGGCCTTGCCGAGTGGGTGAAGGTCCTATCGCTATCAAGTCCCCATCCCATCCATTAGTGTATTTGACTAATTTAAGGAAATGCGATGATTGACTCATGCTAAAGATACGAGGTCTCCGGGATTCTCTTGATTGTGTCTTCTTGGATCCAAGGAGGTCGACTTGTTTTTGCCCACCGTATATTTGAGACATCGTGGTCTTTCTATATTATGTTCGGATAACATTTTCATTTACAATACTGATGCATACTGAATGCATGTATAGTTCTTAATGTTGATATCTGTCAGGAGTTATTGTGAATAATGAGTAGTTGTCAGGCTTTTCATATCTCACACTTGAGTTGCTTTTAAATTTTTGTGTGGCTTAGGATTTTGTTTTAGCCATAAATAGTCTCTCTCCCAGTCATTTCAGAGTCTTCCTAACTAGAGATTGTCAGATTTTCCTTGATGTGTATTAGAGGCTGTCTATTAGTCGTTGTTAGAGTCTTAAAGTCTGACACCTCGAAGTACATTACTTTCTATACAAGGTTTATGCTTTTAATGTGATTTTGACTCTGAATGGTTTTTAGACGCGTGTCCGTTGGGCCCCTATTTATTTTTCCTATTGTAGGAGTCATTCCAAGGAAAATTCAAGTCTCTTTCCTTTAAACTCTTTTAGTCTATTCTATTTTGTGTGGGGTGTAAGTTACAAAGGCATGTGTTTGTCTCAAGTTTTGTTCTTCTAAGGGTTTTTTGCTTTCTTGTATTTGTAAGAGTTTAAAAATCTTTACACGGTTAGTGGCATAGTTTGTCGAGGCTCGGGTTGAGTGTTTAATTGTGGTTGGGTTTGATTGGTTCATGTTTGGAACTCTAAGTACACAAGTGGTAGAGTGTGTCATTTTGTCAAATGTTCTCATGAGGTTGTCGAGTGTTTTGCGGGCCTATTGCCTTCGTTGGTTTTTCCAAGTTCCTCATTGGGGATCGATCGTTGGGTTTGATCTTTTGAATTTTTGTCAAGCGTCCAGAGCATATTACTGCCTTAAATGATGTCTTGACTGATATTATCGGAATGACGTGATGTACCATTGTAAATGATAATCCGCAGGAGCATCTCGTTGCGCTTGTCGCAAGCTCGTCGTCGCTCCTTTGTGAATTTTCTTTCCCTTTTTCCCGTTACCATTTATGCTTTTCCTAAGTGTGCTTACTTGTACTTTTGTCTTGATTGCCAGGTTGTGCATTTGGTGATGGAGGAACAAGAGCTAATATGTTTGAAGATTTTTGTTAATACAAATAAGCCGTAAAAACGTTTATTTATATTTTACGATCTTCTAATGTTTTGTCGACAAACGTAAAATCATTTTAACGAAACAAATAAAATACGTAAATACTTTGAGTCAATAGTTTCCTAACACACTTACGTTTTCACATAAAACACTAAAACAAGTATAAGTGATTTTATGATACATATGTACAACAACTAGTGTTTACATATTGAGTTAGCATATACTTAAACTAAGTATATACTAAAATGGGTAAAAACAAGTATATACTAAAATGGATAAAATCAATTATATACTAAATGGGTAAAAACTAGCAAATGGTATTGACCCATAACCCATGGTTTTATATATACCACTTAACCAAGTTCATTGTATCCTTAAGATATATTGTATCTAGAAAGAAAACCATGGATCAACCCATAACCCATGACCCATGACCCATAACCAAAAATACCCATGGACAAAGAGGAGCGTTCCACGGATCCCTAGCTTTGTGCTAGCCGGATCCCTTGTGGGAGGGATCCGTGGGATCCGGGGAACAGTAGAAAATTTCCTCTATAAATAGAGAGCCATTTCTTCCTTTCTACTCACCACTTTACACACATACTTTCCCAAGTATTATAACCCTCTAACCTCATATCCAAGAGATCTATGTAGTTTGTCTTTTGTTTTTGTGTGATTCTCTAGGTTCCTCTTAAAGGCGAGATCACCACTCCTTGAAGTCGAGCAAGCTCAAGTCCATGAGTTGCCATGCCCGTCATCATCAAGACAACCGAGGTTCTCTTGTTGATAGTTCTTTCTTCCTCCGTAGATGTTGGGTTGAAGGCATTAGTGAATGATGCCGAAAGTGTCAAGACGAAAGCATTAGTGAAAGGTGCTTATCGTTCGTGTCAAAATCATTAGTGAAGAATGCTAAAGGTGTCAAGACGAAGGCATTAGTGAAGGGTGCCAAGCGTTGTGTCAAAGGCATTAGTGAAGGATGCCTAAGAATCAAATCAAGTGGCATTTGGGAAGAATGCCTAGGTCGTATAATCGATGAGGTGCATCGTTATACATATAAGTGTTTGTTTATTTCCAAGGATGGTGATATCCTTGATGGTGTTGTAATAAGGAGTAGATCTCCTTGAGATTAGGTGTTGTGTTGTGAAGGGTAGTAGTTCCTCCATAGTAATGGAACTAGGTGCTTAGCTTAGTACCTAATAAAGGGTAGGCGACGTTGTGAAAGGATTAGTTCTCCTTGGTATGAAAGAACTTGGTGGTTAGCCTAGCACCGTATAAAGGGTAGGCGACGTTGTGTTAGGTGTTGTTCGCCTTGGTGTGAAGGAACTCGGTATTTAGCTTTGTACCGGAAAAAGGTTAAGCGACGTTGTGAAGGCTTCTCCGCCATAAGGAGTTGGTGTAGTGTTTACGAACTCTCGAGTAGGTGACTCGGGGAGTGGAGTAGGGCAAGGAAGGTGTCCTTGTAGCCGAACCACTATAAATACTTGTGTCGTGGTGATGTGCTTCTTACTCTTTATCTTTCATTTCACGTTAATATATCTATCTATCAACGTCCAACATAAACAACCAAATAGATTGACATAAATCGATCTAAATATTTAAAAGGAAGTTTTAAATTGGTAAAACTATTCAACCCCCCCCCCCTTCTAGTTTTCCACAATTGGCATCAGAGCTTCGTTACCAAGTTTCTTAGAGTATGTTGTACTTTAAAAACTTGATACGATCCGCGTATGTTTGAAAACTACAAAGAAGGATTTTTTTTTTCATATTTTAAAAAATCATTATAATGTTTATTGTTGGACAATGATAGAATGCTCTAACATTTTCCTTGTTAAGCATTTTCCATACTTGGATTTAGAGTCACCAAGAAGATCATGAAGAATCTATCTAAATATTTCTTTTCGCAAAAAGAATGTTTGGTATTGTCCTTCTCACAACATGAATCTGGAGATTCCAAGGAAATCACAAACATTTCATCTAAATACTTCTTTTCTTAAAAGAATATTTAGCAAAGGTATGATCGCTAATAATTTACTTTTAATTTTATTATTATTAAAATCTTAGTCGCATGATTTATATCTATTAGTAATTACTTAAGTAGTTATCCATATTATAGTCATTATCAAAAATAATATTCTTCGACTAATTTGTATAGACTACATTACCAACTCGTAATAATGATATCTTGGTTATTCGATAACCTCAATCATTATTCATCACAAAGGGTTTATTGATACTTCATCTATGTCAATAAATATCCATGTGAAACTTCTTATATTATGATAAATGGGATTTTATTATAATGTTTGAAAAGCTTCCCAAGAATTATGACTAATTCTTAAAAAGGGAACCTCGCCTAATAGGAATAATATTAAAACTTCAAAACCTCAAACCACAAGTTTTAGAGCCTTAAACATCAAAACACTAGGCGTTTTAGAACCTCCAAACCAAAGTTATCAAGGAATGTTTGGTGACTTTTCTTTGTCATGCCGGATCCCTTCGTTTATACTAGCCGGATCCCAAATGAGAGGATCCGCGGGATCCGTGCAATGTAAGACAATATAAGTTAAAGAATGATCATTGTGGATGTTCCACAATTATACTCACCTCAAAGACTCACGAACAAGAACTCAGGTACTGTTCATAGGAGCAATTTGATCATTCCTCTCAAGTTTAATAATCACTTGTGTAAGTACAATCTTCACTACATTGTTAATTTAATTCCTTGATTTCTAAGATTATAATTTCTTCATCTTTAAGAGTTGGGTTCAAATGGGTTTATCATAATTTGTCACCACATTGTTTTTCTAAGATAATTAAAATCAAAGAGTTAACATTGTTAATACAAATTAAACATATTTCTTGAACTCAACGAAGATGATGAGAGCAAAATGTGATCAAACCCTCTAGGTTACTATTCATAATTAACACCACATTGTGGTTGTATTGTTTAGGAACAATCATGCCAAGCAACAAGATTACCAAGACACCGCTCACTACATACCCATGTACCATAGGAAAGATGGATTAAGTCCAGACGATAGGAAAACCTTTAAGTTGCTTGAAAGGAGACTATTTCACGAAGGTAGAGTTGTTGATCCATCATTTCTTGCAAATACCGACATAAGGGAAGTATTTGGAACTATTGGGTTTGATTGTTTATTGGATATAAACGAGCAAATTTTCCCGGTCTTTGTGCTTGAGTTCTACAAGACAATGGGTATAATTAGAAATGAGGATGGGTCCATCTCAATTGAATTCACCATAAATGGACATGAGTACACTCTTTCACTTGAGGAGTTTGGAAGAATAATAGGGGTTCCATATTATGGTGTTTGCATGTATTCTAATGAGTGGTCATTGGAGGAGATACACTCTATGGTTGATCATCACGAAATTTATCACACGACAATCCCGGAAGCAACCACGGTAAGGGACACCGTGTTTATGCCAAGAGCATCCCCATCAAGGGTTACTAGGAAGTCGAAAGTGATCTATAGGGATCCTTTCCAAATGGAGCTTTCGGAGATGTACGCGTTGTATAGAAAATAGGAAGATGTGATAAGAGAGAATGTGGTGTGTCTAGTAGGAAACAAGGATCACCCCAACGCATGTCTAAGCTTCATGATCTATTGTCTAGTGACCGAGACTCGCTTTAACATTGCCTACTACATGGTCAAGAGAATGGCAAGTGTAAGAAGCATGGACAAGATGGTGCTCCCGTATGCAATGCTCCTAACTCGTCTTGCTAAATTCGTCTTTGCATTAGATCCTTCTCCACAAACCTATAACCATAGCTTTTGCAACAAGGTTATGGTACCATTGACCGAGGGAAGAACCACGAGGTTTATGGTATATGGCAAGAGGCCTCACCCACCCACGGATTCCTCGGAAGAAAGGGAGAGACCAAGAGAAGGTGAAGGGAGTAGCAATCCACTCGGAAATACCGAACTCGACCCCTTGGAGTATATCAACCAACTACCGGACGTTCCTGGTGCATCACCCGAATGGCAACAAACCAAGGGAATCTTTAAGTGCTTTGCCAATTTCTTGAAGAAAAAGAGGTAGAGTGGAGGACGGGTGAAGACGAGATGGGGAGGAGAAGAGAGGTAAGGTCTTAGGACCCAAATGTATGATGAACAATTTCAAACAATGGTTTGTAACACTTTAACTATGCTCGTAGTATGTAGGTATCGCCATATCTTGGCACGAAACAATTCTAACTTAGGTATTTGAAAAATGAGATTTTACGACCCTTGAGTGGTCATCGTCACTCATTCTAGGATTTTTAGCTCTTCCTACTTTGCCATACATTATATTAGTTGTGTTCTTGCATTTATTCCCCATAGAAACAACTAGGAGAAGCATTTACTAAAAAGTGCAAAGTTGCACATTTACTGAAAGCCTTCTCGATCTGCGAGGCGGATCCCAAGATTTGAACTAGCGGATCCTCCCGAGAGGGAACCGTGGGATCCGTGGCATCGATATACAATACTGATTGCTTACATCAAAATAGTCCACTAGATCACCTCACACGAGTCAAACATAAGATACTAGAGCCAACTAAGTCTTCCTCAAATAGTTGAAAACCTCACTCTCATCCAAGGCTTACCTAGGATATATTTCGAAATATTTTTGATTTATCAACTCGTCAAAACTCACCATAATTCCGCTCCAACACTCACACATTATCTATCACGTCTGATAGCACTTATCTTGGTCTATCCTTCAATTTTAGCAAATTGATTTTAATCATCTTTGACTCAAAATTAGGCTCAAAAATAATTTTTCATTTTTTCTTTATTTTTAAGGATTTTAGTAAATTCTTCTTAGGTCATCATCTGACTTCTAGGACTTGTTACCACCATTTCTCCATATCCAATTAAATGGTATCCTTGTCAAACACATAGTTAGACTACCCAAAGTCAATTTTCTTGTCCAAAACCATCATTAAGCACCATCACTCATTATGGTTGAGGATTTGAGATATCCAACAGCTAAATACTTCAAAATTAAGTCAAAACCTCGAAATCCATTGATAATAAATCTTACAAAAGCATAATCATTTCACCTAAACCTGCTCGACAACGGATCCCGGTCTTAACCAGCGGATCCTGCTAAGAGGATTCGCGGGATCCAGAGTGCAGAAAGCCTCAATCAGCTTTCATATTCAATTTTAAGTCACCTTTGGTTCTCTAACCACTTTTAGCATTCATTTATTATCCTCCTAGAGCTGATCAAAATCTTAAGAGCATGCTTAATCCTCTAAGTGGCCAAGAATTTAATTTCCTAATTCAAATTATCCTTTATAAACCAAACAACCTTAGGTTTAAGGCACCATCCTCACTTACCTTTCAAAAATCAGCAAGTAGAAGCTTACATTAGCATCATCACCATCATTACTAAGGCTCTTAGGAACGACTCCTCAACCTTAGGATCATCCAAAAGAAATGGTCAAATGATCCATGAAATCTCATCCACCGAAACATCCCCCATTAGAGATAATGATACTAGAACCCCATCTTACCAAACTCATCCAACAAAGGCTAAGAGAACCGCAAGGATTAGCATCAAACCTTTCGGACTAGAAAAAGGATCATCTAGTTCAAAACCAAACTTGACTAGTTCTAGCAAGCCATCAAAACCCTCATTCATTGAGCATGGACTACACTCCTTGAATGAGCCTCTCCCTCACCCAAACATCTACTCATTGGATAATTCACCACCAAGAACCTCCCATTCACCAACCTTTTCATTGAATAGGGAACCACCAACAACATCAAATAGCCCATCATGGGAGACAAGGAACAACCTTGATCATATGGAAGAAGTTCCATTACCACCCTCATTCTTAGAACCTCATCCTACTTCTCAAAATGAAGACCCACAATCACACATAGAGCCTCCTCAAAATATCCATTTCCCTCCGGATCAAAACCAAGACAATAATTGTCCAAATTGTCTAAACACTCAAGGACTTGTTCAAGACGCACGAAATGAGATACATTTCATGTTTAATCATCTTCTTGCAAAGTTGGATCAAATCAACAAGTCCACTCATCCCTAGACTCAAGCACATTGTCGCGTTTTAAGTCTAGTAACTAGTTAGTATTAAGTGGTACTTGTATGTCCTAGTTCATTCTCTTAGTTTTAGAGATTTGTTGGATTATCTCTTGTTTTATTGAATGAATATTTATATGCTATGATTATTTTGTGCGTTGTGCTTGTTATTTTACACATATATCATCTCTTCATTAGCATTGTTTGACACATCTTCACTGCTGAAGAAACTGTCACCAGATAGCCGGATCCCTCCAAAATGCCTAGACGGATCCCTCCAAGAAGGGAACTGTGAGATCCGTGGTACAGAAGCACAAATTTCTACTAACTTGAGTTTTCTTTGCAGGAAATTATGCACTATACTTTTGTTTTCTAACTTTTACTTTGTAGATTTTCAAAATAACACATGAAGATTTTGACACCATAAAGCTAGGGGGAGCTTTGTGTCAAAAGATATTGCAAAAACATTTGCAACTTAATCCGATTTTGGATTATCCTTCATGATACCCCATTGCATCTTTGCAATCTTCAAGGGGGAGCACGTTTTCGTCACTTAGACGAACCATTTGCAAACATATTTGCAAACACATTAGTTTATTTACGTTATGTACTTGACGCCCTCTCAAAGGGATGGACTCGTCAAGGGGGAGTTAAGACGAGTATCATTCCCGTCACTTGCTCTTTTTACATTTTCTTTTACATATTTTTCTTATAAAATATGTGTTAGTTTTTTTTAACACTTTTTGTTTCGACAAAAAGGGGGAGAAGAAAGTAAAAACTACTAATCCAAACTTGCTACGAATTTTAGTTTTTCTTAAAATAATTTTATGTTTTGTCATCAACAAAAAGGGGGAGATTGTTAATACAAATAAGCCGTAAAAACGTTTATTTATATTTTACGATCTTCTAATGTTTTGTCGATAACAAACGTAAAATCATTTTAATGAAACAAATAAAATACGTAAATAGTTTGAGTCAATAGTTTCCTAACACACTTACGTTTTCACATAAAACACTAAAACAAGTATAAGTGATTTTATGATACATATGTACAACAACTAGTGTTTACATATTGAGTTAGCATATACTTAAACTAAGTATATACTAAAATGGGTAAAAACAAGTATATACTAAAATGGGTAAAAACAAGTATATACTAAATGGGTAAAAACTAGCAAATGGTATTGACCCATAACCCATGGTTTTATATATACCACTTAACCAAGTTCATTGTATCCTTAGATACATTGTATCTAGAAAGAAAACCATGGATCAACCCATAACCCATGACCCATGACCCATGGGCAAAGAGGAGCGTTCCACGGATCCCTAGCTTTGTGCTAGCCGGATCCCTTGTGGGAGGGATCCGCGGGATCCGGGGAACAATAGAAAATTTCCTCTATAAATAGAGAGTCATTTCTTCCTTTCTACTCACCACTTTACACACATACTTCCCCAAGTATTATAACCCTCTAACCTCAGATCCAAGAGATCTATGTAGTTTGTCTTTTGTTTTTGTGTGATTCTCTAGGTTCCTCTTAAAGGCGAGATCACTACTCTTTGAAGTTGAGCAAGCTCAAGTCCATGAGTTGCCATGCTTCGTCATCATCAAGACAACTGAGGTTCTCTTGTTGATAGTTCTTTCTTCCTCCGTAGATGTTGGGTTGAAGGCATTGGTGATGGATGCCGAAAGTGTCAAGACGAAAGCATTAGTGAAAGGTGCTTATCGTTCATGTCAAACGCATTAGTGAAGAATACTAAAGGTGTCAAGACAAAGGCATTAGTGAAGGGTGCCAAGCATTGTGTCAAAGGCATTAGTGAAGGATGCCTAAGAATCAAATCAAGTGGCATTTGGGAAGAATACCTAGGTCGTATAATCGATGAGGTGCATCGTTATACATATAAGTGTTTGTTTATTTCCAAGGATGGTGATATCCTTGATGGTGTTGTAACAAGGAGTAGATCTCCTTGAGATTAGGTGTTGTGTTGTGAAGGGTAGTAGTTCCTCCATAGTAATGGAACTAGGTGCTTAGCCTAGTACCTAATAAAGGGTAGGCGACATTGTGATAGGATTGGTTCTCCTTGGTGTGAAAGAACTCGGTGGTTAGCCTAGCACCGTATAAAGGGTAGGTGACGTTGTGTTAGGTGTGGTTCGCCTTGGTGTGAAGGAACTCGGTTTTTAGCTTTGTACCGGAAAAAGGTTAAGCGACGTTGTGAAGGCTTATCCGCCATAAGGAGTTGGTGTAGTGTTTACGAACTCTCGAGTAGGTGACTCGGGGAGTGGAGTAGGGCAAGGAAGGTGTCCTTGTAGCCGAACTACTATAAATACTTGTGTCGTGGTGATGTGCTTCTTACTCTTTATCTTTCATTACACGTTAATATATCTATCTATCAACGTCCAACATAAACAACCAAATAGATTGACATAAGTCGATCTAAATATTTAAAAGGAAGTTTTAAATTGGTAAAACTATTCAACCCCCCCCCTTCTAGTTTTCCACAATTTTATTGCATCCTACCTCGCTACTTTAGAGCCTAATGACCCTGTCTTTAGGCTCTTATTTTTACGGGCTTATTTTGGGATCACTGTTTCTGCTTATACTAGGGTATCCTAGATTTTTGTCAATCCTATACCCTTGTATTTGTTTCGAGTGTCACTAGACTGAAATATAAAGTAAATTTATAAAAAACCAAGAACATAAAAGACATACACAAAATTTGATATCGATTGAAATATAAATAGAATACAAATTTCTAACAAGCATA
The DNA here is from genome assembly GCA_022545495.1 of Chrysanthemum lavandulifolium. Classification (NCBI taxonomy): domain Eukaryota; kingdom Viridiplantae; phylum Streptophyta; class Magnoliopsida; order Asterales; family Asteraceae; genus Chrysanthemum; species Chrysanthemum lavandulifolium. Next base: position 28,049,057 of record CM040241.1, on the reverse strand, counting down.
AATACATAAATTTTATCGAACTATACACGTGTGGACTAATAATACTTAACGCAAATGAACATATGTGGACACTCATTATTATTAACATTTTTAGAAGTCAGACATATTTGCACACTCGTAGCCGTCAACATTATTAGAAGTCGGACGTATGTGCACACTAGTTGTTTTCAACATTTTCAAAAAGAGGATAAATGTGCACACTTGTTGTCATCATTCTTTTAATTCAATAACACATGATTCAAAGAAGAGTATAAAAATTAGCAACATTAATCTTTCTTATAATAGAATAACAAAGAAAAATATATTTCAAAACACAAACAAATAAGAAACAAACTTTTTAATCATAATAACTAGCATAATACATATGCAAAGTTTATAACATATATGCATCCATTTATCCTTGAATTTATATTAAACATAAAACACATATACACACCACTTTTATTGATTTTGTACGAGCCAAAAAACACATATGCACCATTCATTAAAACACATATGCACGCCCCTTGAAACACAAAAGATTATAACACATATGCACACTTACTTATTCAAAACACACCTTCTTGTATTAGTATGTTATTCTTTATTTCCCAAACACATATTCTCTTTCAATTACTTGTATGCTACCAAAATATCACAAACAATATCTATTAACACCTATGTTCATTTTGAATTTCTTGTATATTATAACCATATGCGACAGAGTATAGATGTATGTAACTGCAATATCTATACACACTTAAAAGACATGTTTATTATCTCAATATCCTATCAATCAATCTGAGATTGAATAAACGATGCTGCTTAAAAAGAATGTCTCGTGATGACCTTTACGAGAGAGGACAAGGTGTTGAAATTTCACAAAACTCTTCATATTAAGCATTATGAATAGAAAATCATTAAAGATAAGTTTAAGTGTCAATACAATACCTCATGATTCAATACACTTGATAACGCCCTATTTATACATATTTTCGGATGCGTTATTATATATTTTAGACTAAAATACACCGTTGGTCCCTAAACTTGGTCGGATCGATCGCGATGGGACGAAACCCGGCCTTTTCATCGCCATAGGTCCAAACCTTGGCCATCAAATGCCGATTCGTCCTTGACCGAACTGGGACAACAAACCGATTTCCTTCGAGGGTATTATAGACCATTCACTTTTTGACCCAACCTAGTTAAAATGTAACCCAACCTTCAACCATATATGTATCTACGACCAAGAGTGAACCCTAAAATACAATCAACACACATTCTTCCCAAAGCAAAAAAAACAATAATGGCACAAAACTATAAGGGAAGGGTTTGTTGAGTTCGTTGAGGAAAGTAGATCAAGCAAATGAAAAGCGTTTGGGTGTTAAGAAGGAGAAGGAAGAGGATGACATGTTGTTATCAAAGTTTAACGATTTGGGAGAAAGGATTAAAAATCACGGAAATTTTGTTTAAATATCTTAAGGAAAGGAAGGAAAGGAAGGAAAAGAAAGAAAACGATGATAGGGAGAGTTGTGGGTCTAGCTAAGTGTATGTTTAGATGATAGTAAACATTTTTAGTTCTTGAGAACATGAAATCGATGAATAAATTTTGTGTTCTTATTTAAGTAATTGTGTTTGAAATCGTTTTGCATATCTTAATAGGTTTGACTTACCCAAGTAAGATACAATTTGTTGGTTTTCATAAGTTTGTTTGACTTTGGTAAGTCAAAATTTTTCTGCTAAAGCGTTTGCATTTTGAACCCGTGTTTTGAAACCACTGCCTCTAATTTTTCTCGACACGGTGGTGTTTGGTTTCTTTGTAACAACTTTTGTCGATAAAAGGGGCCGTTTGGTTTAGGCGATACAAGCGGATGTTTTATTTGATACATTATGATTTAGTGCCAAAGTATTTGCATTTTCACCACATCTTTTAAACCATTGCCTTTGCTTTTGCCGATACAAGGGGTGTTTGGTTCTCTTGATTAAAGTTTTGCTGATACAAGGCCTGTTTGGTTTTGTTGATACAAGGGCTGTTTGGTTTTGTTGATAAAAGGGTATGTTTGGTTTTGTTGATACTAATAACACTAAAATACACCTAATATCACAATACAAGAACAGATTAAACAACACATAACCCAAATGATATTTTATCATTAATAAAGTCTCATAAACATCATAACCAACTACATCAAATCTAATTTACATACCCTTTTAGCAAAACTATCACCCAAAAGACCGCCTTTATCTACCCCATGGAAAACCAAAAATTCGTGCATTATGTTCACCATTTTCTTAACAAACTCTTGGTTGAATCGAATACCTTCATCCGCTTGACTAACAATCTGTATGAGTTGGGCAAGTTGGTTTGTGTGTCTCGACTAGATTTTGTTCAAGCGATCCACACATTCAAGCGCAATTCCACGAGGTCCCGAGCTTGATTCTCTTCATCGCCTCCCCACGCTTGATGATTCGTGTCTTCGATGTCGAATGCAATCAAGAACTAACTTCCTAAGAATCCTTCTTGGGCAACCTCTTCTTCAAACTAGATGACCATACGATCATTGATTTGGCGAATCACCACCTCCATGAGTTCGTTTAAAATGGGGAAATCTGCCATTGGAAAGTTGTGTGTGTGTGGAAAAAGTGGTAGATGAGTTTATCGTTTGGTGTGCACTAGTTAATATCGTCTCCGGTAAGAGACGGTGAAGGGTCTAATAGTTACTTTTTTTTCACACTCGGTCCCTGAATTTGTCTTGGTTGCCGTTGTCATACTTAAAACTCCCGCCCAATATTCACTTTAGAATACACAATTGGTCCCTCAAGTTGCCATCTTACGTAAAACCATTAGAAGTTTGACTTTGTTAAGTCAAACTTCTAAAACATATCAAATTATCAATTCACTCCAAAACAAATATTTAGCAATGGTTTTGCAATATTGACTTTACAAAGTCAAATACCATTCTATATATTATTGAACATTCCACTAGCCATCCTTATCATCAAACTTCAAATACCATTATGCCTTTTGCACTTAATCTTACAAAGGTTTTCAATCCTTCGACATTACGACTCTCGCTCACGCTAACCCATTCACCATTTTCAAGTATTGACTAACTAAAGTAAACAGAAATGCAGCTTTACTTGCTACAATCAAATAAAATGCTAAATGAAAATTTGACTTTGAATGTCAAACTTTCATCACCTACAATACGCACAAACAACAACATATGAACAATCTAATTTTAAGCAAACCATTTAAACAATTATTGTACAAAATTACCAAAACTATTTTGCAACATTAATTGTCCAAGGGTATTCAACCCAAACTTAAACTACAACCAAATAAAGAAATCTACCACGTGTGGGGAAGCTCGGTGGAGTTTCAATGACTTCCTAGCCAACCCCGCTTGTTCTGGTATTTTCATTCCCATCGCGACTCCTATCGCTTTGCTCGATATTGATTGTCTTTAGCGACCGGAACACGCAAGTATACACTTTATTAAAGTTATTTCATGCTCATATGGAAAAGCTCAAACACCACCGTCAGAGTGACCATGGTGAATGTGTTTGTGTTCACAACGGTGGAATTTTTGCAAGGTAGATCACTAAGCGTGTTTGCAAAACGAAAAATCAAATAGTGTTGAGATACACAAACATGGCAATTTAGGAATGTTTTATTTGATACATATGCATTACAAAGATTACACTTACTCGGTATCCAAGATTTTCAAATTCGAGATGACCGAATCATTACAATGGTGAACGCTACCATAACACTATTCCCAAAATCGACATCGGACGACTTAAGGTTAATCGTGGAAACAAAGGCGCCTTCATCCTAGGATTAGCTTCATGTATCAACTACAAGAAGTTTTACTGATTAAGTTTCATTACTTTTACACATCTCTATAACATTGTTAAATTATAAGTTGTAAACCGAAATTGTTCTTACCTGCAATCACCAAAATCCAATGTAAGGGTCTCAAGATTTTGAAGTCTTGTCAAGTGAAAGATATCGGATGTTGTGATTGTGGTCACAACATTATAACGACCTAATGACAAATGTAACTTCTTCAAATTCCCAAGTTTTGCAATATCCCATAGTCTCATCTCGTTTGTACTAGGACGATTCATTTTAAGAGACTCAGTGAGGACAACCAAGAATAAAGTCCCAAATTGTACCGCTTAGAAAATTGACATGAATCAATTCTAGGCTCGATGAGATTTGGAAAGCCATGAAAATATTCCAAAGTAGCCATAGCACAAACATGAAGTACCGGATGTTTCAACTCATTACGAGTAAAGTTGGGTTGGGAACGAATCGGGTCACCATACCAGTTGTAATAATCGACTCCTCAATTCCATTGTCACCAAAACAAGAGCCACTCATGAACTGCTCATAATGAAAGTTGTCTATTCCAATAATTGATCTTGGCTCTACAAATAAGACAAACTTTCTTATTGGACCCATAAGTCGATTTAAGAATCTAGTAACAAGCCTACCATCAAACTCAGATGTTAAATAATAAAAGAAATCCTCATCAAGTATGACATCGGTGAGCAAAGTCCACTTAGACCTCCGTTTCGCTAAACTAGAGGTTCTCACCGCTTCTAACAAAGGCAACCGATTCAAAATGTTAGTGATCACTTATCCGGCATGTTGGTAAAACGATCGATCGACATGGTTTTGTTGGAAGTTGGGTTGGTCTTTTGAGTTCGGAAATTAGGATTTATATTCTTGATTTCGATTTGCGCTTATCGCTTCGGATAATGTGGTTTTATGTGATTGGCAAAGTTGTTTGTTGGGTGGGTGTATTTGTTCCCGCGAAATTAAATGCAGCGTATCAGGGAAGAAACGGCTAATAGCCATACTCACAATTGGTCCCTGGGTTGAAGGTTGGGTCAAAAAAGTGAATGGTCTATAACACCCTCGAAGGAAATCGGTTTGACTGTCCCAATTCTGGTCAAGGGACGAATCTGGCATTTGATGGCCAAGGTTTGGACCTATGGCGATGAAAAGGCCGGGTTTCGTCCCATCACGATCCGTCCAGCCAAGTTTAGGGACCAACGGTGTATTTTAGTCTATATTTTATTATCATTTCTCGTGAACTATTGATACTTAATAGCATAAAATATGTGCATGTTCACTTGAAGATAGTTCGAGCAGGAGACGCAAAAGAATACAAGTATATCTATCAAATAAGCCCGCGTCAAATAAAGCCTACAAAATAATCTAAGTCATAAGAGAAGTGTGTCGGTTTTCCTCTCATGCGCGCCGCACTTATCTCTACGGTCAAGGAAGTCAAAAAAGTATTTATTTAATAAAAATTTGCCGGTTTTGGAAGTTATGTGCATCGTACTTCCTCTATATTATGAAAACTTTGACACCAAAATCACAAAGTCGTCAAGACTCTCTATTGAAGTACTGCGTACTTCACATACCAGAAGGCTATATAAAGAGCCTTGACTCAACCATTTCAACCTCTCCCACTCACTACCAATCATCACCAATCCTTTCATAAGTATTCTCAGTATTTCCAAACAAATAACATCAAGGAAGCAGAGATAATTCGATCAAGCAAGGGTTTAGTGTAGAATTTGGTTTATGAACTTTGGGTTGCTTGTGACACTTGTGTAATCCATATATCCATTCGAATCTATATGTCTCTTGTTTACTCTCTATTCATTATCCATTTTACATACTTTTGAATTTCAACATATGAAACCCTAGTCTCATGTAAAAAAAATCCCAATTCATTCATAATCCGAGTTCGAGCTTGACAAGGCTTGAGTTTGACTTGAAATTTATAAGGTAGGTTTAAGATTCGGTTGATAGCTTGACGAGCTTTAATCATTCAGGCTTAAGCTTGGCTCATGTAAGAGAGGGCACATGATTGTCATGGAGTCATTCCTCTGACCCCTCGTGGCTTCGTTAACCTGATAAGGACCAGCCATCCGTCTCATGTATAATAAAAGTTCACTGGTTTCGTCCTGCTTTGGACTCATCAAAATACCAAATCATATACCTCTTATTATAGTCAATCACAATTTATACATATTATTATTACATCGACTAATCACAAAGAACATACAAGAATAAAACCTACATTTCAAATCACAACTTCAAACTAATTTTACATTAGCCCTAAAATAACAATAACAACAACTTATCACCAACCGAAAGGGAACATTTTCACCTTTGTTTCCATATCAAATCATACAAATCCCTATAGTGCCGAAGTGATCAAGAGTTCATCCAAACAACAAACACTCTTCCTAAAATCATACTAGTCTCGAAATGAATAGTTTAACTATTGAAAAACTCATTTTCCATAAACTCGCTTTCAAAACTAAAATAAACTCATTTTCAAAACTAATAATAAACTCATTTGCGATGAGATAAAACGATCAAATGACAACAAAAATATAAACAAAATTGCGAAAAAAATAGTTTCAGTAAATGAACTAAACAAGTCATATTCAATAAATAACCTAAAAACTACGTCACATAGACTAACACATAAAATATTCACATATGCATATAATAAATAACCATGCATAAAATAAATCGAGGTGGTGAGAAGATTTAATACCATTTTGGTTTGGTATCAAGCGGCTCGAGTAGTGAATGATGTGTGTAAAAATGATTTTATCCCTATATTTTCATTTTATATACTAACTTTTAGGGCACATCCTAAAATAGGTGATCGGGACTACTATGGGCCCAAAATAGTTGTTGGGTTTGTTTTTGTTGCAAATGTTTTGTTTTGAAAAACAATGATTTCATCCCTATATTTTCGATCATTTGTGTATTTTTCTTTCTCATAATATCTCGAATATACAGGTGGTACAAAAGTGGGTTTGGTTTAGTGGTTGTGGGATTGTTGTGCAACATAAAGGTCAATGGTTCAATTTCCACTATTGTCATTTATTTTAAAAGAATTTACTAGCTCACATGGTAAACATTCTCTTCTCTAACCCGGAGGCTTAGTGTTTGATTTCGAGAAAGACTTTGTTTTGGTATACCATTTCTAGGGTTTTTTGTAATTCAAGTTATAGGGTTTGTGATGAGTGTGTAAATACTCATCATTTTTGTACAAATTAGATCAAAAACATCCGAAAACACTTTAAATGCATCAAAATGATAAAATATCACAAATAAGTGTTTTATGTGTTTTAAATGCAAAAATATCAAAATATGGTGAAAACGATCAAGTTTGCATAATTGGCGCTTTAGTCCCCAAGTTTCAAAAGTTGTCAAAAATACCCTCGGTAAATCTAAATAAAGAAAATGTTATTCAAGGTCCCCGAAATATTCTAAATTGTCAAAATGGTCCTTGAATAAATCTTTTGTTAAATGGCGAAAAGGTCCTCAACTTTCAAAATGTCAAGTTTGGTCCCTGGAAAATTGTAATTGTCAAATCTAGTCCTTGTACTATTGGAACTTGTCAATATTGGTCCCTTGTAACAAGTTTGGAAAATTACAGGTTTGGTCCCTCTAATTTGGCAGATTTGCAATGTTAGTCCTTGTCATAATAAGCCAAGACTTGTCAAAATTAAAATTGAACCCCTGCCTTAGCCTTTGGACCCTGTCTTTTCTATTTTGGACCCTTGGTCAAACCAAGTCAAACAATACCAAACCCGCCCACACCGTCTCAGACACCTTCTTCCACCTCTCTCTCTGCAACCCACTGCTCGCTCCTCCTCCCATCACCTCACCTTTCCACCACCCCTCATCATCACAAACCCCCACAATAAATGCCACCCCTAGTGCTAGTTTCGAGCTACAGGTCAAATTTAGGTCTTTCCACCAAAATGTGATAAGGCTCAAACTCACCCATTGGCCAAACAAAGTGGTGGGATTCTCTCAGAAGGACACGTGGAAGTGATTTGGAGCATAAAAGAGAGAGGAAGTGCAGAGAAGAAAGAAGTCTTTTAGTTTTTAAATTTTTGAATGTCGTATTTTATTTTTATCTCTTTAATTAAGTTTTAAGTTGTAATCTTGTGTTTCATGATATAAAATTAAGTTATTGAAGTATATTAAAACTGTTTTCAAGTGGTGATTCAAGTGGTATTAATATTTCATGATATATGGTTCACTGTTGCAAATTTAATTTCCAACTCTTATGTTCAAAGCTTCAAATAGCTTCATTTAAACTCAAACAGGCTTATTTAAGCTCTATGTAGCTTTTTGTAAGCTTGGGAAATCAGTTTCAATCAAGTTCCATTGAAGGTCAACAAAAGTCAACAAAGAAGAAAATTTGGTTAAGCAGGCTTGAAATTGGATAATGGGTATTGCAGAGATGGTATTGGGTTGGATATAGCCTAGTGTAGTGGTCTTTGGGTTTGGATTGTCGCACAAATGTTTGGACATTTGTAAGTTGTATTTAGTTTTCATTGCTTAGTCAAGTTGCAGTTTGTGTTTGTGGTCATCATTAGCTTAAACTGCTTTTAATAGTGGTAATTAGTGTAACTAAAGATATATCAAGCATAGGATTGTACTAGTTTAGTAGTCGCTCAATTTCAATTCACCAAACAGCTAAAATAAGGTGTTTGGATTAATGGTTTATGTGAGTTTTAGCTTTGGTTTATGCTTGTAACCCGTCCATGCGCCTTAATATAGGTTTCTTGAATCACTTTAGTCGGTCATTTGGTCACTAGAATACTAAAAGTCAAAATCACACTGATCGCCTTAATATGCTTAATCGTTGGAATTTTCAATAATCAAAAGCTTGTTTCATGTTTGAAAATCAGTAGCATAGCCTAATATAGTTCCATTTCATCATATATCATCAAAATCAGTCCATAAATCAATCTCAAAGTTGGAAAAAGTCAAAACTTCTCAACTCACAAAAAAGTCAAAATATTGAAAATCCATTTGAGCCCAGCTAGAGAGATTTTTCATGAGCTAATTTCTAGGCCAAATCAATTGAAATTGTGGGTTTAAAAAGTTCACTTGGTCTATTTCCTTGTTGTCATTTTTGTAGAATTTTAGAAATTTTTTAAAAGCTTCAAACAAGCTTGTCTTTGGGTCTTATATGCTCGCTCACAACTCGCCTTTGATCGAGTTTTTCTCGACTTCTTGCAAACCTTGCACAAGGCTCATAAGAGCTCATCTTGGTCTAATCTTTGGTTTACAAGAACTTGGTCGTCTACTTTAGACTCACACTTTGGTTTTAGCTTGGACACCGTTTGAGTGTTTATTCTCCACCACAAATGCACCTTAAAATCTGCTTGGGCTCTTGCAACAAATCATCAAATCACAAGCATTGTAATTCAGGGTCAAAGACTTGTTGTAATAAGTTGTTTTAGAGTAATTTTAGCATAACAAAGCTTCGTGTTCGATTGGTTCCCATTTGGTACCCTTTGGTTTATTTAAGTCTTATTTCATAAGCACTTGGTTTGCAGCTTCATAATCTACCAAACAAGCCATTGTTTTTCTATTTTTCTTAGATTCAATATATTAAATTAGACTTTTCCTGAAATTTTCATAATTTTCCATAACAGTTTGCTATTTTTCTTAATTAAAAACAGTTTTTAGGTAATTTTAAATAGCTTTTAATACAAATAATTCAGAAAAAGTTCAAAAAAATAATTTTTCAATTTTCTTAGGTTTAGATAAATATAAAAAGTAAAAAAAAGTAATTTTCCAGATTTTTCATAGTTTATTTTGTAATTTTAGTAATTTAATTAGTTTTAACAGCTTAAAATTCATAAAAATAGAAAAATAATCTAAAAATATAAAAATAGTTTTGAAAATTCTCTTTGTTATTTTAGATTTTTCCAAGTCATAATTTTATTTTTCTAGCTTTATTTCCTATTTTATTGTAATTTAGGTTATTATTTAATAGTTAAAATAGTTTTAATTAATAATAATTAATTAAATAGTTATAAAAATAATTTTCTTTTTCTAAAAGTTTCTCATATCATTAGGTTTGTAAAAATATCATTTTCATATTTTTAGGATTAATATTGTGTAAGTTTCACGTTTTTATTTGTACGTCACGTAGTTTTTATTTAAGTTTTATAAAAACAAAAAAATCAAAAACATCAATTTAAAAATAGTGATAGCATTTATTTAATAGAATTTAACTTTTTAATTTCCTTTAATTTGCATTTAAGCCCCTGTAATTTATAAAATAACTCAAAATCCTTACTGACCACTATCCTTAGTGGTTATTCGACATCCGATTGTGTTAAACACCGTCATCCTCCTGGGACTTAACGACCCCGAATCCACCGTATTCTCTCGATCTAAATTGCATTTGGTGTTTGAACTGTTTTAAGTTCCTTACGGTTGGTCATTCACAAGTGACTAGCATGAGAAAACTTGACGGTTTTGCACCAACCAAATTTTGGCCACACGGGAGGTCAGAACGTGTTCTAAACATTTTTCGAATTGCATTTGCACATATACCACCTTTTGTAAAAGCAGCTTTTTGTAAAGTTATAACAAAATCAAAAATCATTAACACTTTTCCTAAAGTGTTAAAAACACCAAACAAAATATAAAACAACAAAACAATCGTAACGCTTTTCTAGCTTGTGTTTCTTTTAAGGTGATTCTTAAAGAAATACGATTTGGTTAAACGAGACGATACCAAAAATATTGTCCAAAAGTTTTAAACCATCGACAAATCTATACCTACGTCTTTTCAGTTGATACTTAATATATACATAAAATCAACCACCGCGAATCAAGGCAAGACACCTACTAACTGGGGTGTGACCATAATAAGTTCCCGAACATCGATTTAAAACTTGCCTTTGTGTCCTTGTGATTTGGTGTACCTTTTCAAAGAAGCCATTTCATTTGTGATTATTGGTTAAGTTCACTTGTCGCTTTGCCTCGCATTTGTTTTGAAAACCGATTTTTATACTTAGTGCATGCGCACTGTTCTTCCAGTTCTACAAGTCCACTTTCGTAACTTGAAAGATTCCTCGTGAGACGAGAGGACGTTCGCTCCTTCACCGTGATCGAGGAACGCCTACCACCACCACCACCACCGTAATGGCGTAAGACAAGCCGATGAATGAGCTTCTCCAAGCACCCATCGAGGGTTACGGAGATGTTATTGTTGTCCCGACCATCGTGGTCGATACTTTTGAGCTCAAACCGGGTTACTTAACTGCAACCCAAAGCCAATTCTATGTTTTTGAGCGGGATGATCCTCATGCACACATTCGATGGTTTAACAAGATTGCATCTACCATCAAATACAAGAATGTCCCACATGAAGCTATCAAGCTTCTTCCGCTCCCATTTTCTGAGGACAAGCCGGAATTGGCGAGAAACAACCCCTCGCTCCATTGAGACATGGGAAGATCTAGTCACAAAGTTTGTGAACGAATTCTATCCTCCATCCCGAACTACAAGTCTTAAGAATGAGATAATGAAATTTTTCGGAGATTTGATGAATCATTCGGGAGGCATGGGATCGTTATAAAGACTTGCTCGCAAGTGTCCGCATCATGGTTTTACCGAGTTAATGCAAATGGATACTTTCTACAATGGTCCGAACCGGACTAATCAAGACTCTTTGAATGCCTCCGCTGGAGGTAATTTCTTGAGCAAGACCACAAAAGAAGCCTTGCAAATCATTGAAAACAAGTCCCGTGTCACACCCCAAATTACCTTTTGCGCAATGAATGGAATACCTTGGGAGGACTCATCATAGCATCAAAGTTACAGTTATATCGAACGACCTAAAGTGTCGTTTGGAAAACACATCGCTAATTTATTAAAACAATCAGAGTTTACAAAGTATTGGTCTTAAATGAAAATCAACTTGTGCGGAAATAAGTTTGTTACAAGCCAAACGATGTTTTAAAGTTTATAAATCCCGAGTGAGACGCGTCGTCACCACGACTCTATGATATGTCCATATGCATGCCATGAAGTGAATGCCTTAGATACCTGAGATAAAACATGCTAAAAAGTGTCAACACAAAGGTTGGTGAGTTCATAGAGTTTGTGTTGAAATGTAAAGCCTTTAAAGAACGTTCATGCAACAAAGTCTAAGTTTTTGGTCATATAGAATAGTTCACAAAGCAAAGGCATCAGAATCCACTCGGCCCAAGTCCCGCCCATACAAAACTTGCAACTGTGTGTTTACAACCCATCGCTAAAAATAGTATGTCAATCATGTATGCATAAATCATAGTAGTTAAAAGTATAAATGTCACCACAAGGGTCTTCCAACAACTCGTGTTGGGATGTTCCTCCAACGCCACGTTGGGATGTATCCATAAAATGTCCTTCCAACATATAAATGCCGGATGTTCCTCCAACGACTCACGTTGGGCTGTATCCAAATTAATGGCCTTCCAACATATAAATGTGGGATGTTCCTCCAACGACGCACGCTAATTGTATCCAAATTAATGGCCTTCCAACATATAAATCTTTGGGATGTTTGTTTAAGTCTATTCAACACACACACCAAGTCTAGAGTATAAGTAATGTTGTTTGGCTTAAAGAGTTTAAATGTTTTGATAAATAAGCATATATCTCGCCCCAAATAGTTTATAAGAGTTTAAACGAGTAAAAGCGAGGTATGAACTCACAAGGAAAGTAATAGCATTGGTTCTACTTCATCTCCGAAACCCAAATGCGTGTGTTATCCAAGGAGACTCTCAGGTTTAGCGTAACACAATCAAGTATAATGCAATCAAGTGTAAATGTATTAAGTATAAATGTTATAAAGTATTATGCAATCATGTATAAAAAGTATAGCGTAACATAAAGTATAAATATTTTGAGTATCTGTATTTATAAGAACAAGTAGTTGAGCATGTATCTCCCCCAAAAGTTTGTAAACAATTAAATAATAGAAAGTGGGGCTATGAAAACTCACTTGGTGGAATGATGCGAAGACAAAAGTGAGTACACCGAGATGTAATGTGATACGTTAATCTTGACCTATTGTGAAGGATATGATACGTAATGAGTTGCAATGTAATGTTATGCATGCACTTCAGATGTTATTTATACCATTTACGGTTTTGAAAATATTACTCGTCAGTGAAAAATACTCTTTTGACGTCTTGACCCTTCAAAATGACTTTACATGTTTTTACGTCAAAATGTCATCCTATAATGGTTTTATAATGATTTTGGTGAAATTACCACTTTCCGTGTAAAACAATGTCGTCGGAAAAATCATGAAATCAACAAAATGGCTTGGAAAACTAGCCAGTAAAGCGGTGTCGCCGATCGTTAGAGAACGAACTCGACGGTTTTGGAAAGTTTGTATCGATATATAAAAGTTTCATTCAGGAGTTTTCGTCCAAAAGGTCTCGATCATAAAGATATTAAAGGTTAAAGTTGGTGATTTTGCTAATTGTGTGCGAGAAAATAAGTTTCGCCAATGTTTGAACATCCGTAATTAATTTACCATAACTCCGCTTGACAAACGGCTTTTTGTTTTGAAAAATATGGCGGTGAACTTGATTTTACTAGAAGACAATTTGTTCCAAAAGTTTTGCATCATAGTTAAATCGCATAAACATAGCCCTTACAAACTAATGAAATACTTGAATCGAGAAATAATATAATTTTTCGTAAAATAATAGTTCGGCAACTTTATAAAACGTGCATATATTTGTCGCTTTAAATCCGCTTTCACGTAAAATATGTCCTTAGCTTCAGTATCGAAGTAAACTAATATATTTTTGACTAGTCGAAATAATTTGTGAAGCTTAAGGCTCGTTTTTGACCCGAAAATACTAAAAACAGCAAAGCTGAATTTTCTGAAAAGTGTACGTTTCGTCGTCAAACTTTAAAAATTCACCACGGCTTCGTTATAACTCCGTTTTTATCCGTTCAAAAGGCCACGGATTCGTTTTAAAGTATATTTTCTAAATATCAAGGCCAAAGTTTCGTACCATCAGTAGGTTTTTCCAGAAAATCGAATTAAGGACAGAACATATATATATAGTTATCGAAAATAGTTTTTCTCGGACAAAACCTATTCTAATCCCTTCAAATCAACTCCAAAGCTAATCTAATCCTACCATACACCTTCTTAGGGTGTCATGGGTTCCTAATCACCATCAAGACCAAAGAATACCATGGGAATATTTATAGGATGACCAATATATTTATATAACTCAATAAATCATGAAATAAATGGTATAAATCACATAACATGCATATAAGCTCCAAAAATGAAAAGAAACATATGAAAATGAAAAGGAAACATGAAAATGATAAAATCATGCTTACAAGTGATAGTGATGAGGTGAAAGTAACAAGGATTAAACTTAAATATCCTTGGTTTTATTTCAAAACCATATAAAGGATATATACTAGGTTGATAAACACTTGATCTTGCAAAACTTTTGATCCCTTGTGAGCTTGAGGTAGTGACCGTTTTGAGAGCCAAAAGGAAGAGAGAAACAATTTTTCTTGCTAACACTTTGAAGAGATGAGAATGAATGAGAAAAGTAGTAGAAGACTTTTAAGTTGTGTAGGAAACATGATTTTAATGCACCATGCCAATCAATTACTACCTCCTCCATGTGGTCGGTTTAGGGATCTTGTATCCCAAGATATTATTTTTTTTTTTCTTTTATAATGTATTTGTATATACTTGTATAATTTGCAAGATAGTGTAAGTAAATGTGTAGGAAAAAGTACAAGTAAAGGTAAATGGAAATTTTTGGGTAAAAGTAAGTTTTTAATAGGTCAAAATAGATTGTAATGATATAATAAAAATTGTAAAAATACTTTCCTTGTGAAAATTGAGTGATAAAATAATTGTCGTATAATTTTTTAAGAAAACGACGTAATAATTAAACTTTAACGATTTAAGTACCAAATAAATTTGAAACACTAGGAAAACTAAAAATATAGTTTTTATAAACTAAATGTAAGTTTAAAAATACCTCGGGATCATTTTTGAAAGTAACGGGTTAAATAATCAAAATAAAAACTCACGCGATAAAAATTATTAAATAAGAATTACGTTGAAGGTGAAATGAAATGTCGTGAATGAACTAATGAGATGCACATGATGTCAATGAAATATAGACTAATCATAGTCCATATGAAATGTACGTGATGTCATGATCATGAATTCGCCGCTAAACCTCCAAGGTTACGCGATTTGAAACAAGTAAACCAAGTTTACTATAAATGTTGAAATAATGAGTCATGAATGGTGTAGAAATGACCGAAAGTACGGGTTGTCACATTCGCCCATCCAAAAAGGAATTCAGTCCACGAATTCAATCGTTGTTAGGTCTAACGGGTTTAGGGTTGGATGTGGCAACTTTCCCATTCCCGAGCAAAACCCTCAAAAGACTTTTGGTAACCGATTTTTACTTAATCTCACAACTCATCAAACAAGAACCGTCATGAGATTAGGCTAAATCGGTTTAGTAACGACTTGTTTCTAGCTCGATCTTTGCAACTCATCAAACAAGAACTGCCACGCGGATCAAACCGGAAACAAGTGGTTTGAAGAAAATCTTTGAAAATTTGGCTCGACACGGAATGCTAGCACTATATGAGACTATTACTCCTTCATTGCATGATTCTTCCGAATTAGACATAGGTGATCGTGCTATGTATAATTTAGGAGTAACTATGCAATGCTTGGACTAATCGACTCATATGATGTTTGGTGTTAAGTCAACTGGTGTAAAAATTGTGATAGGGAATGACAGGGCATTCTCCACATTGGAGTATGAGGAAAGGATAATGGGATGGGTATTTAAGGGCATCCATGTGACAATCGATATGAAATGAAAGTAAATAACTCGAAAAATGTACGTATAAATCGTATGCAAAGCGAACATGCACTTGTGATGAAATGATGAGATGCTATGATGATGTAGTTATAGTCTAGGGTCAATGATGCAACCTAGTTCTCTATAACCGATGCTCGATACCAAATCACACCCCAAATTACTGCTTTGCAATGAATGGAATACCTTGGGAGGACTGTCATAGCATCAAAGTTACAGATTATATCGAGCGACCTAAAGTGTCGTTTGGAAAACACATCGCTAATTTATTAAAACAATCGAGTTTACAAAGTATTGGTCTTAAATGAAAATCAACTTGTGCGGAAATAAGTTTGTTACAAGCCAAACGATGTTTTAAAGTTTATAAATCCCGAGTGAGACGGCGTCGTCACCACGACTCTATGATATGTCCATATGCATGCCATGAAGTGAATGCCTTAGATACCGAGATAAAACATGCTAAAAGTGTCAACACAAAGGTTGGTGAGTTCATAGAGTTTGTGTTGAAATGTAAAGCCTTTAAAGAACGTTCATGCAACAAAGTCTAAGTTTTTGGTCATATAGAATAGTTCACAAAGCAAAGGCATCAGAATCCACTCGGCCCAAGTCCCGCCCATACAAAACTTGCAACCTGTGTGTTTACAACCCACTGCTAAAAATAGTATGTCAATCATGTATGCATAAATCATAGTAGTTAAAAGTATAAATGTCACCACAAGGGTCTTCCAACAACTCGTGTTGGGATGTTCCTCCAACGCTCACGTTGGGATGTATCCATAAAAATGGCCTTCCAACATATAAATGCCGGGATGTTCCTCCAACGACTCACGTTGGGCTGTATCCAAATTAATGGCCTTCCAACATATAAATGCTGGGATGTTCCTCCAACGACGCACGTTGGGCTGTATCCAAATTAATGGCCTTCCAACATATAAATGCTGGGATGTTTGTTTAAGTCTATTCAACACACACACCAAGTCTAGAGTATAAGTAATGTTGTTTGGCGAAAGAGTTTAAATGTTTTGATAAATAAGCATATATCTCGCCCCAAATAGTTTATAAGAGTTTAAACGAGTAAAAGCGAGGTATGAACTCACAAGGAAAGTAATAGCATTGGTTCTACTTCATCTCCGAAACCCAAATGCGTGTGTTATCCAAGGAGACTCTCAGGTTTAGCGTAACACAATCAAGTATAATGCAATCAAGTGTAAATGTATTAAGTATAAATGTTATAAAGTATTATGCAATCATGTATAAAAAGTATAGCGTAACATAAAGTATAAATATTTTGAGTATCTGTATTTATAAGAACAAGTAGTTGAGCATGTATCTCCCCCAAAAGTTTGTAAACAATTAAATAATAGAAAGTGGGGCTATGAAAACTCACTTGGTGGAATGATGCGAAGACAAAAGTGAGTACACCGAGATGTAATGTGATACGTTAATCTTGACCTATTGTGAAGGATATGATACGTAATGAGTTGCAATGTAATGTTATGCATGCACTTCGTATGTTATTTATACCATTTACGGGTTTTGAAAATATTACTCGTCATGAAAAATACTCTTTTGACGTCTTGACCCTTCAAAATGACTTTACATGTTTTACGTCAAATGTCATCCTATAATGGTTTTATAATGATTTTGGTGAATTACCACTTTCCGTCGCAAAACAATGTCGCCGGAAAAATCATGAAATCAACAAAATGGCTTCGAAAACTAGCCGTAAAGCGGTGTACGTCGATCGTTAGAGAACGAACTCGACGGTTTTGGAAAGTTTGTATCGATATATAAAAGTTTCGATTCAGGAGTTTTCGTCCAAAAGGTCTCGATCATAAAAATATTAAAGGTTAAAGTTGGTGATTTTTGCTAATTGTGTGCGAGAAAATAAGTTTCGCCAATGTTTGAACATCCGTAATTAATTTACCATAACTCCGCTTGACAAACGGCTTTTGTTTTGAAAAATATGGCGGTGAACTTGATTTTACTAGAAGACAATTTGTTCCAAAAGTTTTGCATCATAGTTAAAAGCGCGCGAAACATAGCCCTCATGACTAATGAAATACTTGAATCGTAGAAATAATATAATTTTTAGGAAAATAATA
Source organism: Chrysanthemum lavandulifolium (assembly GCA_022545495.1). NCBI lineage: Eukaryota > Viridiplantae > Streptophyta > Magnoliopsida > Asterales > Asteraceae > Chrysanthemum > Chrysanthemum lavandulifolium. The sequence goes on along the minus strand of CM040241.1, from coordinate 28,031,220 downwards.
GTTACGGCAACTTTATAAAAACGTGCATATATTTGTCGTTTTAAATCCGCTTTCACGTAAAATATGTCCTTAGCTTCAGTATCAAGTAAACTAATATATTTTTGACTAGTCGAAATAATTTGTGAAGCTTAAGGCTCGTTTTGACCCGAAAATACTAAAAGCAGCAAAGCTGAATTTTCGAAAAGTGTACGTTTCGTCGTCAAACTTTAAAAATTCACCACGGCTTCGTTATAACTCCGTTTTTATCCGTTCAAAAGGCCACGGATTCGTTTTAAAGTATATTTTCTAAATATCAAGGCCAAAGTTTCGTACCATCAGTAGGTTTTTCCAGAAAATCGAATTAAGGACAGAACATATATATATAGTTATCGAAAATAGTTTTTCTCGGACAAAACCTATTCTAATCCCTTCAAATCAACTCCAAAGCTAATCTAATCCTACCATACACCTTCTTAGGGTGTCATGGGTTCCTAATCACCATCAAGACCAAAGAATACCATGGGAATATTTATAGGATGACCAATATATTTATATAACTCAATAAATCATGAAATAAATGGTATAAATCACATAACATGCATATAAGCTCCAAAAATGAAAAGAAACATATGAAAATGAAAAGGAAACATGAAAATGATAAAATCATGCTTACAAGTGATAGTGATGAGGTGAAAGTAACAAGGATTAAACTTAAATATCCTTGGTTTTTATTTCAAAACCATATAAAGGATATATACTAGGTTGATAAACACTTGATCTTGCAAAACTTTTGATCCCTTGTGAGCTTGAGGTAGTGACCGGTTTGAGAGCCAAAGGAAGAGAGAAACAATTTTCTTGCTAACACTTTGAAGAGATGAGAATGAATGAGAAAAGTAGTAGAAGACTTTTAAGTTGTGTAGGAAACATGATTTTTAATGCACCATGCCAATCAATTACTACCTCCTCCATGTGGCCGGTTTTAGGGGATCTTGTATCCCAAGATATTATTTTTTTTTTCTTTTATAATGTATTTGTATATACTTGTATAATTTGCAAGATAGTGTAAGTAAATGTGTAGGAAAAAGTACAAGTAAAGGTAAATGGAAATTTTTGGGTAAAAGTAAGTTTTTAATAGGTCAAAATAGATTGTAATGATATAATAAAATTGTAAAAATACTTTCCTTGTGAAAATTGAGTGATAAAATAATTGTCGATAATTTTTAAGAAAACGACGTAATAATTAAACTTTAACGATTTAAGTACCAAATAAATTTGAAACACTAGGAAAACTAAAATATAGTTTTTATAAACTAAATGTAAGTTTAAAAATACCTCGGGATCATTTTGAAAGTAACGGTTAAATAATCAAATAAAAACTCACGCGATAAAATTATTAAATAAGAATTACGCGTTGAAGGTGAAATGAAATGTCGTGAATGAACTAATGAGATGCACATGATGTCAATGAAATGTAGACTAATCATAGTCCATATGAAATGTACGTGATGTCATGATCATGAATTCGCCGCTAAACCTCCAAGGTTACGCTGAATTTGAAACAAGTAAACCAAGTTTACTATAAATGTTGAAATAATGAGTCATGAATGGTGTCGAGAAATGACACGAAAGTACGGGTTGTCACACGGGTCCGTCCTTTCCGCACAAAGACATATCATACCGAGTCTAATCTTGGACCTTCTACTTCATCTCCCGTGAGTACATCTAGCACCGATGCTAAGATTGACAAACTCACGGATATTGTTCGAGCTTTGGTTCTTGCTAACCAAAGAAAGTCACTTTCACACAAGCACCATCATATGGTGAAGTGAAGAAAGTTGAAGTTTGTGTTACTTGTGGTGGTCCTCATGCATACTACAACCGTATCGCCACCGATGGTAGTCCGTTTGAAGCTAATGCTATAGCCGGTACTTCAAATCAAGGAGGTAATCAATACCGTCCTCGAATGAACCAAACTACCGAGCTAACACTTATTAGGCACCACCGGTTTCAACTAGAATCCTAACCGAATCGAACCAACCAAGAATGAACCAAGGTTATCAAAACCAAGGTAATTTCTATTCGGACCCAATCAAGGTTTCCAACATCAAGGAAATCTTAATCAAAACACTTACAATCGAGGGAATCAATTTCAGGGAATATGAACCCTAATCAAGGGAATTCGCTATAACCGTAACATACGGCCTCAAATTATCCCTCCACCTCCTCCTGTATCAACATCCGATGAGCTTTTAAAGCAATTCATGAAGACTCAAGAGGAGACAAACAGTTGTTGGTCGGTCGGATCATCGAATTAAAGAAGTCTTTAAATGATCGACCCCGGGCTCGTGTACTTTACCTAGCACCACGATCGCTAATCCGAGGGGCGATGCAAAGGCGATCACAACCGAAGTGGAACTTCATATGATGGACCCGCTATTCCTACTACCTCTTCTTCTTCTCTCCCAAAGGTAGTGGAAAGTGAACCCGAGGCGACAAAGGACAAGGAACTTCCTACTAATAACGGAAGTACCAAGAATGTCCATCCTCGGGTTGTCCGAAACCAAAATCCAATCCAGAGTTGTTTTGAACCTCCTGTAGCTCCGATTGGTAACCCCAAATCCAAAACTTCTATTCCTTACCCATCACGTTTACATGAGCAAAAGCTCGCGAGAAAGCCATCAACAAATGGAAAAATTCTTTCGAATTTTCCAAGAACTTCATTTTGACATAAGCCGCGGATGCTATCATGTTGATGCCCAAGTTTGCATCAACTCTCAAACACATGTTAAGCAACAAGGAAAAGTCGTTTGAAATGGCTAAAACTCCTCTCGAGCGAGAACCGCTGCCAGTTATCTTGAAGAAGCTTCGAGAAGCTTGGAGATCCCGGAAAGTTCCTCTTACCTTGTGTATTTCCGTGAATGGTTGAATGCTTTGCCTTAGCCGATCTTGGTGCAAGCATAAACCCGATGCCTCATTCGGTTTGGAAGAAACTTTCTTCCGGATCTTACTCCTACATGCATGACTCTCGAGCTTGCAGATCGTACAATATCCCGTCCTCTTGAATTGCCGAGGACGTATTTTGAAAGTAGGAAAGTTCCATTTTCCGGTGACTTTGTAGTTGTTGATTTCGATGTCGATCCACGGGTTCCTCTCATTGTTGGAAGAGGATTCCCGAGAACGGCCGTGCTCTCATTGATGTATTTGAGCAAGAAATCACATTACGTGTTGGTAATGAAGTCTGTCACCTTTAACCTTGATCAAACTTCGAGGTACTCGCAAACTATGATTCCGAGTCGGTTAACCGAATAGATATCATTGATGTTGCTTCAAGAGTACTCTCGAAGTTCTTGGTTATTCTCATAATTCCGTGAGTGGGGATCCCACATCTTCTCAACCTATCATAGCCAATTCTACTCCTTCTCTCACTCCGTTTGAGGGAAGCGACTTCATCTTGGAAGAGATTGAAGCATACTTGGCTAGTGATTCTGTTCCATGGGAAATTGATCACGCTCCAATTGACATCGAGGGGGACATACTTCTCATTGAGAAGTTGCTTAAAGATGATCACTCATCAACCCCTCATACTAGTGATGCAATTCCGGAAGAGATTAATCACCATGAGATTAATACGGAGGGAGATATTCTTACTCTTGAGAAGTTGTTAAATCAGGACACTTCTCCTCCACTCCCTCCCGTCACACTTCATAACAAGGAAGTCAAGTCAGTTGAGAAAACTGAAGAATTTCCTGAAGTCGAACTTAAGGACTTACCGCCTCATCTTGAGTATGCATTCCTTGAAGGTGATGATAAATTGCCTGTCATTATTGCTCGAGATTTGAGTAAAGATGAAAAGACTGCTCTCATAAAGGTCTTGAAGTCACACAAGCAAGCAATTGCTTGGAAACTCTCCGACATTAAGGGTATTAACCCTGAATTTTGTACTCACAAAATCTTGATGGAGGATGAATTCAAGCAATGATTCAACATCGAGAAGGGTGAATCCAAAATCCATGATGTTATCAAACAAGAGGTTATCAAACTTCTTGATGCGAGATTGATTTACCCAATCTCGAGATAGTCCTTGGGTTAGCCCGATTCAATCGTGTTCCAAAAAGGGTGGCATAACTGTTGTCACGAATGAAGAAAACGAGTTAATTCCAACTCGGTTGGTTACGGGATGGCGTGTGTGTATTGACTATCGTAAGTTGAATGACGCCACCCGTAAAGACCATTTTCCTCACCCTTATTGGACGGATGCTTGAGAGATTAGCAGAAACGAGTACTATTGTTTCCTTGATGGTTTCTCGAGTTACTTTCAGATCCCCATTGATCCACGGGATCAAGAGAAGACCACATTCACCGCCCATACGGAACTTTTGCCTACAAACGTATGCCTTTTGGCTTATGTAATGCTCCGCACGTTCCAACGATGTATGATGGCCATATTCCACGACATGATCGGGAAACAATGGAGGTGTTTATGGATGACTTCTCGGTCATTGGGGATTCATTTCAGAACATGTCTCTCCCATTTAGACAAAATGCTTAAAGGTGTGAAGACACCAATCTTTGTCTAAATTGGGAGAAGAGTCACTTTATGGTCAAAGAAGGCATAGTCCTTGGCCATAAGATTTCAAAAACGGATTGAGGTAGATAGAGCAAAAGTTGATGTAATTGCTAAGCGCCTCATCCTACTACCGTCAAAGGTATTAGGAGTTTTCTTGGTCATGCGGGTTTTATCGTAGATTCATACAGATTTTTCTAAAATCACTCGACCTATGACCCATCTTCTGAAAAGAAGCTCCTTTTATCTTCTCTCTCACGAGTGCGTCGAAGCTTTTGAAACATTGAAGAAAAAGCTTACGGAAGCACCCATTCTAGTTGCCCCGATCGGATTTACCCTTTGAGCTCATGTGCGATGCAAGTGATTTTGCTATCGGTGCGTCTTGGGGCAACGAAAACCAAGCATTTTCAGCCTATACACTACGCAAGTAAGACTATGATCAAGCTCAAACCCATTACACCACTACGGAAAAAGAACTATTAGTGTGGTGTATGCGTTTGAGAAATTTCGCCATACCTCATCTTGACCAAATGCGTGGTGTATACGGATCACTCGGCTCTCAAATATCTCTTTGCAAAATAAGATGCAAAGCCGAGATTGCTCGTTGGGTTCTCCTCCTCCGTGAATTTGATATCATTATACGTGATAAAAAGGAGCCGAGAACACCGTTGTCGATCATCGTGTCGATTAGAGAACCTCACCAAGATGTTTTCGAGAAAAGGAAATAAATGAAACATTTCTCTCGAGACACTCAATGCGGTTTCTTTTCGTGGAAACTCTTCTATCCCATGGTTTCTCGACTTTGCAAATTACCATGCGGGTAACTTCATAGTGAAAGGGATGTCGTCCCAACGTAAAAACAAATTCTTTAAAGATGTGAAACATTACTCGGGACGACCCTACTTATTCAAAATCATGCGGATCAAGTCATCCGACGGTGTGTTTATGGACGAAGCTCTTGACATTCTCAAAGCTTGCCATCTTTGGACCCACTGGGGCCATCATAGTCCGAACTACACCGCCAAAAGGTGTTTGATTCCGGGTTTTATTGGCCCACAATTTACAAGGATGCCCACGAATTTGTCAAAGTCTGTGACGCTTGTCAACGTCACGGGAATATCTCACAAAGAAATGAAATGCCACAAAATGCCATTCAAGTGTGTGAGATTTTGACATCCGGGCATTGACTTTATGGGCCATTTCCTTCTTCTCGCGGTAATAAGTACATACTCGTGGCCGTTGACTATCTCGTCAAAATGGGTTGAAGCTAAGGCTTTGCATACCAATGATGCCCGAGTTGTTGTGAAATTCTTAAAATCCTATTTGCTAGGTTTGGAACTCCACGAGCCATAATCGTGATCGTAGTACGCATTTTGCAATGACCAATTTGATAGAGTCATGCAAAAGTATGGTGTAACTCACCGCCTCTCATCTGCTGTACCACCCCAAACTAGTAGGCAAGTGGAAGTTTCCAACCGGGATTAAAGAATTCGGAGAGGACGGTTGGCTAAAACCGTGCCTCTTGGTCGGATAAGCTAGATGACGCACTGGGCCTTCCTGACAGACTTATAAAACACCCATCGGTGTACTCCATACAAGCTTGTGTGGAAAGGCATGTCATCTACCGTTGAGCTTGAGCACAAGGCATCTGGGCCTTGAAACATGCCAACTTCGATATTCAGACGGTGGTGATCACCGGAAAGTTCAAATGAATGAATTAAATGAACTCCGTGATCAAGCTTACGAGAACTCTTTGATCTACAAAGAAAGACAAAGAAGATTCATGACTCTAAAATCAAGAACCGCGTTTTCAACGTTGGTGATCGAGTCCTTCTTTTCAATTCAAGATTGAAGATTTTCTCGAGAAAGCTTAAGTCCCGTTGGTCTGGTCCATTTACTATCACTAAGGTTTATCCTTATGGCACCATTGAGTTATCTCAGCCCGATGGTCCAAACTTTAAAGTGAATGGTCATCGATTGAAGCACTACTTTGAGAGGACATTCCCCGTGGTTGTCCCGGATCTACAAACTTTCCCCATGAACCAATGAATGCGGGATCGAGTCAAGCTAGCGACTGGGAATCAAAAACAGTAGCATGCCATATGGGTTTTCACCCATATTTCGAATGTCAAGTTTGTTACGGTTAGCCATTCACAAGTGGCTAGCTTGTGTGACAAAACTTGATGTTTAGCTTCTTCTTTCTACTTTCTACCACCCTAGTGTGGGGAGTTGCCCACATGTTGTGTATATATAAGAATTCAAAAAAAAAAAAAAAAAAAAAAAAAAAAATCCTTGCTAAATAATGGCCGTAGTATTTCCGTTACGTTCTATGTTTCGCATAACCGCTGTACTTTGAATATTGAGGGCAATATTCATTTCTAAGTGTGGGGAATTCTCACGAATTTTATCATGTAATTATACCGCCTAATTCCCCATTTTTGGCCAAAATTTTTTTTTGGAGTAAGTGTTTGCACTTACTCATCTTATGGTTATCATCCGCCTTGTCTAATAAACAAAAGGATTGGCTAATCCAGAGCAAACGGCTCTTGGTAAAGATATCTCAAATCCGTTGACGGCTTGCAATTTGCCCAAAATTGTATGGTATTCACCACCATATCCTTAAAAGTGAAGAGTTGGCTAGCCCGCAAGTTTATGGCTTGTGGTAAAGGCGATTTGAAAACCATAATTGGTAATCACTCACCAAAGATATTTTATCTAAGAGTTGGCTAGTCCGTATAAACGGCTTCAGTAAAGACAAATCAAACCATTGAAGTCGGTGATTTGCTCAAAATCATTTGGTTATCGGTGTACCAAGGTTCTTACTTGAACCGAAACATTTGGCTACTCCGAAGTAATGGCTTTTGGTAAAGAGATGAAATCCATTAATTTTTCTCAAAACATTGCTAGGACTAGCAATATCTTAGTGTGGGGATTGATGAGTGTGTAAATACTCATCATTTTTAATAAATTAGATCGCAAAACATCCGAAAACACTCGTAAATGCATCAAAATGATAAAATATCACAAATAAGTGTTTTATGTGTTTTAAATGCAAAATATCAAAATCTGGTGAAAATGTATCAAGTTTGCATAATTGGCGCTTTAGTCCCCAAGTTTCAAAAGTTGTCAAAAAAGGTCCTCGGTAAATCTAAATAAAGAAAATGTTATTCAAGGTCCCGAAATATTCTAAATTGTCAAAATGGTCCTTGAATAAATCTTTTGTTAATGGCGAAAAGGTCCTCAACTTTCAAAAATGTCAAGTTTGGTCCCTGGAAAATTGAAATTGTCAAATCTAGTCCTTGTACTATTGGAACTTGTCAATATTGGTCCTTTGTAACAAGTTTGGAAAATTACAGGTTTGGTCCCTCTAATTTGGCAGATTTGCAATGTTAGTCCTTGTCATAATAAGCCAAGACTTGTCAAAATTAAAATTGAACCCCTGCCTTAGCCTTTGGACCCCTGTCTTTTCTATTTTGGACCCTTGGTCAAACCAAGTCAAACAATACCAAAACCCGCCCACACCTGTCCTGTACACCTTCTTCCACCTCTCCTCTGCAACCCACTTGCCTGCTCCCTCCTCCCATCACCTCACCTTTCCACCACCCCCTCATCATCACAAACCCCCCACAATAAATGCCACCCCCCTAGTGCTAGTTTCAGAGCTACAGTCAAATTTAGGTCTTTCCCGCCAAAATGTGATAAGGCTCAAAACTCACCCATTGGCCAAACAAAGTGGTGGGATTCTCTCAGAAGGACACGTGGAAGTGATTTGGAGCATAAAAGAGAGAGGAAGTGCAGAGAAGAAAGAAGTCTTTTAGTTTTTAAATTTTTGAATGTCGTATTTTATTTTTATCTCTTTAATTAAGTTTTAAGTTGTAATCTTGTGTTTCATGATATAAAATTAAGTTATTGAAGTATATTAAAACTGCTTTCAAGTGGTGATTCAAGTGGTATTAATATTTCATGATATATGGTTCATCGTTGCAAATTTAATTTCCAACTCTTATGTTCAAAGCTTCAAATAGCTTCATTTAAACTCAAACAAAGCTTATTTAAGCTCTATGTAGCTTTTTGTAAGCTTGGGAAATCGCTTCAATCAAGTTCCATGAAGGTCAACAAAAGTCAACAAAGAAGAAAATTTGGTTAAGCAGGCTTGAAATTGGATAATGGGTATTGCAGAGATGGTATTGGGTTGGATATAGCCTAGTGTAGTGGTCTTTGGGTTTGGATTAAGCTGCACAAACAGCTTGGACATTTGTAAGTTGTATTTAGTTTTCATTGCTTAGTCAAGTTGCAGTTTGTGTTTGTGGTCATCATTAGCTTAAAACTGTTTTAATAGTGGTAATTAGTGTAACTAAAGATATATCAAGCATAGGATTGTACTGGTTTAGTAGTCTGCTCAATTTCAATTCACAAAACAGTTAAAATAAGGGTGTTTGGATTAATGGTTTATGTGAGTTTTAGCTTTGGTTTATGCTTGTAACCTGTCCATGCAGTCTTAATATAGGTTTCTTGAATCACTTTAGTCAGTCATTTGGTCACTAGAATACTAAAAGTCAAAATCACACTTGACTGTCTTAATATGCTTAACTGTTGGAATTTTCAATAATCAAAAGCTTGTTTCATGTTTGAAAATCAGTAGCATAGCCTAATATAGTTCCATTTCATCATATATCATCAACATCAGTCCATAAATCAATCTCAAAGTTGGAAAAAGTCAAAACTTCTCAACTGTCAAAAAAAGTCAAAAATATTGAAAAATCCATTTTGAGCCCAGCTAGAGAGATTTTTCATGAGCTTATTTCTAGGCCAAATCAATTGAAATTGTGGGTTTAAAAAGTTCACTTGGTCTATTTCCTTGTTGTCATTTTTGTAGAATTTTAGAAATTTTTTAAAAGCTTCAAACAAGCTTGTCTTTTGGGTCTTATATGCCCTGCTCACAACTCAGCTTTGACTGAGTTTTTCTCAGCTTCTTGCAAACCTTGCGCAAGGCTCATAAGAGCTCATCTTGGTCTAATCTTTGGTTTATAAGAACTTGGTCAGGTCTACTTTAGACTCACACTTTTGGTTTTTAGCTTGGACTTTGTTTGAGTGCTTATTCTCCACCCACAAATGCACCTTAAAACTGCTTTGGGCTCTTGCAACAAATCATCAAATCACAAGCAGTTGTAATTCAGGGGTCAAAGACTTGTTGTAATAAGTTGTTTTAGAGTAATTTTAGCATAACAAAGCTTCTGTGTTCAGTTGGTTCCCATTTGGTACCCCTTTGGCTTATTTAAGTGCTTATTTCATAAGCACTTGGTTTGCAGCTTCATAATCTACCAAACAAGCCATTGTTTTTCTATTTTTCTTAGATTCAATATATTAAATTTGACTTTTCCTGAAATTTTCATAATTTTCCATAACAGTTTGCTATTTTTCTTAATTAAAAACAGTTTTTAGGTAATTTTAAATAGCTTTTAATACAAATAATTCGAAAAAGTTCAAAAAATAATTTTCAATTTTCTTAGGTTTAGATAAATATAAAAAGTAAAAAAAGTAATTTTCCAGATTTTTCATAGTTTATTTTGTAATTTTAGTAATTTAATTAGTTTTAACAGTTTAAAATTCATAAAAATAGAAAATAATCGTAAAAATATAAAAATAGTTTTGAAAATTCTCTTTGTTATTTTAGATTTTTCCAAGTCATAATTTTATTTTTCTAGCTTTATTTCCTATTTTATTGTAATTTAGGTTATTATTTAATAGTTAAAATAGTTTTAATTAATAATAATTAATTAAATAGTTATAAAAATAATTTTCTTTTTCTAAAAGTTTCTCATATCATTAGGTTTGTAAAATATCATTTTCATATTTTTAGGATTAATATTGTGTAAGTTTCACGCTTTTATTTCAGACGTCACGTAGTTTTATTAAAGTTTTATAAAAACAAAAAATCAAAACATCAATTTAAAAATAGTGATAGCATTTATTTAATAGAATTTAACTTTTAATTTCCTTTAATTTGCATTTAAGCCCTGTAATTTATAAAATAACTCAAAATCCTTACCGACCACTATCCTTAGTGGTTATTCGACATCGATTGTGTTAAACACCGTCATCCTCCGTGGGACTTAACGACCGGGAATCCACCGTATTCTCCCGATCTAAATTGCATTTGGTGTTTGAACTGCTTTAAGTTCCTTACGGTTGGTCATTCACAAGTGACTAGCTTGCGTGAGAAAACTTGACGGTTTTGCACCAACCAGTTTGTTTCTAGCTCGTTTTTAAGGTTTTATTTTTCGGTTCCCTTGGTGTGTTGGTTTATGGTTGCTAGCTCAATTTGATAACTTTGAGACGTCAAGGGTGTGTTAAGATTTCTAACGAGGGAGGGTTCGAGAGCTAATGAAGATGATAGTGGTGGGCATAATACGAAAATACCATGTACTAGTACGGTTCTGACACCTACTAGTGAGTTTATCACTACTGATGAGGGTTCGCCTGCCAAAGATGCGTCCAAGACTGGTAAAGGTATTAATATGGACTTGACACTTCACATTGTTAAGGAATCTCATATCCCATCGTCTACAAAGATGGGGAAGAATTCTTTTGCTAATGTTCTCTTTGCTGGAATCACAACAAAGAAAGCTATTTTTCGATGTTGGTATTCCTTTGTCCTCTATTGAAAAATGAATAATATAATAGAAATTAATTATATGGTAATTTCATTGGTAAATGAGTTGCTATGGGGAAAGTACGGAGTGCAGATAATCATGTTGAAATTTATGTGTGGAATGTATGGGGAAAGTACGGAGTGCAGATAATCATGATGAATGCTAATAGTTTCTTTTTATTTAAATATTTTTTGCAATGAAAGGGCTTGAAGATGTTCTTGAAAATGGGCCATGAATGATTTGTGGGATTTCAATTATCTTAAACAAGCGGACGCCTTTGGTTAGCTTAACTAAGAGGACTTGTCGAAAGTACCTAAATTGGTTAAGCTCCATGATGTCCATACCGAGGAAGGTTTGAATGTTACTGCTACTAAAATAGGCATTCCTATGATGTTGGACTCTTATACGACGACCATGTGTTTAGAATCATGGGGAATGAGTAGTTATGTGAGGGCAATGATTGGAACTAATGCAACGAATGAATTGAAAAAAAGTATGATTGTAGCTATCCAAAATTCGGAGGGGTTGGTTATACGCGAGAAACCATATGCATTGAGTACAAACCAAGATGTGATACTTGCCTGATATTTAGGCATACGTGTAAGCAATATCCATGTGGCACTTAGCGACTCGGTTTCAACGACTAAGTAAGCCAATAAGTATGGAAGAGGTTAGCTATGAACACTTGCAGATTTACTCGAGAATACTTGATATGTTGTACTAGAATTTTTTGTTACAAATGAGAGTGATTGACCATATTTACACTAAAGGCTAATCAAGTTATAGAAAGTTATAATGCAAATATCTAAGATATTTACATAGGTTATTCTCACTAAATATCTCGGATATTTTAGACAAAATATCTTAGCTATTCTTAAGTCTAACATATTAGATTAATCTAGTTATGTTGTCGTGTCGAGGTTTTTCTTGGATTGGGGTTGCTAATGCTATGATTCAGCTCGTAACTTACAGCTCCATTGTCACTTTCAACAACGATTACTTTCGCAAATCACACAAACTTTATTTACTTATTTCATTTGACACCAGATTCACAAAGAACACCTTCTTCTTCTTCTTCATGTCTATCAAATCAACCAACTAAAACAGGTCTCAACTGAACTGATCATCTTCGTTTTTTTATAAAAACCTGGATCTGATCGAGATATCACATGGATTCCAATCAGACTCAGTCATGAATCCGTTCTCTTCTGAGACACGGTCTTATTCTCATCTCATCTTTTTTTTCATCTAACTTTGTTACAATTTATGAGATTTTATTTCAATTAAGTATATATTATGAAATAAATATATGAATGAATGAACCGAAATGATGTGAATAATACGTGCGATTTGCGAAATTGAACTAAATTATGATGATATAGTTGATGAAGTTGTTATGATTAGGCATTTGATGAAGAATTATTAAATAACTACTATAAAAGTTTAGCATTTTTTTAAACTTAGAGTGGACCAATTTAGTAGGAGTTGAATTAGAAACAAATTAAAATAGAAACACCAATAGTCCGTTTGGTTTGTAGATGAATTTAGGATTTGGATTTGAATTTGGTTATGGATTTGATAAAAATTAATGAAAGAGAGAAAACATATTATTAAATATATTGATGTAACAAAAAATAAAATATTATACTAAAAAAATGATAAACGACCCAATTTAATTACTTTTAATTAAAAAAGTAAGAGAGATAGAATTTTGTCCTATGGAAATCTTCCTAATCCCACCGAGCTAGTGGGTTTTTGATACAGTAGTACTTTTTGAGACTAACTACCAATTTCTAATCCAGGGGTTTAAACCAAACAAATGTTTTAGTCCTTGATTTTCAAACCTCGTGGTAAAACCGTCAACCAAACGCACCCCAAGTTGATCTATTGCTATTTATGGTTCAAAAGTCTAGAAAGACAAATTTGTAGAAAATGATGCGGATGGAAGTTGAGTAAATGCATTTTGTATCAAAGACTAGTCCAATCAATATAAACAAGCCTAAACAACTTATTTAATGTCTACACTCTACTTCAAAGCTAACATTCCTACATTCATGATACTATTGAACTCTCATAGCACAATGAACAAGTAACAGTATCATCATTCTTTTATATATGTTGACACTACAAAGGATAATAATCAAACTTTGATTTGAAAGTTCCTGAATATACCTCTCTGTTATAACCCTGCAAGAAACAAAAAAGATATCCCATTATTACAGTGTTGTACAATTGAAGTCACTATTATAGCATAGCCGAAAGAAAAGATGAAAATTGGCAGGACATGCAAAAGGGACTTCTCACATAAGAAAATTATTTTATATTTTTGTAATGTAGACATGTATTTGTAGTGTATTCAGAACTATAAGACTCTCATTCTCAAGAAGAAGAAAAAAAGATTTTTTTTTCTTACAGTGATTTAACTAGGGGTGTAATCGAGTCAAGCCGAGTTCGAGCTTGGCTTGAAATTTACAAGGCAGCTTTAAGCTTGGCTTGATAGCTTGACGACCTTTAATCATTCAGGCTTGAGCTCGGCTCATGTAAGGCTCTAGTAAGGCCCGAGCTCGGCTCGAAAAGCTTGAATTCATATATAAACATTAATCATAGTCAAACTCTTCAACAAATTCAATAAAATATGCGATAAATTAAGAGGAAAGAACTTATACAAAACATTCAGGAGAATTGGGGTTTAAATGGTCCTCTACAATGATTTAGTTATTATATCAATATTCATGTTAGTTTTAAGTTGTTTATATAAATATGTTCTTGAAGTTTTCAAACTTTGGGTGGAAATCATAAATATGAAACTTTATTATGAGAAAACTTTATTCTTCAAACACTATCTATAGTAATATAAAAGCGTTTGAGACTTTCTATAAAAGAAGGCTTAAAATATTAACAATACAAACTTGCCATATATAGAATATTTTGTTGGTTTTAAGCATTACAAGTTCTAAAACTATGTTTACCACTATTTAATGCAAACATACACTAATTCATTGTATATAATTAAAAGTAGCAGACCCACGTTGCGGTGGCAAATACCCTTTTCCGTGAATCATGTATTTTAGTTTATTATGTTTTTTTTACAATAATTTAGGAATATCAAGAATTTCGTTTAGCCTGTGCCTGTTCGGGCTCGAGTCTGTTGGCCGTGCCCTTCAGACTCGAGGCCATTTGGCCCGCTGCTCGTTCGCCTTGAATATTTGTATAATGTGCTTTATTATTTGTATTAGTGAAATTTAATGTAGGAATTGTGTTTAAGTTGGTTGTACAATACGCTTGATAATTTGTATTTTTCTTATGTAAAAGGTGTTTTGTTGGAATCGCTCCTAACACGTAAATAGAACGACATTGACGGGATTACATTTTCTATCTTTGTTAGCCAAAACACATGGAATTATTATGACATATTGTAATAGATGTATGTGCTAGACTATAAATACCCTCATATACTTTCCTAGGAGGGTGAGACTCTTTTGTGTAACTTCATATTTTCCTTATAATAAAACACCTACTATTCTCCATTCTCTCTCTACTTTATCTCTCTAACATGATGAAGATGTCCTTTCATCTTCCTAGACCTCCCGATTCACCAAATCAACCATAAAAACGATCCTAACATTGGTATCAAGAGCAAGGACGGTTTTATCAATGGTTAAAAAAAACTGTTTTTGACATAATCCTTCACAGTTTTTATTATATTGTCTTAAGAGTTTTTTTTATAAAAGTTGTGTATTTTTTTGGTTCAAAAAGTCTTGTGTGGTTTATTATTATTGGCAAATATTTGTCTTGTTTGTCCAAACAGCAACAAAAGCAACTTTCGTGGCTTTTGTACCATCTCGTGAAAGTATTGTGGTCATCTGGTCATATCATGGTCATAATGGGTCAAAAGGATGAATTCTTTAAGTCATTTTTTCTGGGTTTATGATGTTGGACGGAACCTTTGGTCGGAAAACATAGCCGGAAAAAGTCAACAAGGGTCAAAACCCTCTTTTTACGCCTAAAGGGTCATCTACGGTCTGTTTATGAGTAACTTGAAAAGTTACTCGTAAGAAACTCAGCTTACGAGTAAGTTTTTTCCTTACGAGTAAGATTTCTTATGCGTAAGGTTTACCTTACGAGTAAGACCCTACGCATAAGGGCTTACGAGTAAGAAACCTTTATGTTTACGCATAACTTGAAAGTGTTACGCATAAGAATGGTTTAGAATAGTTATGCGTAAGAATGTTTACGCATAAAGTTTTTTTTACGCGTAAGAACAGAAAATGAGATGAAGAAGAGACCGACACCTTTGACCAACCAATATATCAAATAACATCTTGACCTCAGATCCGATTCATCTTCATTGGTCTCAAAAATTCAAACAAAATAACAGAAGACGAGGCAATAACAGATTAACAACCAACAATCATTTCCATATTCAACTTACACTATCCTGGTCCCTACAAACTAAACTCAATACGACCCAACCTCATGATGACTCAATTTGTATTATTCAAATAATCTCAGTTGTAATTTTTTTCTCGTGGCCTCAAAACCTTCAATGATCATTCACACGAAAAAATAATAATTAATAAACATCATAGATCTGTGACAAACTCGTCTCATCTCCTCATAACACATTCAAAGACTCGAAACATAAACGGAAAACATCTTAAGATCTCAGTACTATCTCTTTTGGTACTCAAAAAATTGTCCAAATACTCAAAAACCAAAGAGATAAAAACATCATCGATCTAATTGTTGAAGCATAACTTTAATCAATATTCGAATCTAACAAGATAAGAGTTATAACCAATATGTTATTCTCTTTTTCTTTGTTCGATAACATAAAAGGAAGCAATAGATCTCAGTTTCTTTCGTTCAATCTTCAAAATATTTTATTTTGAATGGTTAAAACCATCATTGATCTTGTAGAAGCATAACTACTTCTTTAATTTTCGAAAGCTATAAAGATAAAACGAAAACAAATGTGTCAACGTTTCATCTTTTCTTTCGTTTGATGTGAAAACAAGATTAAATGAAACCTACCCAATAGTCTTATTGAAGATCTTGAATGTCTCTTGAAGCTGTCGTTATTTACTATTTGTAAACAAATGGTGTTCGTTTGGATTAACAAGTTGTGGTTGCATTTTTATTCTTCAGATTTGTGTGGGAGCGGGAAGATGAGTTTTTCATTTGGATGAGATGTGTGTGCGATGAGATGGGGGCGTTTAATATGAGATTAAGGTTAAGTGAAGATTCTAGGGTAGTGTTATATATGTGATTATTACGATTGCTAATCCAAACGTATGTGATGTATGATGGGCTGGATCCGGTGCAATCTGAGCCTTATTATCCGATTGGTAGTATGGTTATTGGATCGGATTGGACTGTTGTTGTCATTATTAGAATGGGCTGAAATTTTACTTACAAATGTATTTCAATACATTATGCTAGTTTTGGGATAACATTTGGCTATAAGGAGCGGTAATTTGGTCATCACAAATTCTCACGGGGATACATATATTTTTTTTGACAAGATCGGGAAACCATTATCAAATTCATTTAAACCGTTAATGAAGGCTAGTTTTGGAGCATGTAACCGCAAGATGTGATTACGGCGAGAATTCATTATTATTTATTTGAGGTTGAAGTGGAATATCACGGGTGCGTGTACTTAGTATCTGAAGATATCGGGGTTGATTGGATGCATGATTCTTCGAGATCCTTGTTCGAGCTTTAACCGTTATGAATGACAAAGACTTGAATTATCTAGTTATTCCTGATGTAAGGAGTTACGTTGTTGTGCTCACAGCGTATAGCTATCACTTTTAAGGAGTTACGTTGTTGTGCTTAAGTGTCACATCAAGCAGTGGATAATTCGAGAAACTTTTGTTTACCCCTTATCGATCCGGTTAATCAACCCGGTAAGGAAAAGGGTTCTTCGTCTGACAATAGTGCAAGTTTAAGTCACAAGTTAGGGTTATTTTATTTCAGTCTCAAGTTTAACATATTGGGTTTTTCTCCATCAGTAGTCACTACAAAAAGCCGTCAGAATGATAATGGGTCGGTTAAGAGTTAGGCGAGAAGAGTATACACGAGTAGAGAAGTCTTATCGCCATTGATTCTCACGAAATATTTATGGTACTTCACAATTGTTCGATTAATTGAACATACATGGTTTCGTTGTCCAATTCATCATCAACATACGTGGTATATGATTCGATTCATAGAAAACATCGGGGAAGAGAGTTGTCACGGGCCTGTTTCATTGACGACTTTTGAAAACCCTCTCCATTCATGAATTTCTTCAATCAGGGGGAAGAAATGAGACGATATGTGGTTCAAATTTCTCACTTTGTTGTTATCATCTCACTTTCACAGAGTTATCGTGTGTGAAGTTACCTAAATATGATGTTATGATGCCTCTCACACGGTCATTTTATCGAGTAATTTGCATATTCACAAGTGATTATTATTCCGATAGACCGCAACATTCAGGGGGAAGTCATTTCGTTTTGTCTTTCGCGGATTGTTTGGTGTGAAGCATCTACATTCGTGAGAATATCTTGTTCATTTCTTGCATGTTACCCCCGAATGGACTTTTCGAAATAAGACAGATTTACCTTGTGTGGTTTACAGCTCATCTACAAATTCCGCTGCGTACTGAAAATTTCAAAAGTTATAGGAAATGTTCACTACATCAAAGTTTCAAATCTGCTGAAGACGGTTGTCAGTTTGGCGGGAAGCTGATTCAGAAACTTCGCCAAAAGAAGTGCACGGAGAAGTTGCTAAAGACATGCAACATGAATTGGGGGGGAGTTAATCCAATTCTTGCATATTACATCATTTGCCTACAAGTGAAGAAAATGGTTCTCAAGTCGAGGTACAAGAAGAAGACAAAGAGCGTAAAATTTCATCATCCTCAACATTTGAAGAGCTTATGAAGACCTTTCTTTATTTGTTTTTAATACTTGTAGGAAATGTTGTAAGTAATCCCTTATATCGTCCCATTGAGGGAAGATTGTTGGAACCGCTCCTAACACATAAATGGAACGACATTGACGGGATTACATTTTCTATCTTTGTTAGCCAAAACACATGGACTTATTATGTCATATTGTAATAGATGTATGTGTTAGACTATAAATACCCTCCTAGACTTTCCTAGGAGGGTGAGACTCTTAGTGTAATTTACCTTTCATCTTTAATAAAACACCTACTAGTTTCCATTCTCTCTCTATTTTCTCTCACTAACATGATGAAGATGTTCTTTCATCTTCCTAGACCTTTCGATTCACCAAATCACCCATAAAAACGATCCTAACATGTTTTAATAACTGCATTAATTGTATTTATTGACTACTTAATTAAGAGTAAAATACACCGTTCGTCCCTAAACTTATACTTGCGCATCACCTTGAACCAAAACTTCCCTTTTTCATCGCTGGGAGTTCAAAACATGGATTTTATATGCCAAACTCGTCCCTTGACCATTAACGCCAAGGTCAATGTTATGTTGTTGAGGGCAAAATCGTCTTTCACTGTAGCGTATTTTATACAAACCATTGTATAGTGTTTGTAGTTGCTATATGTCTGTGTAACACGGTTTGGTCGTCAGTTATCATCCATCCCTAAACTATCCTACAAAAACAGTCTTCTACAAAACGATAATCGTTTCAACATGATACGTTGCTGGTGTGGTAAGCAAGCTATAATTCTCACTTCGTGGACCTCTGCCAACCCCGGGCATCGATTCTTTAGTTGTCCTATTGAAGTAAGTGCGTCTTAATATTTATTATATTAGTTTGTTTGTACATTGTAACAATGGTGGTTGTTTAATGACTTATCATAATCATGAGTATGGGTCTTCTTGTCGGTGGATACGATGGTATGATCCTAAAATTTGTGCTCGTTCAAGAATGATCATACCAGGCCTTTTGAGGGGGAGAAATGAGCTTGAAGCAAGATTAGAAGCTGCTCAAGGTGATGTGTGGAAGTGAAAGATTTACCTGGTGCTCAGTTGGATATTGTTCTTGATTGTTTATGCATTGGGATAAATTTTTAGCTTTTATGTAATGAGACGAGATGGTTAATGTTCATTATCTTGAGATGTAGTAACGTTGTGTCCCAGAAGGTTATGAATGTTGTTATTATGATCGGTTTACCGTATGTTTATGGCTTTATGCACATGGTTAAGATCAAAGTTGACTTTTAATTGTCAACATTGTTATAAAGTATTCAATTTGGTTTGTTTTTGGCTTTCAATGTCTTATGGGTATGCAGATGGTTAGCAATTTGTTTAGGTTTGACTTTTAATTGTCATCATTCTTATGAGGTTCTGTTTAGCTTTGGTTACTTTTGATGCAAATTATTCACACATCAAGCTTAGTCATCTATAAAAATACACAATAATGATATGGTTCCATAGTTAATGCAAATGGATATAATTCCAAATGCATAAAATTGCATAATTTTGTGAAGCATGAGAACTACAATTAGACACACACACAAACATTGTCTAGCTAATTAGCATAACAGAATCGACCTATGGTGAGGCCATCATTCTTTCCATGTGTAGCTCACGCCTAGTCATTCTTCGTAGCAGTTGGGTTGAAGCAAAATGCTTGCATCACCACTTGAATCGACCGTGATTGATCATGTTCTTTGGGATTGACACTGGGTTTGCTCATGCATGTTGGGATCAGATATTACTTCATCTTGATGTTTCGGGATTGAGAGAGGATTCATCTTGTATCCCGGGATCTTCGTTGCTTCATCTTGATGTTGTTGGGATTGAGACAGGGATGCATCATGTATGATGGGATCTTCAATTGCTTGATCTTGATTTTCAGATTGAACACCACATCCTTGAACTGCACTAACTTGACTTCCAACAACACTTGTACCTTCAGGATTTGTCTTTTTTGCTGCTACTTTGTTACCTTTAGGATGTGTCTTTTTTGTTGCAGCTTTTCTAGGCACTTGTTTGACATTTCCTTATGGCCAATTCGACTACTTTCAGCTCCACCATACCCTAGACATGTTTTCCGGTTGTGTCCAAAGAATGCCACAAATACTACACTTAACACTCTTCCAAGCCCTTGACAGCTTACCATTCTTCACAATCTTTTCACTTTTAGGAGCTATCCTAACTCTTTTTCTACCTCTTGAGCTAGGCGGATTTGTTTTCGGATTTCGGTGGAACAATTATTGTTGGCACAATTGATTTTTCCCAATGTTCGTTGCTAGTTATAGGCTGAACATGGTGTTTGTAGGCTGCCTCCCAAGTGAGAAGATAGTAACAAGGATGAGCCCATGTTTCTACAGCTCCTACTTGTTGTCCATTTAAAGCCATATTCCAATTGGTAGCAACAACATGTTTATATGGTAAACCTGTTATCTCTCATCTTCTGCAAGTAGAAGACTTTTCTACAACATTAACTACACATTGGTCACCCCATGGTCCACTAACCTGAAACTTAGTTCCCCCATTTCATAAAACATTATACTTATGACCTCTTTCTTAATACCTCTAGCATGTGTTGTGCGGTTGGTGTTAGTGGCCCATCACTCTTCTCAATCACCATAAGAACATGCATTATCCTCTTCATACAATATTCACGATGTATTCTAAGGTCGTAATAATTGGTTTGTTTAAACCCTCAATTATTTTGTCATGAAACACTTGACATATGTTATTAAGTAACACATCAGAATTAGCTCTCCCTAAAGATAAACAATAATAAACATGTATTAATTATAACTGTTTATACTGCATTAACAAATACAAATTAACTGAAACAGATAGATGACTTACATGAAAAATATGACCTTGACCAATGGATCGGTGGTATCTTACTTAACCAATAAAAGGTTGGTTGATTAAATTTCTTGAAATCAGTCATAGCTTTCTGAAACTGTACAACAGTTGAGGCTGTTGCACATTTCCACAGATGCTCTTTGTAGGCCCTACCTTTTCATTGAAGTTTCATTTTCTCATGAATGCTTCCAATACAGAATATGTGTTCTGCATCTAGAAAAACATCTCTTAAAGCTCCACTTATATCTTGCACAAAATCAAATACGTTTGCCGTCTGTTTCAATATAGAGAGACTTAAATTCATGAACAGATTAAGAGAGTACCTTTTGCATGTCAGTAATAAAAGTGATGCTTGAGATTGGATCAAGTGCTATATCATTGGATAAACAATGAATAAACCAAGTCCATGATCCTATGTTTTCTGATTCAGCAAAAGCATAAGCTAAAGGGTATATACCATTGTTGCTATCAATTCCCATAGTTGTCATCAGTTGACCATTCAAAGGACCACGAATTGGAAAAGCATCCAGCCCCAGCAACGATCTCCCATACTCTTTAAATCCTTCCTTCAGTCCACCTAAACAAACATACACTCTCTTGAATTCTCTCATTGGAAGAGCCTCATATGGAGGTCGTTCCACATTCATCACAACTGTTGTATTAGGGTTTCTCTTCTGTAACTCTTGAACATAACTCTCAACATGGTAAATTGTAGCTTGAATTGACCCCTGATGGTTGTTAATGCTAAGTTTTTGGCCCTTAAAACCTTCTGTAGGGACACTTCAAGCTCGTATTGGTTGGTAAGTTGATTATGCATAGACTTGACAGAAACCAGTGGATTGGTTTCAATTTGTGTTGTAATTTGCTTTGAGGTATAGTTAAGGTCAAAAGCTCTGACTGCCCTTGATTGCAAACAAGTGTGTTGCTCATTATATGTTCTGACTGACCACGAACCTGTCTCACCATTCCTGCCGACAAACAATAGCCATGGGCAGAGTATTTATGAAGGGTCCTTTTTGCCACAAAGCAATGCATTTATACCGCTTCTTCTTAATGGACTTCTAGATGGGCCTATATCCAGTCCAGGACCTTCACTTGGGCCTGAAAGTGGAACACAACCCTTACATCTGACCCTTATTCTTGTTTTGTCATTCTTCAGAAAAAACAACTCATTCCTAGTTTCTATTGAATGCTCTCTTACCTTATTTTTGACATCCATTGCAGTAGGAAATTCTTGACCACAATAGAAGAATGTGGTATAGACTCCATTTGCAAAGTCTGCTTGTCGGTAAGAAACATACTCACTGTAAAAGACATCATCAACTATCATAGGTAAATCATTTTCCAAATGCATGTCATCATTTATATTATTGGTTGTTCCTGATTTACCTAACTCATTACTCTGACCTACTTGGACCAAAGCAAGTTGTGCATCATTCTCCTGACAAGTATTCTCTTCATTTGCTTGAATTGAATCATCAACTGCATTGCCTAAGTCACTAGTGTCAATCACTTGTAATAGAGTTATATCAACAACATGATCCTTTTCCATGTTATTGGCATAAACAGATGCGCTTCCTACTTCACCTAAATGATTATCCTGAGTCAATTGAAATAGATTTACATCAATATCAGGCTCCTCAAACCTGTTATTGACATCAAATAGTGCTCTTCCTACTTTCTTTAAGTGTTTCCCCTAAGTCACTCGGAACAGATTAACCTCAAAATTATCATGCTCCTTAATAGCATTGTCCTCATCAATAAGTACTAAATCATGCTCACTGTTATGAACAGGTCGGCTTAGCAAATGATGTGTCTAGGGTGGAAAATACAAGCTCAATGTTTGGCAAATTGCTAGATTCACCAATATCATTAAGGTCCATAGGTACTTGTGTAAGTTGCATAAAAGGATCTAGTGCAGGCTCATTATCAATATCATCTAACACCAATCGTCTACAACAAGATTGAATAGCAGCATTAGCAGCTTTTCTGCTATTTTCATCCATTTCCCAAAAGACAGTCTTAAAAGATTGTGGGGACATTTCAGATAACTCTAATCTTGTCTTACTGATAAGGATTTAAAACGTACACTTTTAAGGGGTCATTTAAGCCCTTAATCGACCACTTTTATATCCATTATTTCGTTCCTTTTCACTTTTTAGGTCTCTTGGAAGCAAAATGCTGGAATGATGCACATTTGGACGAAAAGGAGTAAAAACATGAAGAAAACAGCAAAGTCAAGATCAAAGCCACTCAAGCTGCTAAAACTAAATCTGACGGCGTCCCAAACGAAGGGCGACGCCATCCCTCTATACATATTTGATAAATACATGCACCAGACGGCTCAGTGGAATTTTGTTCATAACACCTGACGTCGACAGGCATTGAAGAAGAAGGGCGTCACTCAGACTTTTCATCTCAGACGGCCCAGATTCAGAACCAAGACGACGTCGCATCTGAAGCCCGACGGCGTCACTATTCCAAGGTGACGTCGTCCCATCGATAACTTGGCCAAGACGAAAACCCTAATGATGGCGATCTGACGGCGTCTCACCTATAAGGCGACGTCGTCGCAAGTGTAAATCTAGAATTCGATTTTTCTGCATTTAGAGAGGTACACTTTTGGAGTAAACTCCCTAAACGTTTGTAGTCTGACTTGGAAAGAATCTTATGGTCCTAAACCCTATTTTACACATCAAGATAAGTGTTTTAATCCAATAGTATCATTATGTCTTCCATTAATTGTGTGTATGCTTGTTTGCTTAACATGTCTAGCTAAATTTCTTATGTGTATGCTTAGATCTATGAAACCTAGTTATTAATTATTGTTAGGTTGTCTCTTATCTTAATTGTAATTGGCTTAGGAGTGCAAGTAGGCTATCATTGTGTTTAAATGCTTGAGTAATCTTTGTGAAAGTTAGTTTATGAATGACCTAGTGGATTTCATAGTCTAAAAACCCAAAGATAACCTTAAAGTTAGTTTATGAATGACTTGTGGATTTTGTAAGCAAAACCAATAGGTAATCTCAAAGAGTTAGGGCATAGGCACACCCTACGACCTTAGAAAACACAACGCGTTAAGAATAAGGACGTGACAATTCAACCAACAATAAAAGATAACTAGGGAGTAATAGTATCTAGGTGAACACATTTTTAATCATCATACGAGCACACATAAAATAGACATAGCTACCCGTAATAATTTAGATAATTAGATAGTAGAAGTAATCAGTAGAAGTACCACCCCCCAAACCAATTGCCTCGAGATTTTACCCTTAGCTTTCTAAAAAACCAATAAAAGATAAAAAAAAAAAAAAAAATCATCCTCAACCCCCCACCTTAGCGTAATACGCTTCTTGCTATCATTCCTATTCCCCTAGAGAACGATATCAATCCTCGAGGCTTACCCAATAGTACACTACAACGATTAGGTTCACACTCTAGGGTGTTGAAAAACTTGGTCGACGAAAAGGAAGCTCCTTTGACCCCGAAGTGCTTCGTACGCGGATCAAGTTTTTGGCACCGCTATCGGGGAATAGAATAGCTAGTTAGATTTCTATCTCGTTTAGGTTCCCTTGCTTGATTCATATCAAGTGATATTTTTTCTCATTTTTAGCTTCCTTGTAGTCTATCCCCCGTCTTCGTGACTTTGTTAGTGATCCCATCACTTTTCATCATGGAAGGTAATAACCCACCACCACATCACCCAATTCCCATAGACCAACCACCAATTGACCCGCCAAGAGGCCGTACTCTTGGTGAATACTCTAGACCGAGCCACCAAGGCTATAGGAACACCATTGAGCTCCCCGATCAAGCTCAAACTACGGCCCTGCAATCCGACACCATCCGGTTTGGTGCAAAATGGATGTGCATTCCATGGACTTCGTTCGAAGATCCTAATCAACATCTCAAGGACTTCCTTAAAATCGTTGATTCCATCGACCTTGATGCTACCACACGGGAGACCACGCGCGCGCCTCTTCCAATCTCTCTACGGGACCAAGCTAGTAATTGGCTTGAGCGACTTCCGCGGATCCATCTCAAGTTGGGATGATCTCACCACTCGTTTCCTTGCCCAATTTTTCCCACTGGGGAGAACTACCAAACTTAAGAATGAAATCTTGATGTTCCAACAACGTCAAGGTGAATCTCACTACGAGGCATGGACTCGATTCAAGGACTTGCTCCATAAAGTCCCTCATCACGACATCGATCTTTGGCTTCAAGTCCGAATCTTTTACGATCATGTCAACTTCTCAACTAAGCAAACCATCGACCAAGCAGCCGGTGGAAAACTTAGTGAACTTACCGCGGAAGAATCGTGGGGTACAATAGAGGACCTTGCCCTCTATGACAACGAAAGTTGGAATGACCTCCGTGAGTTGCCCAAAACAGTCAAGGCAATCTCCTTGCCTCCCATTGACTCACAAACTTCCAATCGTAGGATGCTCGAACTTGAAGATCAAGTCAAATTCCTAATGAGTTCCTAATAGAGAACCCTAAGTCTTCACGCCAAGTGAACAAAGTCTCTTCCTTGTGTGAGCTATGTAGTGGTCCCCATGACACTCGTACTTGCACGAGACTCGCCGAACAAGCTTCCGTTGACTATGCTTCCTCGCGTACCAATGGAATGGGTGGGAGATTCCCCACAACACCCGGACTTAGGACTTTCAATGATGTCCGAGAAGCATGGAGGTGCAAACCTGACTATAATTGGGGACAAACCAAAGAATTCACCTCTAATGATTCCCCATGGTCCCATGGCCCTAGTCAACAAAACGTAGAAGGGATGTTGCAAAACCTAGTTACTTCCCAAGAGGCTCAAATAGCCAAGTTTTTGGACTGCTTTAACCAACAACAAGCCAAGATGGATAGGAAGATAAATAACCTTTTGAGTGATAGGAAGACCACCGAAAAGGTTAATGCCATCTCGACTCATTCTCCCGAAGCTTCCGGTGTAAAAATTAAGGACCCAAGTAAGTACTTCAAAACTAGGGATCCATCTTCATTTATACATGTTCAATTCGTCAACGCCATCACCTTAGTGAAACCCAATAGGAATAGTGAAGAAGCGAACCATGAGACAATGCTTGAGGTTAGTGAAACTCCTAAGGAAGAATCAACCAACAGAGTAGACAAAGTAGGTGATGAATACTTCAATAAGTTTCCTACGGAAGAGGAACTTTCACGCCATCCACACTTAGTACGCGACCTTCGTCACATGTATGTTAGGAGAAGCCCTCGAATCATCTTTGGAAATCCTTGGAATCTCAACATACCATGTTTCATAGGACATCTTTTCGTGGCAAAGGCCTACATTGATCGCAAATCCCCAATAAACATCATGACTAGCACATATTATAATTGGGTGATGAAGAAACCTATCCCAAATAGGCAAGACCCTGATGATCCTAGAGTTAGTTTCCTTGGTAGAGTTAAGGGATTGCCCGTCTATGTAGGTAGTTTCACGTACCTTACGGATTTCATAATTGTGGAGGATATTAGTACGCCCATAGATCCTAGCTTGTTCCATGTAGTTCTAGGAAAGCCATTCATAGAAAACACCGGGATGACTTATGATCCGTCGTTAGGGATAGTTAGATTCAAGGATGAGACCGATGACGTAGCTTAACAAATGCCATTTAAGATTGAGAAATTTTCATCACTATCCAATGATGAAAAAGAACTTAAGCTATCGGTCTACTATAGGAATGAGAAGGATAAGGAGAAAGGAGTAGATTATGTGATGAATAAGAATTTTGGGTTCTATAAGGATTGTTTGAAATTAGGACCGGAATTTAGAACCAATTGGGGGTAAGATGACTTCTTAGAAAGATGCACGATAGGGTATAACTATACCATGACGTTTGTAGTCCGACTTGGACAGTAATATAGGGTCCCAAACCCTATTTTACACATCAAGATAAGTGTTTTAATTTAATACTATCATTATGTCTTCCATTGATTGTGTGTATGCTTGCTTGCTTAACATGTCTAGCTAAATTTCTTGTATGTTTTCTTAGATCTATGAAACATAGTTATTAATTATTGTTAGGTTTTCTCTTATCTTAATCGTAATTGGCTTAGGAGTGCAACTAGGCTATCGTTGTGTTTAAATGCTTGAGTAATCTTTGTGAAAGTTAGTTTATGAATGACCTAGTGGATTTCGTAGTCTAAAAACCCAAAGATAGCCTTAAAGTTAGTTTATGAATGACTTGTGGATTTCGTAAGCAAAACCAATAGGTAATCTCAAAGATTTAGGGCATAGGCACACCCTACGACCTTAGAAAACACAACGCGTTAAGAATAAGGACGTGACAATTCAACCAATAATAAAAGATAACTAGGGAGTAATAGCATCTAGGTAAACACATTTTTAATCATCATACGAGTACACATCAAAATAGACATAACTACCCGTAGTAATTTAGATAATTAGATACTATACTACAACGATTAGGGTCACTGCCTAGGGTGTTGAAAAACTTGCTCGACAAAAAGGAAGTTCCTTTGACCTCTAACGCGCTTCGTACGCGCATCACTTACCTATTTCCACATACGCATCTATCAACTTATTGTCTTTGACAACATCTTTCAACAACTCAGCATTAGTAGCTTCACGCAAACTAAACAATCCATCATCCAATGTACGACCAGGCTTAAGAAAGTAGAAATAATTGGTTTGTCCATTCTCATAACCGATTTGGGTCATGAGAGCATCTATTTCATCAACGGATACCTCTTTTATTTCCAAATAATCAACAAGGCATTCCTTGCCTCCTTGATATATTCTACCTGGAAAGTATTTGAATGTACCTTCATAATGGAACCTCTTGCTAAAGGATCCTGGTTCATCCGCTGTATAAAAAATGTACAAAAACAATGTTACGATAAACTTACCTAAAAGGGGAATAACTTAAACAATCGTACTAACATATAATTGTAATAGACTATAACCAAAAAACACTTACCATATCTCCTGATTGCAGCTTTTTCCTCAATTTCATGGTCATCAAAGAAAGGATATTCTCTAGTTCACCATTAAGTAAATCCAAGGTTAGTGTTTGTTATTTTCTTACTTATATTATTTGATTTGATGATTGACATTGCATTATGGTTTTTTTGGTAGGCTTCCAAAACAAGTTTGGGAATGAGCAATGAGTACACAGCTTAGTTATATTATACATTATGGCGGGAAATTGGACAAGACATCTGCTATAGTACATCAAGGTAATAAGACGATTCTACCCTCAACAGTAAGAGGATAAAGGGATTTTATGGAGTATAACGAAACATTGACCTCAACGTTAATGGTCAAGGGACGAGTTTAGCATATAAACTCCATGTTTTGGACTCCCATCGATGAAAAAGGGAAGTTTTGGTTCAACGTGATGCGCAAGTACAAGTTTAGGGACGAACGGTGTATTTTACTCTTTAATTTTAGGTGTTTCTAATTCGATTTTAGGATATGCAAAACTACCATCCACTTTAAGGATGTGAAAGGGGTTGACACCCCTTTTTACAAGAGACTATCGATGCCAGATGAAGTCATCTGGTGAGGATCCGGATTTTCTCGATAAGAGGGTTGAGTCGTACTGTGGTGGGTGGATGCTTGTTCACAAGATTATGTCACATGATTCAAGTTCTTGGTTGGTTAATATCAATGAAGTTGAGCTACACAGACGTAGTCCCGTTAGGGGAAAGGTCAATCGTGTTAACATATGCCCAGTATCTTTACAACGAGGGAAATTCATGCGCATGAATACAATGTCCGTCCAATGAATCATGTGTATGCATACCACCTGCGTAGCAATCTATCAAATGTTAAAAGTATGTTTTGTTCCATGTGTTGCAATTTATCAAATTTTAGAGTATGTTTTGTCTTGGAGTTTCTTTAACCAAGTAATGAGTTTTGTTGCTGGAGGAACTTACTGTTCATTGTATACATGGTCCTTTTTTTTAGCAATTTTTGCTTTAATCTCATCAAATAAAATAAATATATATGTGAAACATTTTTTTACCCAATAGAAGCGCAATAAATTACATAATTTGACCGGTATTAGCAGCATGATTTGGATTAAGTTATTTAGTAGTATAAAATTCTGAAATAAAGTATTTTAATTGTTTGAGTTTAAAACAACTATATGTAAATTATTTATAAACCAAGATATATAAAAAAATTAGAAAAGTGTAATGTTGCAACCCACAGCGAATCGCTGGCAACAAACTCTCGTTAAGGACACTCATGAACTCCAAATACATTTTAAATGAGGGTGCATATTAAACAAAAAATATTAGACATACCCTAGCTTAATTTTTGAAAAACTAAGCAATAATATGAGAAAAATAGTAAGGAATCAGATTTACCTATAGTTTGTTACACTTCCAAGACCACCTATTCCAATAATGATTGAAAAGTTTATTGCTTGTGTATCGTAAAATAAAAGTACAAATATAAATAGCCGAGTTTGAGCTTGTAGCTCATGTTAACATCTTTGCAGTTTAGAGCTTACAGCTTACATTACAACTAGTTTTGCCAAGCATACCCTCGGTTAGAACCAACAACGAACAACTGGCAACAAACTCTCGGTTAGAACACTCATGATCACCAAATACATACATTTCAAAAGAGAGTTCATATTGCGCCGCTCAAACTCACTTATTCAAACCTAGCAAAGCATGTTTGAAAAAGTATGGCGTTGAACATGAACCTGTCAAGAGAGAACATTGAAAATCTCAACGACGGGAGAATGAGTTCCGTTAATGCGGCGTCCGTGTGCGGTGCGACCTACCAGCAGTTTCTCGATGTGTGTGAGCTTTACAACATAATTTTCGGAATGGGGTCGGTCATGTGCAAAGACGCATTTTCCCACCTTTGGAGTTTGTGAACATATCGGTTAGGCAAGCATCAAACAACAACAACTGGAATATTTGACATAGTGGTTCGTACCCATGGGATGATGTCAATCACATCATTCGTCAAGCTTATCAGTATCCAGCACGTTCATACAAGCTCAAATACTAGATGCAAGAAATCCCAGGACAATATATATATATATATGGCAACCACACTTCTGCATGTGTTGCATTAGAGTGCTTTGTGTGAGTGCGTTACCCAAAAGACATACAGGAAATCTTCTTACCGGGGCAGACTCGACTAATCTTGATACTTCTATCAAGGAATGCTTCGTAGTTGTAGTTCGGACAACAACTTGGTCCATTTATCAGAATTTTGTATGTTTTGACTTAAAATCTCAATGGAAGGATACACTAGGGGATGCAATAAAATAGGCAAATCAATCCATGTTAAATCGACTAGATCAAGGATCCGATAAGTGCTTGTACAAAATCTGTTTGATCTTTATGTCCTCTAGTTCCTTGCTAGAGTGATATTTTTATCTTTAATATAATAACAATGTGTTGTTTTATTTAATAAATGAAACAAAATTTAAAGACTATATGGCCCGAATGATCCTATAACTTGAATAATGAGGAAATATGTGTTATAGGATATGAGTCATAAGCTGAAAAACTAACGTGCCACCTACAACGTGGTGCTATGTAACCCACATCATCTGATGCGATGTAACTATATTTTGAAGATTTTCACCTGAATAGTTTTGTATCAGTTGCATTTAAGTGTAGTGGTTGGAAAGGAGACTTGTCCATCATGTTAAATCGTATCCTAGTTTAGACTACTGATGCAAATTAAAGTGTGAAATGAAAATCAATCAAGTCACTGTATTTCAAGTTGGTGGATCAATTTAATGTAGAAGATTTACTTTGCGTATATTTGTATGATTTATTTACATCCATTCTTAGACTATGTATTAGAGAAATCAATGTTAAAAAATGTGTTTTAATTAGTATTGTTATTTTAAGTAATGCTGAATTTTAAGTAATTCTATTTTTAGAATGCATTCATGCTTTATAATATAGTAAGATAAGATATCTCATCAATCAAGAGTACAATTAATATATTACATATTTACATACAACAATAGTACACAAATAATGTTATTTTTCTTCTTTATAAAAACATCCACTAAACGAAATTTACAAATCATTAATAATATTATTAAAATACTCTCTCATTAAAAAATACAATTAATATAACATATGATACAAAACAATAATGCGTAAATCATATTTTTTACCCCCAAAAGTATAATTAATATACCATACATGGTATAAAAAAATAATGCATAAATCATCATATATATTTATATATTTTTTCTTTTTTAAAACACCCACTAAATGAAATTTACAATTATCAGTGATATTTATTCAAATGCTTCGTCATTCAAAAGTATAATTAATATACCTCATATACAAAACAATAATGCATAAATCATCTTAATTTTTTATTCTTTAAAACACCCACTAGATGAGATTTACAAATAAGTGGATAGTACAAAACAATCTTTAATGTAGTCAGACTTTCTGACACCATCTTTTTCGATCACGCAACGAACCACAATTTTCGACTACAACCTAGCAACATAGACACCACCAGATAGCACTAAAACCGCCATTTTAAAACCATCTATATTTAAACGTTATATTGTATTCCCCTGACACTAAATGTGGCGGCAACACTTTTTCCACGACACCACATGACGACATTGGAGGGTACCTAATTGTCACAAAATCATTCCTCCGACCCCGCGTGACGTCCTTAACCTGATAACCAGCCATCCGTCCTGCGTATAATAAAGGTTCACTGGTTTCGTACTGCCTTGGATTCATCAAGGGAGCGGCTCCAACTTCCTGCCAGCGTAGATCCATATCAAGTGTTCTAATCATGGCACGTACTCCCTTATCCGTTGAGGGTAAATCTACATGATAAACCAAAAATCCACACATTCTTCCTAGTAGAACTCGACCTTCAGACCGTTTTAGCCCAAAAAACGGACCGAGGACCGGACCGAATGTGTTCGGTTTGGTCCGAGTCGGTCCTGTCCATAAAGACATTATTGGTCGGTTGTAGGTAAGACTGAACCGGACCAGATCGGACCAAAAACTGACACCAGAACAAAATAAGTTCGATCCGTCTTGGTTTCTTAGTTCGATCCGGTCCACGGTCATATATGCTCACTCGTATCAAAATTGTTTAACACATAGTTGCGTGTAAGTCCTCCATCTTCACAACTACTTACAACTCTCACACACAAAAACAAACACTTCATTTGATACAAAATCAGATTCTCACCATTAACAATATGATTATCATTATCCACTAATCGTCATACTTCATCTTCAACAGATCTCAACTCAATTCATCATCATCATCATAATCATAATCATCTAGTATCTAGTTAGTTAGTTAGTTAGTTATATAACCGTACTAATGTATTAATGGAAGCAAGTTGGCATGTAACTTAAATACTGTAGTTAAATGTAGATGGGTTTTCGGGAAATCTAAGATTCATTGAGAAATGTAGCATAACTTCTTTACTTTCTATGACTGTTTTGGCCGAGACTCTCCTGAGCGGGCTGCTAAGTCAGTGTGGAGCATAAGCTTAGCATTGCCTTTTACATATTGTTTTCAGGTGGGGCGTGTAGACTGTTTAGTCATTAGTGCTGCAGGTTATCAATGTTTTGCATCTTAAATGTCAATAACTAGTTTCGCAACTTTATAAATATTCCTCTATATGTGTAAAAATGAAGAGGAAGAACTATAGTATCCACTTCATCGACCTTGCTTGTAAGTTCATGAGTGTTGTCGCCCTCTTCTTTAAGGGTTTGTTGCGACTTTTTTGTTATAATATTTGCATTGACGTGACAGAATTCTTCTTTATCTTCATCCCGTTTATAATATAGACTTTACATCCTAGCACACAACTCTATTCCAACAAGGGAGGTTACGTCATTTTGGATATAGTAGCAATGTTGAGATGTATTGCAATTTAGCACCGTATCAGGCATAACTATCTTTTTACGCTAAGTAAACTAGTAAGGTACGATCTAAATAGGGCAGATGTCTGTAGTGGATTGGCTTATTGATGAGATATGAACCTGCTGGCGGTGCATCAGATATGCTTACTAGATTTTTCATATTGAGGAGGTTAAATATTTCGTCATTGCATTTACAAATTGATAGACAAAAGACGGTATTTGGGAGTGCAAGGGACTATGCAGTGATCATTTCAGTCCATCTTATACATCAGATAGAATAATAGTAGGGCTACCCTTACACATACATTTTCTTGTTTGGCCCAAATCTCATTGACATAGGCAGAGTTGGTAGCAGACTAGCAAGTTCCAAGGGGTCATGAATATCTAATTATTTTATTTGGGTTGGTGGCACATTGTTTGGTTACATGGTCTCAAAGAACGCAATGGGGATTTTGGATGCCAAATAGTGCAGTATATCTGTGTCACAATATGCATGGTTCTAACTACATTTTAGCTCATTTTAAAATTGCATTTTGGCTGGGCTCATTTGAAAGTAATTAAGAGGTCCTGAGCTAGAGAGCTTCTATAGTCCCTGAGCTAGAGAGCTTCTATATAGTCCCTGAGCTACGTGAGTTCGAAAATTACCCTGAATTTTTGGCCTTCGTCTTATAAACTGAGATATTACAAAGCAAGTCATTATTACTCGTAATTGTTTACGCATACTTCCCATTTTACTTAGCTCACTTCTTTATCGTTAGATCAAATAGGCAGGGGAAGACTGTGTGTGCCAACTTTTTCTTTCTTCTTCTTAGCAATCCCCTGCCACTTCCTTCTTTGCTAGCATGTATCTGTGTTTGCTTTGCACAAGAGGCCCCCCTACTCTTCCCATCCCTTTTGTACACTTGCTCAGAATTGAAACTTATGGAATCATTATGGCATTGATAGTATGGCTCCATTCTAGCTGTTCATAGAATCTTGCTTGCTGTTTTGTTTTATGTGAAGATCCTTACTTTCTCAACATTGTAAGCATAATCGTAATCCTGTTAATATTGTTCACGAGCCATCCTTAATTCTTATGCATATAAGACAAAACATCACTTGGCCTATATCCCCAAATAAGTTTGCAAGTAATGGTCTCATCTAAATGGAAATGGTCAGCTTGTGATATAAGGATTATTGTTTTTATTTGCAGGACATGATTCGGCACATACGTGCCTGTAAAACTGCAGCAGAGGAGCGTGCTGTTGTTAGAAAAGAGTGTGCTTCTATTCGCAGCTGTTAGCGATAAGGACAATGATTATAGACACAGTAATTTGGCAAAGCTCATGTTCATTCACATGCTCGGATATCCCACACATTTTGGTCAAATGGAATGCCTCAAGTTAATTGCAGCTCCTGGATTTCCAGAGAAGAGAATAGGATATCTTGGACTTATGTTGCTTCTTGATGAAAGATAAGAAGTTTTGATGCTAGTCACCAATTCATTTTGGCAGTATGCACGCCCTTTTCTGTTTTGTATTTTTTATTGAATCATGAACACACATCTTCTGGGCTTGTCAGGATGTTGTCCAAACACGATCTCCCGTGATTAACAAAGTTTTTTTATTTTGTAGAGATCTTAACCATACGAACCAGTATATCGTGGGACTGGCTCTTTGTGCTTTGGGTAATATATCTTCTGCTGAAATGGCTCGTGATCTTGCCCCTGAAGTCCAGAGGCTGCTGCAATTTCGAGAACCAAATGTTCGGAAGAAAGTACGTAACTGAAATATCTTTTATATTACATTTTCGAAGATTTTTCAGGATTATCTTGTTTGCAATTATACTTCTGTATTTCTAGTTGTTTGAATCTTATTTTCTTAGTCACATCACAGGTCATAGTATCCCACTCCATTGCTAAAGACTTGCACCATTTCACTTTGCACATAGTTTTTAAAACATTGATTAGTAGGCGATGTAAAATAATGCTATTTCATAAGAAGTAAGAACCAAAACAGCCTTACGGACCAATTTAAAAGTCACAAAATCAAGTGATGATTACTGATTGGTGAAATAGTAAATTTGGCCTGAGCACTTACTAAAGTAGGGAACACTTGAGACAACCCAAAAACAAGATGTTGCGATTGTTTTGGAAAGAGAGTAGATGAAATTGATCAACTACTAAGTTTAGATAAATGATGAATACCCTTATGTAGTCACTTTTAGGTTAGACGTGACACCTTTTGCCTTATACTCAAATAAAAGTACTTGCCATTTTGCTAACCACATAGTCATATCATACTTTCACAATCATATTAGTTAATCTCTTTTGTCCTGTGTAAATCAAATTAGCTATAAAATGAGAAAATTAATTTGTTTTTTTGGTTGCCCTTCTTGTTTTTGAATTCCAGTCTACAGATGTTGCTATAGTATATTGTTTTTATTAAAAGTTGGGGAATATTTTGAGAAGCAATAAAAATGTCGTAATGTAGAATGCTTGGACTTTGATTAAGGCATTTAATCTACAGTTCTGCTCACGTTCTGTTCATTATGTTTAACATATTTCAGTTTCTTTTAATATAAATAACTCAAATAATATTAAGTACTTATTATGTTCTTACAATGCACAGGCAGCCTTATGCTCCATAAGGATTATAAAGAAAGTTCCCAACCTCGCAGAGAATTTTGTGAACCCTGTTGCTTCATTACTTAAAGAAAAGCATCATGGGGTCCTTTTAACTGCAATCCAGCTTTGTGCAGATCTTTGTATAGTCAGTGAAGAGGCCCTTGAATATTTCAAGAAGGTATATTGACCTTGTTTGTTCTAATATTTTTACCAGTGTGTGTGGAAGAAAATAGCTCTATACGAATCGTATATGAGAACTTAGAAGTAGCCTACCTTATATACTGAGAGAAACATCACTGATGTTTCTTCTGAATGCGTCTGGAACATGTTCTGTTATGACCTCCAGAATATGATTTGTATTCGCTCTATAATATGGCCGTTAGATCTAAAAGGTTAAGTTCATGTTAAGATTACTGGTATCCCATTTTTTGGATATGGGTTTGACGTAACTGTGCAAGACTGAAGGATAGCTCCACCATGTCATTTGCTACCAATTGGTTATAAGATGAAAACTTAAAAAGAAAATCACAATAGCTTTGTGATAAATGTCTGTTTGAAACGTTTATAATTATTTGTGTTAAATTTAATCATTTTCATCGTCACTCATATGTCCATCTCTCAAGTGGAAGGTGGTCTGTAGAACGGTAGTGTCATTTTTTTTATACTGATGGGGTTGGGTGTGTTAGCACTAACTGTCTTTCTTTCTTCTATCAGACTGATTGCTCTAACTTTCTAGTAGTTATTTTGATGCAGGATGCTCTTTTTTAGCCTATTCCTATGTACTTTCCTTTGTTTATTAATGTACATCTTTTTAGCGCAGAGTAATTTGCTGTATTTCACGTTTTTTTAAAGTGCCACCTTTGATATCTTTTCTTTATATTTTCTCTTTCCATTCAGAAATGCACAGAGGTTTTGGTAAAAGTTTTGAAGGATGCCGTCAACAGTCCATATGCTCCTGAATATGACATTGCTGGCATTGCAGACCCTTTTCTCCAAATAAGATTGCTGCGTGTTAGAAAAGTGACTTAAACTTTAGGGGCTATTTGGTAATTTGTTCGACTTGTGCTACAAGTTTGTTTGTAATTTGGTAACTAATCTATGACGGTTAGTTTTGGCTATAAATAGGGATTGTTAGCATTAGGTTTTTTTTGTATCTTTTGAATAATAGTTTGGTACCGTTTGAATTTGTCTTTGTATTTGGTTTGGTAATTTTGAATAAAGCTTCCGCTTCGTTTGTTTGGATTTGTTTGTTTGTTTCGGTCTTTGAATTACCAACAAGTGGTATCAGAGATAGGTTTGTCGACCATGAAAAAAAAGAAAAAGAAAAAAAAAAGTTGGTTCGTTTTGGTTTTTTGTTCGAATTGAAGTTTGACCGTCTTTAGTAATGAAAAATCGTTTTTGTATCATCTGTGTTTGTCGACTTGCATAAAATCAATTTTTGTAGCTATTGTTTTGGGATTAGTTAAGCTATTGAATTGATTTCTTTGCCACATGCAATTGTTATTGGGTTTAGTCTTTGAGTATGGGCCACGTCATAAATTTTGGCTATTAGTATGATTTGGTGTTTGAATTTGATTTGTAATTCGTAGCATAGACTTGGTTTGGAAGATATTTGGTGTCCCTTGACTCGTTTTGATTATTTGTTTGAATAGGTTATTTGGGTATTTGAATTTGAATTTGGAATTTGGACCGTAATCCTTATTAAATAAGTGGGTCATTAGGATTTGAATTTGATATTTGGAATTTGAAGATCGGTTTGGTGTTTGAAGACTTGGTCCAAGTCGTTTGATTTTGTTCGATCATTGGGAAATTTGTTAGTTTGAATTTTGGATCTTCGTTTGTCGGGCTTTTGAAGATGGTTGCCCGAATTTGAGAATCCTTGTTGAAGATCGTTTGAGCCGAATTGTTTGTTTGGTTAACCGAGTTTGAATTTGTCGGTTAACGTTTGATTGTTCGTTTTGAAGATTATCGGCGTTTGTATTTGTTCGGTTTGTTTCGGATCGTTTTTGGGAATCGATCGTTTGATTTGAATTTGGCTAGTATCACTTGCGTTTAGAACTTTGAATTTGATTTGAAGCCGGTGGAGGAGTTTAAGTCACGGTGGAGATTGTTAGAAAAGTGACTTAAACTTTAGGGGCTATTTGGTAATTTGTTCGACTTGTGCTACAAGTTTGTTTGTAATTTGGTAACTAATCTATGACGGTTAGTTTTGGCTATAAATAGGGATTGTTAGCATTAGGTTTTTTTTGTATCTTTTGAATAATAGTTTGGTACCGTTTGAATTTGTCTTTGTATTTGGTTTGGTAATTTTGAATAAAGCTTCCGCTTCGTTTGTTTGGATTTGTTTGTTTGTTTCGGTCTTTGAATTACCAACACTGCGTATTTTACGAATCTTGGGCCATGGAGATGCTGATGCTAGTGATTTCATGAATGTTGTCCTTGCTCAGGTCAGCTTCCATCTTTTATGTGATATCTTGATTAGCTTTCATGATGTCTGATATTTTGGGGCGGTTCTTGTCAAACCGTGACAACAATATCAGGTGAAGTGTCTTCTCTTCCATAGTTCCATGGTATCAAATACTAAATGAAGTTGGAACATGAATTACTTTGAGTTATCGTTTAGTCTTTATTGAGGCCATATAGCACGATGACATTCATGCTCACTTTTGATTGTGAGGCGTTTCATATACATAATTACTCTTTTGAATCCAAGTTTGAATCTTAATATGAAATACTTTTGATCGTGAGGCATTTCTGTTAATATTTAGCATCCACAACCAAATCTGGCAAACTCATATAGTTGGTCTCTTAAAACCAACCAGTCACCAGTGACCACCACTCCATTTTTCTTAGAAAGATGATATGGAAAATTTGATTATATTTTCAAAGAGTATACTTAGGGTATCATTGTCAAGACATTGATTTGTATCACACGTATTGAGGAGGAAAAGTATCACATGATAGAAAAGATGTTTGATAACTACAAGTTTTAAAGACTTTTAAGTCTTCTAACTTCTAATGTGGGATTCGTAACTTTATTTCTTCATCATTTTCCACAAAACAGGACAAATATATTTTCTGGATTATTGAACCATGAATAAATAAAACAATAATTTGGGACCATCTAATTCAAATTGACTAGACATATTGCATCAATCAATTCTATCAGTTATCTAGAATACAAGACTTTGAAGTAGCTTTATACAAAGAGTGTTCTGATATGTATTGCAATGAAAATAATATAATTAGATAATCATTATGTATTTAAACTAAAGTATGAAATAGTTGTTCAGCGATTTAATTGCCAAACATAAAAGAAAATGTTATTGATGGTGAGGTTTGTTTCATCTCTCATGAAAGCCATCTTCATTAGTATTGGCTACAGTTCTTGTTTGATCCATTGCTATAACAAGGACCACATGTTGCTTGCACTAAACATGTACTCAGTTTCGTGTTCTGTTACATACTCGATAGTAGTGACTCGATCTAATTTTGCTTACAGTTTTACAAATATACCACTAAAGTCTTAGCGATTAATATGCTCCATGATAGCGTGAAAATGCTCTTACTTTTTAAAACTGATTAGTAATGAACAAGAAATAAGTATGTTGGTAACTGCTCGTTTCTGGTGAAAACACCTAGGGTGCGTTTAGTTGGAGAAAAAATTCCCTTGTTTTCTATCTTTAGTTTTGTAAAAATTTGGATGGAAAATTTATCTCCACAAAACACTTGAAAATATAGAAAATGCGTTTAGTTGATATTTGTATTTTCTATTTTGAAGAATGGGAGGAGGGTTGGGGGTTACAAAGGAAAACAAGGAAAACAACTAAAATTTGTTTTCTAATTTTCCTTGTTAGATTAGGAATAGGGGATTTTGTGTTTTGCAAAACATTTTGTTGGAAAATGATAACTTGAACGCGATCTCTATTTTCCTTGTTTTCCACAAAACATTTTGTGGAAAACAAGGGTGTTTCCCCCCAACTAAACGCACTCCTAATATCCAGATGTTATAAACTAATTATTAGATGGTCTTATGTTATAGTCTAGCCTGGAATTAGTTACATACGATTAAATGACGCGAGAAATTTATATGATACAAGCTTAGTTGAAGAAGAAAGGCGAAGAGGAAAGGAAGCAGCAGAAAGAACAACAAAAACATGCCTTGGAGCTTTTATCTAGTACTACAACTAATGGAACTGGACAGTGCTATGTTAATTGATGGAAGCTTGGCGGAAATCAGAAATAAGGCTTCTGACCACCCAACTACTAATATTGAAATGGCAGACGCAGACGAAAACGGTAAGTTTTTCAATTCAACTAGATTTTTTTCTTTACGTTTCTATTTTTGTATGAAGGTCTGACCTAGTCAACCAGTTAAAACCAGTCCTGGTCCTAGATCTTTTTACTTCCTGTTTTTTACTTTTAGTTAGAATGACATATCACATTTTATTAAGGGAAGTGATTTAGCCACGGTAGAGAATTGATCCATCCACAGAGATTGAAAAGAAAATTACATATGTATCCCTAACATTTATTTATCCACATTTTCAATATTGATCCTTACCAAGTACTAACACCTACTGAAATATTTATTTGAGTCACAACAGCCGCCATTGCTTATTCTTAAAACTAGTTGGATACCCGCGCACAGCGGCGGCGATAAATATACTTATATAATAAATATAGTAAATGAATTGCTAACCCAACTCTCCTCGCAATTCCCTACCCGCTTAGTGAATTCATTTCACAACACTCCAAATGTATATGTGTTAGTTGTATGTGTTTGTTTGGGTTTTCCGTATCTTTCCTGTGACATCATTATTCCCGCATATAAAAAGACATTCACAATCTCTTACCCGTCAAACACTTTCCTAAAAATAAATGATTTTGATAAATAAAGTTTGTATTGATTGAAATAAAGGTTAAAGTTATAAAAATTTGAATCAAAATAAAATAAACCTACTAAAAATGTAAAAACTAAAACTCATAAAAATATATCAAAATGGATGTTGAATTAAAGAGCACAAAATTTTAAAAATATGGTGAAATTAGATTATAAAAACTTAAACGAATTAAAAGATATTTAAATTTAAAATAAATGTGATTAATTAGTTAAAAGTGATATGTGTCACCCCATTATTAAAGCTCCTTATTTTAGTTTGTTAGAGATCCTCGCATTTTTTTGTTATTTTTAGTTAGAGAAGTGACACATGTCACTCGATGATTAGACTCCTTATCTTAATTTTTTGTGGAGCACACAACTTAAATGCTTTATATAGTAGTATAGATTAAAATATATTAAGACTTTCTTGCGATCCCTTTTTTCATTGATAATTGTATAAAAAAGGATTCGTATAGACTGTATAGTAATGGTATAATAAGGATCATTATCAATTGGTTTGGAAAACAAGAACAATATTTGATCTATGAACATTCTTGCACCTATTAGTTAAAAATGAAATTCGATTGGTTCGACATATAATTCTTGCACTTACTAATAGGACATAGTTATCGTTGAAAAGAAAGAAAAAAAAGTTATTTCATGCACGTTAGAACAATTCACTCTAGTATCGAATGGGCAATTGATATCTTCTTCATTGATATATATATTTTTTATCTGTTTGTGTATCATAATTGTAAAATAATTCATTATTGAAAACATGCATGGATAATTTTGTTGACAGATTGGTTTAATTGACCAAAGTACGCTGAATCATTTTGTTAACAGATTGATTCATTGTTACGCTCTTGTGTTTGGAAAAAAGGAGAGGAAAAAAAAAAGAAGCTAATAATGCAAATAAATGTCGAGGGGTCCATTATAAAAATTATTGTGCATGTTAAGGTCAATATGTAAAATGAAGGTAATCAAGAGTCATGGATACATATGTAATTTCATCTTATTTTCTGTGGATGCATCAATTCTTTACCGTGGCTAAATCACTTCCCTTTTATTAAATATTGGGTTATAAGTTATACTCGCAATTAATTATTAAGTTAAAACAAGATTTACTAAATATTTGAAAAATGAACATTGAACATTTCTAATCCTTTGAAGAATGAAAATACCCTGTTTGAAAAGCACCTTAGATCATTCTTTTGAAGCATTAAAATATAGTATATGTAATGGTATTATTTAAAAAGATTTATATATCAGAAAACTACATTTAATATCATATGGAAAACACCAAAGGGCTTTGGTATGTGATTGGCCCATCAACCAAAAGGTGGGTTGATGCATAATATGTGAGTGAGTTTTTGCCTTTCATAAGAAATATCACATGGAAAAACAGTTTTACGTGTTGTGCATAAGTGAACGGACTTTAGGACCAAATATTCGGGCTTAATCGGTCCTAGGGATAGTCTCATGTTTGGGCTTGTTTGTTCATCTGTATTATTAACCACCACTGGGGTTCCGTATAACAGGTAACAGGAGTACACAAAATGGGACTGGTGACGACTCAGTCATAAAGTCTGCGACTGCTTCACTGACAGGACAAAACAACACCTTTGGAACCAAAAAGTTAGGATTTGGTCTTGTGGGTTCGGGAAAAAGAACTACTGTCCCTTCTCTATTCCACGAAGAGGAAGATGAGGATGCACAAAAGGATAAAAAGATGCGACCTTTGGTTCCTATAGATTATTCAACCGAAGAATTACAGGCTGTGAGAGAAACTACTCCGCTTGCACCATCTTCTAATTTGGCTGCAGCTGCTGAATTTTCAAAACGAATTGGACATGCAAATACAAAAGAAGAGAGACCTGATTCAGAAAGGGAACGCAGTAGACGGTCCCATGATAAATCAAGCCATCGAGATAGGGACCGGGAGGATACTAACCGATCCAGAGATAAAACAAGAGAGAAAGAGAATGTGAAGACACCAGATAATAAGAAGCTTTTGGATTCAAAACAGTTAATTGACACCATTCCAAAAACCAAGGACGAGCTGTTTTCTTATCCAATAAATTGGGCAACTTATGACAAGGTTAGTATAGAATTCTTTTACTTATAAATCGATTGATTTGATTATGGGTATGTTTGGCGCAATGGGCTTGGGCTTGGGCTTGGGCTTGGGCTTGGGCTGGGGCTAGGGCTTTTATTATAAAGAAGTTGAAATTAGTATTTTAGAGACTTGTTTGGTAAATGGTGAAATTTGGGGCTTATTATTGCAAAATTACTAAAAGATATAATTAAATGAGTTTTATGGTATATGTTAGATATTTTATGGGTAAATGTAATTTATGGTTCATAAGCCGGGGCTAAAGTTTTTAGCCCTTTCGGCTTATGATTTCATAAGCCCGCATGACAAACGAGACTTATTTTATAAGCCGACTTATTTTAAAAGCCCAAGCCCCATAAGCCCCTCCATAAGCCCTCCCCAAACACAGCCTATGTCTGGTCCCAAATGGGTAAAGCTGAAAGGATAGAGCAAAAAGATGAAATGGGTCAAATGGGATATAAGCCATCCTAAGCTTATTAAAATTCATAAAAACCATCTAAATCTCTATGTAAATTGAAGTTGAATTATTTTGTTAGTAATATAGGTTTTTGTACTCATATTTACCACACTAGCAACATATAGAATTGAAATTTGTTTTATAAAAGGAGCGTTTGTGGGTCCCCTACTTGATCTAACACACAAAAAAGCTACCTGTTTGACTTATTTCCAAATTCCAACTCGCCCATTTTCCACTCTTGCTTGCTTAATTGCCAAGTCTTTTTCTATGTATTATAATTGAATGTTGAATATTTTGTAAAACGGCGAACCTAGCTGTACGCATTTAGACCTACAAACACAGAGTTTTATGTTTCTATTACATAAGTATTTTGATTAGTGAGAACTTTTGGTATTCTTAAACTTGTTCTTTTTTGCTTAGGGGGAGATAGTTTAACCGCTAAATACTTTTAGTTAAATATGGCATCTTTTGATTAGATTGGATACTTACACGAGTAATAGCCACTAGGCTTTCTATTTTGAATAAGGTCATATCAGTGTGAACTATTTTTCTCCGGATAAAAGAAAGAAGCAAAAACTAGCCAACTAGGTATGACTCCCTCCCCTGTATTTTGCCTAGAGTTCTTTCTTGTTGAGATATGTGTCTGACATTGCAACACAATTCTTTTTTTTATGAGTTCGGATAGGTATTTTGTTCGATTAATACAGTATTATTTAACGATCAGATATGTTTATAACAAGGTAAGGATTTCGTATGTGGGAATATTCAATGACCTTAGGTAGTGTCCATATATTAGATGTATGATTTGTAAGTATTGGTTAGTAAGTGTGTCTTTTTTTGTTTTCAGTATAACATTATTTCATGACATTTATACAGGATGGATTGCATGAACGGATGAGACCATGGATCTCCAAGAAAATAACCTAGTTTTTGGGTGAGGAGGAGACAACATTAGTAGATTATATTGTGTCAAGCACTCAAGAACACGTGACAGCAAATGAGATGTTAGAGCGGCTTCAGTCTATTTTGGACGATGAAGCTGAAATGTTTGTGTTAAAGATGTGGAGAATGCACATTTTTGAAGTGAAGAAAGTGGAGACTGGTCTTGCAGGAAGAACCAAGGCTTAAACGCTCTCCTTTGTTGCTATCGTCTTCTGTTATAGCATTAGTACATTTCTTTTCCGTAACATTTTTAGAAAGCTTTGATAAAAAGTCAAATCTAAAGATCAATTTAGCTGACATATCACCAACATCGTCTTCTGAATAATTTGTTCTATTTCGCTCATCCTGTAGTCCAAAGTTTCACCTTTTAAATCAAGCGAATTTTTGTCTCTGATTCTGTATTTGTTCATAACTTACTGGTATGAATGCTACTTACTCGGGGTTGCTTGGAAGTAATTGCCTACTCCCTTATGATAGTGCGAATATGCAGTAACTTCTAAGCGGTTGATTATAGTAAGCTTAATGAGATAATTAGCTTGTTATGGACCGAGTTGCATGTTTTTAGGGTGTATGTGCATGCTTTTGTTGCTTTAAAGATGTGCTAAATATTTGTAGGGATATTGCTAGGGTGCGCTTAAAGGACACGCTGCTGAGGCGTAGTTTGCAAAGATACACTTTTTACGCAAGTATGGGACTTGATCTTGTTCTTTTTTACATCTTTCATTAAATATTTTGCTCCTACCCGTTTCATGATAAATATTAAATTAATGTATATGTACGAAATTATAAATATTAAAATAAAAACATGAATTACTGTGATAGTTAAATGAATACACGAGATTGTACATATACAAACTACTAATGTCGTTTCACTTATGAGATTGTGTAAGTAGGGGTGTAAACGAGCCAAACTTTTTATCAAGCAACTCGAGTTCGAGCTTAAGCTCGGCTCGATCGAGATGAGCTATTATCGAGCTCAAGCCCGAACTCAAGCATAGTAAACTGGCTCGAAACATATAATGAGTCGAGCTCGAGCTTTTGATAGCACGGCTCGAGTGGT
Organism: Chrysanthemum lavandulifolium; assembly: GCA_022545495.1. NCBI lineage: Eukaryota > Viridiplantae > Streptophyta > Magnoliopsida > Asterales > Asteraceae > Chrysanthemum > Chrysanthemum lavandulifolium. Next base: position 27,986,253 of record CM040241.1, on the reverse strand, counting down.
TATCGAGGTTTTCGAGTCTTAGTATAAATATATTTTCATATTATTTTTATGTAGTAAATATGGGCTGATTTGAATATTAACCTAATTATAAGGACTAACACCAAAAAAGGATAAATTATTTTCTAGCCTTGGTTATGAGAATTTTATTGTTTGTGTTATTACTCTTAAAAATATTTAATTCAGTTTTCAAATGGTTGAGTATTGCTCTTCTAGTTTGTGATTCGAGATCATGTACTAGTTCTGTGTAAGACTATATTGTTTTGTGGCAACTGCAATTTACAATTCGTTTTGACACGGGGATGGTGTATCTGCTATTTTGTTCGAGCTCAATTCAGCTTCAATTACAAGTTGGCATAGATTCGAGCTTTCATATATATTATTTCAAGCTTTTCAAGCTAAGCTCGAGCTTCGCTTGAATCCTACTCGAGCCGAGCTCAAACTTGGATTGTTAAAGCTTGACGAGCAATCAAGCCGAGCTCGAGCCAACCTTTTATCTTTCGAGCCGAGCTCGAGCCTTGTTGAGCTCGGGCTTAGCTCAGCTCGATTACACCCTTATGTGTAAGGATATCTGAAAAAACTTTTTTTTTTTTTTTACTATATGCGTTCAATAACGACTAATGTTATTCCTCTTTAGAAGTTTAACCCGTGCGTACAGGGGTTTAAAAGTTAAATATGCCTACAATTATTTTAACATGAATATAAATATCAAAATGAAGATACGACCTCACAATGATTATATGATATTGTATATACAACAACTCCACATAGTTTTTCAAGGGTCATTACGTTTTATTAAACACGCATAATGTTTAGAACATGATATCAACAGTTAAATTTAAATAACATCAACTTTAACATTATGTTAGTTATAATAAAAAGTTTATGTAAAACCGGACCATGCATGAGTATTATAACTATGTAAGTATAATGATTTTACATAATTTTACAAAATAATGTTATTTAACAATCTTGCATATGCACGATTTTTGCAAGATTTTAAAAGCTGGTTCAAAACAGCAAGAATTTCCTACCTCTTCAAAAAAATATTAGAAGATAAAAATGATATCTAATAGATACAATTTCATAAGACTCATGAGTTTCCTAACATCTATTTTGAGATGATTGACTTCAGTCTTCATCATATATTTTCCACAAAATAGGACAATTGTATATATTTCATACTTTTGAAAATACGGAAAGATAAAAAATCAATTTGAGACCATCCACTTAAATTGTAGGACATATATAGCAACGTCTACTTTGAGATGATTAACTTCCGTCTTCATCATATTTTCCACATAATAGGACAATTGTATTTTTCATACTTTTGAAAATACGAAAAGATAAGAAATCAATTTGAGACCATCCACTTTTAATTGTAGGAAATATGTAGCATCATCACTTAATTTCTATGGCTTTTTCAAATATTGAAAATTTGTAGTAGCAATTGGTTAAGCTATGGCTTTTTCAAATGTCAAGACTTTTTCGGAATTAGTCAAACTTCAAAACATGTATAATTAAAAAAAAAATCAATAAGATATTTCCAAACTCATCAATAAATATCACGAAATAGAAAAGGATGTCTAATAAATACAAGGTTTTAGGAGTTACGAGTATCCTAACGGTAATTTGGGAGCTTTAACTTCAATTCTTTATACTTTACACATAATAATATGACATTTTAACTTCTTCACAATCTCTCACCGCAAGCCCACCACCACAAAAATTACTTATCATTAATCACTAAAAACGCAATCCACAAAAAGACAAAAAGATTGGCCCTAGCTAAAGGTATTACTCGTCCCCGCTGCTTTACACGGGTAATGTGCTAGTACTTATGAAACAACTATCCTTATTAGAAAGTATCAATTAATATGACCAAAACATCCTAAAAATTATAACAACTCTCACTAAAAAAATATAAACAACTATGCATCAACAAATACGTGCTACAATTTTCTTTAACTAACTGTTTTAGTATTATTTCAATTAACGTCATTAGCATCCTTTATTCATTATAAAATATAAGTTCAATATCTAATAGTACCTGTTTGTTGCCTTATAACTATATCATTATACAACTTCGCCAAAACACATATATTATACTCATGAATCTCCGCCTACTAGATTGATTAACATCCGTCTTTTGTTATATTTTCAATTAGTTAAATTGTTTACCTTTTTATCCTGTGATATTCGCGAGTAAGTAAGTTAGTAATTGTATATTAGTAGGAATTTATTTTGAATTTACTTAAGCTTTTTTTGGCCATTTTTATCGAGACTCCTATATGTGTACGTAGTAATTAAATTATTCTTTAAATTATTCGAGGACAAAAAGATATCACATGTTGGATGCACATGCAATAAGTACACATTGCAAAGACTTTAGAGTCTTTAGACGTATAGTTTGGGACTTTATTTTTTTTCCATGAATATCTGCACCACACAAATATATATCACATAACAATTGGGGGACCAAAAGATATCATGATGGATGAACATGCAATGAGTACAAATTGCAAAGACTTGAGAGTCTTTAGATGTCTAGTTTGGGACTCCAATTTTATTTCCTTGAATTTCTGCACCACACAAATATATATCCGTTCTCATTCAATTATTCTTTTCTAAGTCTATATAAAGCTGCATAGAGGCGTATACTTTGATATATCAGATAAAATAACATCAATACAAATTATTAACAACATATATACATTATGAGAGGAAATATTTGCTTTTACTTTATGCAAACTCATGTTTTGTTTATCTTTTCACTTGTTCTTCTATGGTTTAATACCACGGCAGCCACTTCCCTTGGCCACAAACTGGTTGTAGCAGCAGGAGGGGCTACTAATACGTGCATCGATAATGAGAGAGAAGCTCTTCTTGGTTTCAAAGCTCGCCTTCTAGACCCCAACGACCTGCTCTCTACATGGAGACCCGAAGAAGAAGATGATTGCTGTAAATGGGATGGAGTCAGTTGCGACAACCAAACAGGTCACGTCACAATGCTTGACCTAGGTGGTGTTGGAGGTGAGATTACCCGTTCATTGCTTAACTTAACCAGCTTGAATCATCTAGATCTGTCATTCTGTTCTTTTAATGGATCCATTCCCATGTTCATTGGTAACATGACCCAGTTAATTTATCTTGACCTTTCTAGTAACCAGTTAACTGGCTCCATTCCCATGTCCATTGGTTATTTGACAAATTTAACAGAGCTTCACTTAAGTGTCAATAATTTTAGTGGAACCATTCCCGAGTCCATTGGTTCATTGACTAAACTAACATACCTGACCCTTAGATTTAATAATTTCAGTGGAATCATTCCGAGATCCATTGGTTCATTGACCAAATTAACAGAGCTTTACCTTTCAGACAACTCTTTCTCTGGAACCATTCCTCCAGAATTTGGAAACCTCACCAATTTGCAAATTCTTTCACTAGAATCCCTCAATAGTTGTACAGTTGAAAACTTAGATTGGTTGTCTTCTCTATCTTCTTTAAGTGTCCTTGAGATGGATGGAACTTCTCTGGCCAAAGCAAATAACTGGGTAAATGCAATTATAGGTCTACAAAACCTAGAATGGTTAAGTTTAACGAGATGTGACCTCTCAAAAGTCATGCATCCATATTCTTCAGTTGTCAACTCTTCTTCATCTATTTATACCCTTCATCTCGATAACAACAATCTCAACTCATCAAGTTATAGCTGGTTGTGCCCATTACTTGGCAATAGGCTTAAGGATTTTTCTGTTTCTGGCAACTCGTTTGATGGGAATCTTTCAGATTTTCTGAACAACTTGTCTCGATGCACATCCCTAAATATGTTAAATTCATTGGATGCTTCATATAACCAATTAACAGGGTCATTGTCTGATGAATTTCAAAACTTTTCATCCCTAAGTATTTTGGACCTAGATTCCAATCTGTTATATGGAACAGTAAGTGACAAATTGTGGCAACTACTACCCAAACTTTTGTATGTACATCTTTCACACAACTCACTCGAAGGAGATTTTTTAATTGATGACGTGTCAAACCTTTCTATGAGTGTAGAGTATATTGATTTCAGCTCTAACAAGCTAGGACCTCGTTTCCCCAAATCGATAAAAAAAATGAAAAAACTTTGGCATCTTGATCTTTCCAACAATAGCATTTCAGACACAATTTCTACAGAGTTCTGGAACCAATGGCGCCCTTCTCAATTATATTATTTGGATCTCTCTGTCAACAACATAAGTGGGAAATTACCAGAATCATTATCAAGTCCTAACCTTAAAAAAGTAGATTTGAGTTCCAACAGCTTTTATGGTCCAATACCTACTTTTCCGCCACATATAAGTTTTTTAGATCTGTCCAGAAACAAATTCCAGGGAGGAATCTCTTCCTTGTGCCAAATCTATGAAAACTTTGAATCTCTTGATCTCTCACGTAACTCATTGACCGGGAAACTTCCAGACTGCCTGAAGAATTTGACGCATCTAAAAGTTCTTAATTTAGGCCATAACACTCTATCAGGACATATTCCTCCCTATGTAGGATGTTTGGGTCAACTCGAGATGTTATGTTTATACAACAACAGCTTCTCTGGAGAATTGCCATTGTCTTTGAAGAATTGCACCAGTTTAAGCCTTTTGGACTTGGGGGCCAACAATTTATATGGTAATATTCCTGTTTGGATGGGTAAAAACTTGTCACGGTTGTATGGCCTTAGCCTAAAATCAAACAACTTTTCCGGAGCCATTCCTTCACATATATGTCAATTAGTAAGTCTTCAAATCTTAGACTTGTCGTTTAACAAGCTCCATGGAACAATCCCATCGTGTGTGCATAATCTTACTTCCATGGTTCAAAAAGGATTGTTTACAGAACATAATCTACATCATTACAATAGTACTTTTGATCTTGGACACGGGCCTTACTATGTTGACGATAGCTATATTGACAATCTGTTGATTGAATGGCAAGGAAAGGTAAATGAGTTTAGTAGAAATCTGGGATTAGTTAAGACAATTGATTTATCAAGCAACAGTCTCACAGGACAAATCCCATATGAGATTACCAATCTGCAGGGATTAGAATTACTAAACTTGTCACGCAACGCTCTACTTGGAGAGATTCCAAAAGATATTGGTCAAATGAAAGAACTTCAAATTTTGGATTTATCCAAAAACAGTTTCTCAGGAGGGTTGCCATCAAGCATGTCTATGATGAATTTTTTAAATTATCTTGATGTGTCGGATAATAACTTGTCCGGGAGGATTCCATCTGGCACGCAACTCCAGACCTTCCCACCTGAAAGTTTCACCGGAAATGTAGGACTATGTGGACTTCCTACAATGAAAAAATGTCTCGAAGATGAAGATCAAGGAGTTCCACATATCGGTGACAGTGAGGGCGATGCACAAAGTACAGACGAACTTCAAAAATGGTTTTATATTGGAGGGGCCACTGGTTTTGCAACTGCATTTTGGGTATCATGTAGCGCTTTACTTTTTAATCGCCGTGTCAGACATGCTTTTTTCCAATTTCATGATTTCTTGAAAGATTGGGTGTACGTAAAGGTTGCGGTGTTCATGGCAAAATGGCGAAGGGTTGCACGTGCGTAGTTGTATATGTTTTTTGTGTGTTCTTTTTCATCTACTTATTATTGTTTTTATAATGTTAGGTACATAGTATTGTAATTTCATGCTTCACTTGTATTTGGCGATGATTTTTAGCCCCAGTTATAAATAAAATTGCCACTAACACCATGGGTGGCCATTTCCCCACGCTGTGTGATATACGGCATCTCCATATATTCATATATTTCAAATTGTATAATAGTTTGATGCACAGAAGGTGTTTACTAAAATGCTTGATGGTGTTAAGGTATCATGGCTTGCTAAAGTGAACAAAGTGTGGTGTGAAGATTGTAGCGTTGTTTTAGTCTTAATTACGATGCACATGAATTAAGCCTTTAACGCAAATTAGAAATCTGAGTAATGGTATCCTTTTTATTACTCGTATTAAACTTTAGTTTTGTTTATCAATTGCTAAAATAAAGATCATTGGAAAATTTCTTAAGTCAGCACACTGTGGTTTCTACAATGGATTATTAGTCCCTATTCAGACCCTACCACAAGATAGCGAACGCACATCTAAAAACAAAAGAACATGTTAGTATCGTATAGTTCTTGTTCGATCCATTGCTATAACAAGGACCACATGTTGCTTCCACTAAAAATGTACTCAGTTTCGTGTTCTGTTACATACACTCGATAGTAGTGACTTTATCTAATGTTGCTTATATAGTTTTATAAATGTACCTCTAAAGTCATAGCATACAATTAATATGCTCCATGTTAGTGTGAAAATGCTCTTACTTTTTTAAACTGATAATTACGTAGTAATGAACAAGAAATAAGTATGTTCGTAACTGCTGGTCACCTAAAAATTAAGATATTACATTTATCATGATCCAAATATTTAAGCAAGAACCAAGAAACTTGAGCCTGATATCTCATTTAATTATTTGATTATGGTTTTCGGCATCCACATTAGTCTCATCTTGTAATTGCGGATACCAACCAGGATGAAAAGAGAAAATAATAAAGAAAGCTTTGCAATTACCAATCACTTTTAGCTAATGATTTAATTCATCAGGTTATGGTAACTGTTGGGAAGAAATTCAACAAACCGGTTTTCTAGAGCGGAACCACGAATCAAAAACTACTCCACAAGACCTCGATAGAAGGTAATGATCCTTTAATGTCGAGTGGCACCAATACACTCACAAAATATTATACTTACAAACAAAATTTTTTGTGGGTAGCGAAATTTTTTTTTGCTTTTGTGGGTACTCTTCTTTCAAATTCATCCTTTTTAGGGTAATATGTGACATTTTTGCCCTTCGGGATTTTTTTTTTCTTTCTATTAGCTAAGAGGGGCAAAAATGTCCAAACATTTCACAAAATACCCTAAAAAGGATAAATTTGAAAGAAAATTACCCACAAAAGCAAAAAAATTTGTTCGCTACCCACAAAAAGAAATGGTTGCAAGTATGATATTTTTTTTTCAATCATTTGCCCTATATTTTTCTTTCGTTGTTAACAAAGTCATCATATGCTGCAATATAGCTTCCAAGCTCACCGCACATTCATTTATCATAAACTCTTACCTTGTGATTGAACTACCCATGATAGTGATTGATCTACCCATGGCGTAGTCAGAATCCACAAAAGTTTGTATGTCCGTCTGTAATCCAAGATCAAACCTATCCAACATTCCCACATCTGCAGCTGTTATGGTAGGTCTCGTGCACACCAGTTGATACTTATGACTTCCAACTGCATATATACATGACCCCTTACTCTTTTTTTTCTTTACACAATTTCCTAACAGACCACCCTACAACAACATTGTGGAGTGTCTTCCCAACAATATCTGAACCGACAGAAATCGTAACACCCTTAGAGTATTACCACTTTGAGTCCTGAAGATCTCCATAAGTATATTTTCCTTTGCTTCATCCAGCAAAACCTTAGTAACCTAGATCTCAGCGTTACTTTCGCAAGCAAACCCCATATAATCTATATAAAAGAATAATAATATGAACATACCTAGTGCATACTTCGAGTTATATATGTTACTGTCGTCATTGTTTCGCCTGAACCATTGTTGAGCATATACACATACTAGACTGAGTATCCATATCTTCTTTCATTACAACCATTCATGATGACGTATAGTCTGGTATCGGGTTATAAACCCGACCACAACCCAATACTAACAAGCCCGGTACGACCTGGGCCATTTTCAATAACGGTTTGGGCTCACGAAAGCCCAAGCCCATATCTATTTATGGATTAGATATATGATATCTTCTAAAATAAGAAGATAATCATTCCCAACCGACTTTGGCGGGATACGCGAAGGTTGGGGAACACGGAACCAACAAGGATTCCGTGCGTATATAAGGGAATCATATCCCTCGTTTAAGGTGCGATCTCATAACCCTAAAACTCCTTAAACCCTAAACCGATTACTCACTCTCACGGAGGATAATCGTGGAGACAATCCCGGTAAGCCTAACGGTGTTTCTTGTCTCTTAGTGCGCGGTCTCGGCGGCAATTCTCAATTGGTACGAGAACCGAGCTCCAAATCGAGCGTCCAACTTTTGTATCAACAAGTGGCGCCATCCGTGGGACCTACACTAAGAATCGACACTAGAATGACAAAACACGGCAATCACGATCGCATCGGATCTTATGGGAAGAAGTCGCAGAGTGGACTAACCCCTAGCGGACCTGCAGGACAACCAACACTGCTAAAAGTAAGGGTCGGTCAAGACTTGATCTTCCTGCCGTAGAACCGCACTGGAGTAACCCAAGTCACTACAACCACCACGAGTGGAGTAGACCCATCACAAGACTCGGGAACAACCCGTCTTTACTACTCCCTTCCAATCGGTGCTAGAAACCGACTTGACAAAGGAACCGGAGGCACCGGTCGGGATAAGAACGCAGCGGTAGAAACAAACGCACTCGCTCTCGAGGAGTTGCGCGAATTAGCACGAAACCTTCGTATCCCAAAACTACGAGCATTGGCTGCCTCATGCAAGAGGAAGAGAAGAATAGATCGTATGAACACGAAAGCCCGACTCAATTTCGATTCGAATACGATACCTCTCCACCGCGCCACCGAAGGAAAAGCGCAGGGAAGCGGTCATAAACCCCCGTATTCAACGAATCGGGAGGAGGATCGGGGTGATGAGACATCCCACTCGCAACACTTGAGTGATAGTGATAAAGAAAGAGCGGCGTACCGGTGTCACGCCGGATCGGTAGCCGTAGAGTGCATGATAGGCTGGGCGAAAGTATTCCCAGTGAAAGCCCTTGGATCCGGACTATGAGTCGATTACGAGGAAGGCCGGCGCAAGCGCCGTAAGAAGGTAAATTCATCTTGACAACTCCTCGGACAACGAGGATAGTGATCTGAGGCATTGGAAATCCGTAGCACGCGATAGCCAAGAGGAAGACATGTCTCTCCCATGGCGTCGCCGAAAGTGGATGCGTTCACCGACGCATTAGTGATTTCTCCGAGAACAAGAAAAGGCGCATGCCCGCAAATGTTAAAACCTATGATGGGAAAGCGATCCCGATGATCACCTAAAATTTTTGAATCACCGTAGAACCATCGAAAACCGCCACAACCAGTTTGGTGCCACATGTTTAATTCCACGGTGGGAAGCGCTGAATCGGTTCAACAAACTCCCGAAGGGCGTGAATGGTTTTGAAGAGTTGAGAAAGGCGTTCGCCTAAATTTTACTCAACGCAAAAGTGTGCTAAAAATCTGTCGAACTCGCCGGGGTAAAATGTAACCGTGGAGAATCCACGGCGCGTTCATGGAACGCTTCAAAGATGAATGCATGCGGTTAAAGCATGCCACGAAGTCTTAAAGATCTCGGGCTTCATGAATGGGATTAATAACCCGTAACTCATCAAGAGGTTAAACGACAAGATCCCGAGACCTTTGATGAGCTCATGAAGCGCTCGGTCTTTGTCGGGGAGAAGCCGCGGCGGATAGCAAAAGAACCATTCTAGTTACGGTCACAGAACAACACGGGAGACAATCCAACGACCGAGGTAATAACCGTAATAGAGCTATCGCAGCCGGAGGAGCCAGAGAGCAGAGATAATGGCGGTATACTCCTTGATCAAAACACCAAAGGAAATACTCGCGGCGGAAGGTGCGAACTTCCCAAGACCACGCAGATGCGTACACCGGAAGATCGGCGACGGGAATGGATCTTGTGACTACCATGCGCAAAGGGTCACACCACTAACGAGTGTGTCGGTGCGCCAACTCATCGACAAGATGGTCGAGGCGGCAGTGGACCACTTAGTTAAAAACATTAAAGAGGAAGAGATAAGCAAAAGAATGAAAGCAAGAAGGAGACACCCAAAGATAAGGCCGACACAATCTATATGATACAGACGTGCAACGAACCACCGACGGAAGGTCGGCCAAGAGTTTTCCAAGAAGTGAAATCTCTTCCTACTTTAATCGCGGACAACGCAAAGATCGAGCCCCTCACCATTGAAATTAGCGCGGTGGTCACGACATACACCGCATGTACATCGATGGCGGGGCATCGGCAAATATTATGTATGAGCATTGCTTTAAAGACTACGACACGAAATACGTAGTCGATTAAATCTGGTCAACACCGCACTCACCGGTTTCACGGTGAGAAGATATGGCCTATGGGCCAACTACGATTGCTAGTCGGCGTTGGCAACCTGAGCACTCGACAACACGGATGGATTTTATGGTGATCAAATCCCTTCATCATATAATGGCATTATTGGGAGACCGGGATATCGGCCCATGCGCGCGGTGCCAGTCAACGGCGCGCGGATGCTTAAATTCCAGTTGAAGGGGCATTGTCACTCTTTACAATGCCACGGTGCGAGCAGAGAATGTAACACGGTTACATGCGAAATGGAACCAATCTCAAGCAAAGGCGGCCAAAATCCCCAACTTTAAGGTCGCATTCACCCGAATATCCGGACGAGGAGATAACCATTGGAGGTCATTGTCGGACAACCAAAGCGGTGGTGCGCTCCTACAAAAGAACGTGGATATTTTCGCATGGGAGCCCAAACACATGATCGAGTACCACGCTCGATCACGAGCATAAACTTAGAATCCGACAAGGATACTTACGATCACGCCGAAGCGTGGCAAGCTCGCAGAGGCGCAGCGATTCAGCGAGGTACGTAAATTAGTTAAAGCGGGAATTATCGTGAAGTCTATTACCACGATCGGCTTTCTAATCCAAGAATGGTCAAAAAGCGATGGTGGCGAATGTGTGTAGACTTCACCGACCTTAATAAAGCATGCCACGGGATCGCTATCCATTACCGAGATAGATTGGAAAATAGAGTCCTTGTGTGGATACCGGTTGAAGTGTTTTCTCGGCGTACAAGGGATATCACCGATACAAATGGCTCGGGAAGGCGAGGAAAAGAGGCGTTCCACAAGCCAAGGCATTTCTTGTTACACAAAAATGCCGTTTGGCTTGAAAAATGCGGGTGCCACCTATCGGTTGGTAGACAATGCCTTGAAAACAGTGGGCGCAACACGGAAGTCTATGTGGATGACACGGTCATTAAAAGCCATCTTGAAAAGGAACTGTGCGCGACATAGAAGAAACATTCAAAACTCTACGCGAGATTAACATGAAGCTAAATCTAAGAAATGCACCCTTGGCCATCAAGGCATGTTCTTAGGGTACCGATAAGAACGATGGCATAAAACCGTGTCCGAGAAAGACAAAGCGGTAATAGAACTTCCTCACCACGCACGTCAAGGAAGTCCAATCCTCAATGGAAAACTAGCCGCCTCAACGGGTTCCTATCTAAATCGCGAGAAAAGTCATTGCCTCTTTTCAAAACACTCAAGAAGTGTATAAAAAGGGTGACTTCGGTGGACAACGGAGGAAGAAGCTTTCACCACACTCAAGCGACATCTAGCAACGCTCCCAACACTCGTGGCACCCGACTGTGGAAGAGGCGATCATGTATCTATCAAGAACTCATGGGGCGTCGTAGCGGTGCTACTATGAGACAGAGACTCGGTGCAAACCCCTATCTATTTTGTCGACAAAGCTCTCAAGAAGGCGGAGATGAACTATAGTGCCATGGAAAAATTGGTCTTGGCATTAGTGTTTGCCGCCAAGCGATCGCGCCGGTACTTCCAAGCGCACCCGATAGCGGTAATCACAGATCAAGCCATCAGCGGATCATCTCCAAACCCGTCGTCAAGACGACTCCGAAGTGGAGTGTGTTGCTAGGCGAACATAACATCTCTTACGGACCACGCATCGCAATAAAAGGACAAGTTTCGCGGACTTCATCATCGAGAAGCCGACATCGACGAGGTACCTACACCAGCGAAAGCACTACAAGATCCATGGATTTTGTTTACGACGGTCCTCGTGCGTGGATGGCTCGGGGCGGCCTTATTCTCACAAACCCGGAGGAATGGAATTCACTTACGATCGCGCTTTGAATTCACCTCGACAAACAATGAGGCGAATATGAAGCCACGATGTTGGACTACGCATTGCGGCTCGAATGGGTGTACGTAACTTGGAAGCAAATGTGGACTCCGACTAGTGGCCAACCATGTGTTAGGTGAATACGTGGCCAAAGAAGAAAATATGATTCAAGATCTTGAGAAGACTAAAGCATCGATCAAAGGCTTTGATGCAGTTACTATCAAGCAAGTCCCTAGAGGAGAAAATCGCAAAGCGGATGCACTTGAGCAAGATAGCCTCGACAAGCTTCGCACACTTATCAAAGCAAGTCTTTGGTGGAAACACCGAAAAGAAGTCAATAAGCGGAGATGGAAGTCTCCGTAATCATAGAGGAGGATGGTCCTACATGGATGACACCAATTGCGAAATTCTTAAGCAAAGGAACATTACCCCAAGATGCATGAGCTCGCAGAATACGGCGCAGACAGCAGAGATTCAATTGCGCGACAACACATCTATATCGACGTTCTTTCCTCCAACCATGGCTTCGATCGTCGGCCCGTACAAGCAAATTATGTCTTTGAGAAATCCATGAGGGTTCATGTAGCATGCACGCGGGACCACGATGCTGTTGTAGCACGCGCCATGCGATTGGGATACTGCATCGCCAACCATGCATAAAGATGCGGGATTTGATAAGGAAGTGCAATGATTGCCAAGTCCAGAGACCGTGCAGCGCGCAAACCACGGCATGAGTTAACACCAATCACGGGACCGTGGCCATTCTACAAATGGGGCATTGATATCGCGGTCCTTTTCCAATAGCATGACGGTCTCAAGTTTCTCATAGTAGCTATAGACTACTTCACCAAGTGGATCGAGGCAAAAGTTGGCGACATCATCGGCAACTGTGTAAAAGCGCTTTGTGCGGGACAACATTGTATGCCGCCGGATTACGGTGAAATTATCTCGGACAACGGAAACAATCGCGACAACCCTTCAAAGATTGGTGCGAAAAGTTAAACATCACCCAACACTGCGTGGTTACGCACCCACAAACCAATGGTTTAGTCGAGCGCAAACGAAGCTTGGGTGAAGGAATCAAAGCACGCTTAGACAAGCACAAAGGAAGGTGGGTCAAGAACTTTCACATGTACTATAGGCGCACGTGCCTCGCTTAAAACCAAAGACAGGGATACCCCCTCTCTTGTATACGGGACGAAGCCGTTATACCAAGCGAGATCGGTATGCCAACTATCCGACCGCGGAGATTAATGTGACTACAAACGACGACGAAAGACGTGTCGACTTGGACCTCTTGGAAGAAAACGCGAACGCGGCTATACGGGAGGCAAGGTCAAGTCAAAATGAAAGGATACTATGATGCCAAGGTGCAGGTGTTTCATTCGACCGGTGACTTTGTCTACCGCGCTAATGAGCAAGCAGGCGAAGATACTGGTAAGCTCGGACCAAAGTGGGAAGGACCTTATGAGGTTTGAAACAGCGGCACAAAGTGCGTCACGGGCTCGAGGTTTGGATGGTCGGGACCTACCAAGCACATGGAATATCAAGAACCTCAAGAGGTGCTACCTATAAGAATTGCTACGGCATAGCGCCGCAGACGCTCCGCACTTTCGATGCTCCATAAACATTCATGTACTCGGCTTTTATTTTTCATATTCTTTGTTTTCTTTGTTATTTCTTGATAAACTTGCAAGTATTAATAAAAGCGTCGCGGTTTCTAGCTAACTCGCGACAAATTTTAAGTTGTTATCTCCATATCTTGTATGCCTTAACAATTTTTTTTTTATTTTGCCCACGATGGCGTGCATGCACTACGAACAAACCCACGATGGTAAAAGGATAAGTTAACCTACTAACTAACTTGTTGAGTAAGAGGTTGCAAACCCATCAACACGGATCACGCATCCTTGTTAAACACCTTGTTCTCAAGACGTTGGAACAAGATATGTGCACCCACGATGGGTGCGCAACAAGGCACACGTGCATGTTTAACAACTTTGAGCCAAGACACTTGCTTCCTTAAAACAATATTCTGATCAAGACGTGAATCATAACATACACGATTATGATTAAATACTTAGAATTATTTTCCAAAGTATACTCGATTTTCATACATGATTATGGATTTCTTATATTTACCTTTGGCGTATAATCGCAACGAATACATCTTTTACGCATAATTAGACAGATATGTATACATTACAAATGTCCACAAGCAACAAGCAAAAAAGAAATTTTTATTCATAACCACGAGTTAAGTACAAAAGATAGTCAACATAACAGCTACCAGCTGCTGCTACGCTTAAGGGAAGAAGTACCAACATGCCCCGTTGCATCTTTGACTTCGCTAATACCCTTCACTACATCTGAATCCTGGCGTGACACAGTAGCCACACTGACTGGCACCCCGTCAGATCTGGGCAGGTGCGCTGCACCAACTCCACATAAGATAGCCTTACCTGCAACACCTTCTTTTTTCGCAAGACGGGTTGCATGCGCTTCCAGGACTTCCTTTAGAGGTACCTCTTTCTCCAACGCAAACGGATTCTGGCTATCCCCAGGGACGCCGCAAAGACAGTACTTGAGCCGTGACTCATGCGGCTTCAAATAGTAGTCGGGCTGTGCTTCAACATCCTCAGCACGATGGCGCGCCAAAGTTAAGCCAGTCATAATCACATTGATGGGATAATCTTGATCGCGCTCAAGCTCCGAAATCATGGGAAGTTCCAAGTCCTTCATTTTTTGCTTAGCAGCGACCAAGTGATCACATGACTCAGCATCATACTCAGGTACCTTATCTAACGGCACCTCCAACAATTTTGCCTCGTGGAGCTGTTCCATTGCTTCTGACTTACCGCGCTTCAGAGCACACTGCACTACCTCCCCGAAGGCATTCACCACCTCTGGCGATTCCAGGGTAGTAAGGGCAGCTAGGCGGAGACCATGGCCTATGAGCCACCTGCGCTCTGCTATCATAGACATAAGCTGCGAGTACAGCTCCTCTTCATACTCGATGCTCGGTTTACGCAACTTTGCTTCCTGCACTTCAAGGACCACTCACGGTACCCCTAGCTCCCCAATTGCGCAAACATTTTATCCTTACCCTGTTCTAGATGTTTCAATGCCCAGCAGCACGCAGACTTGTACCTGGCAGCCTCAGCGCGATCTTGACTAATTTGACACATTAGTGCCATCTTGTCCTCAGCCTGTTTTTGCGCATATGCGCTGAGCTCACTAGCCTCTGCACGAGCGCTATCCAGTTGCGTTTGGGTGCTTGCCAACTGCGCCTCCAACAGCGCTATTGTTTGATCCTTCTTCGAGCTTTGGTCCTCTCCACCAGATACTTGATCTTTCAGCTTCACAATTAACGAAGCCTGATGGGCGGAGACTTGAACCAATTCTTCAACTAATTGATCCAAGGGCACATCTGCATCAGCTTGGTTTTCATTCCCCGCTCGCGGCTCGAATCTGTTGACCGTGTTGGACTCGCTGGGAGGTGATTCTATGACCGCTCCATCCCGTGAATGATCACCAGCGCAATGTTAGAATCACAAATAGCACATTCACTAACTAACAGAAGGTTATACATGTATGGTTTTACTTACTTTGGCTCCGCATCATCGGCAGATGGGTGCGACGACGCTTCATCAATGGAGGACAACTCCACAGTTTGAATCACGGGACGCTTCTTCCTTGACGGGCCCGCACCATGATCTCGTCGGGTCCTTTTGCGACTAAGCGCCGCTTCTTCTTCTTCTTCTTCTTCTTCAGGATGAGCTACAGCTACGAGCGATGATTGCGCCACCACCGAGTCACCTCGAGATTGGGACGGCTTTGCAAAGCGTTGCCTCCATCGCTGCGGAGGAACCGGTCTGTATCCCTGCGGCGGTTCCATGACACGCCTGCGATCGCAGCTAATATTGGCTCCTCGTCATCCCTCAACGGTCGCACTCCTGTCCTCACGGCTGCGGGCTTCGCTAGCTGTACAACTGTAAACAGATCCATCTCTGCGCAAGACAAAAACACATATACACACCAGTTATATTATGCGCAACATGTACGGAAGATTGTTCTTACAATATTTACACACTGAAGTACGGAGGAACAAGTACCCACCCTGGCCATTGGCGTCTAAGAATATAGGGATCTCATCTTCAGGGCCATAATAATTACGGCTGATTCCCATGTGCACCAAAAATACCTCAGGATATGCACTGATGGGGATGCGGTTTGCATTTATCGATTCCGCATCCTCGACGTTATACGACCGAACCGGGTACTCATCCTACTCGTAGCGTTCCCTTGGTATAAAATCATAATTCCAAGGAAAACATGTATCATCTACCCGGAAGAAGTATTCCTCCAATTCCTAAGCGCATCTAACTTATCTGTAGCATAATCTACCCGCGCTTTGAAAGGAAACCCACCCATGCGCCCATGTGGTGTGATAAAAGCGGAATAAGTGGATGGTAGGGTTAATTCCCAGCAGACGGAAATTTACCTCGAAATTGGTAATTTTAGCCGCCAATACAATGCATTGCGATATGTGTAACGATATAATAGTTTAACACATCGCACGTAAAGCGTGATAGGGCACACGTTGATTCGCAAATTGAATAACCGTGTGTATACACCCACTTTCCTTCGGGAAATCCGCAATCGTGGCTCGCGATCCGGAACCGGCGGATGCACGCCCCGGTATAAAATAATCGAGGAAAATTCCATCGACCGATCAAATTAAGGTCGGAGGTAAAGTCGGACAACTGTTTAACCATGATGATATACTTTTTTTGCTATATCGCACGCGATTACCTCGTGGTTGGTTACTTTTGGGATAACGACTCTTGAAATGCTTTAGAAATGGCGGATGGTGTTTTTACTGTGAGGAATTCGGTGAAAATGGATCGCCAAGTTATATACTTCTTCTCTTCCACACGATTGGCGACACGTGGATTCCACTAGTCTTCATTGTGTGGTCGAGATGGCTTGATGTGACAACGGGGCAGTAACTTTCCCCCGATTAACGAGGCATTACCTATTCATTTAGATGTCTCGATGCATTGCACCTACGGGTAGGTGTATGGCTTCTTGGATACGTTTCGTCCGTTCTTTGTTTTTTGGACTACGGTCATTAGTCTAGCATCCATGATTCGCACCGCGCATACTAGGCTGGGGACATGATGACGTATAGTGCGGTATCGGGTTATAAACCCGACCACAACCAATACTAACAAGCACGATGCGACACGGGCCATTTTCAATAACGGTTTGGGCTCACGAAAGCCCAAGCCCATATCTATTATGGATTAGATATATGATATCTTCTAAAATAAGAAGATAATCATTCCCAACCGACTTTGGCGGGATCGCCGAAGGTTGGGAACACGGAACCAACAAGGATTCCGTGCGTATATAAGGGAATCATATCCCTCGTTTAAGGTGCGATCTCATAACTCTAAAACTCCTTAAACCCTAAACCGATTACTCACTCTCACGGAGGATAATCGTGGGAGACAATCTCACGGTAAGCCTAACGGTGTTTCTTGTCTCTTAGTGCGCGGTCTCGGCGGCAATTCTCAATTGGTACGAGAACAGGAGCTCCAAATCGAACGTCCAACTTTTGTATCAACAATTCACTTGAAAATTGCCTCACAAGCAACTTCATCCCAGAAAGTCAATGACTCGTGTGTATATTCTTCTATAACTGGAGCAACTTCTAAACCAACCATAATATTGTTACCTTTATACCTGAGTGGTTCTCATACTGAACATTGCTCCCTATCAAGTGCAAACGGATAGGCGATTAAATCTTGAGTCTGAAAACCTGTAAACCATCACTCATATCGCAATTCCCAAGAGGTTCCACCTCAAATCCAAATCCATGCAACATCTGTGTTGAACACATACCTACAGAGACCCTTTAAGAGTAGTATACTGGTCATTCTCAAAGTAAAGCATGTCCTTAAACATGACAGTGTCAAACTTAACCATTGATATCCTGTAAACCCTTGTAAAATCGATTGAACCTAGTTAAAAAACTACCCTGAAATCGACTAACAATACCATGTGTGCAACCCTTCAAAGTATTGAATTTTCTTTTCTTCAATCAACTCAACAATTATAGAATACCCTAACAAGAAATCGAGTAACCCGAGAGCTACCCAAAAACCCCTTTGAAGTAAATATTTTATCGATTAAACCCTAGCAAACCTGAAACTTGAAACCCCAAGTAACAAATTAGTCGACAAAACCCTTGATGATAGAAGAAACCTAACCGAAAAGCCATGTGAGCTAGCGTAATACGTGATACAACGAGATCGAATCACATCCGCATATATATCCGGTCTATAGCGGTGCCGGACGTCTACTCGCCTCTTCTCACGCTATATTGGTGCCCATGTGTCTATACCATATCACTCATTGGTGGTAAAGGAGAGGGTGGAAACGAGGCTAATTGCCTATAAGACAATAAGAGTAACGTTGTCCATTCCACCTTACAATCGGGGCATGGTATCGAAATTGCATTGTACCACGTTAGCTTATATAACTTAAACAGGGAAATCATCGCGGAAAAACATCAAACCCGAACCACAAAAACCATCTCCACTAGATCCATCACAAACAAATAATCCATACCAAACCCAACAACAAAATTAACCAATATGCAGATTATATTAACTCCAATCGGCTATTTCAACAATAATTGTGCAGAAAATGAGCAAATATCAACAAATTAATTATGTATGGAAATTAAAAATGTGGATAATATGAGGTTACAATCGAACATGGGTGCAAGAGACGAAGATTTATAAACCTAGGATGTACTATATAGGAGGGTAGGTGGGTAACATTAGAAAGGGTTTGCCAAAACTAGAGATAAAGTTGTGGATGCGAAAAAAACGATAGGTGAAAAATAGAGAGTTTTACAAACTACTTGGAAGCAACATTTGATCTCGTAAAGTTTCTATTTTTAGTAGCTTATTTTTAGAAAAGAAAAGAAAAATCAATCTTTTTAGTCTTTAGCGCCAAACATGCCATAAAATAACTACGTAATTATCCCGATTTAAGTGATAACCTCGTCTGAAACACACAAACTTTAATTAATAATTACGAAAGCAGCGTATGGGTTGCAACTTTCAGTTGTCATTAAAGAGGGTTCAAAGGCTGTTCCCGGTATTAACATGAGATGAGTGCGGACTAAATTACCATAAACATAAAGGCTTATGCAAAGCTGTAATTTTGGAAAATCCAACTTGTTTCGATTTCTTTGATTTCACCTGGCTTTACAAGCCCTAGAATCCATTTAGAAAGCAAACTAAAACACAACAATCAAAGGGAAAAATGTACAACATTTTCATATATATGTTGCACCCCACTCCCATTTCCTACAACACTCGGGGTGCAATCACTCAGTCCAGACCACATGACCATCAAGTTGGTTCACGGCTCACCCCGCAGGTCCAGTCTAACTATCATCAAAGTTTCATGATTACCATTTACTGTTAGGATCGGACACGACACATACAAACACAATTAACTGCCACACACTGCCACAATTAAGAACACAAGGATTTAAGGTGGTTCGGTCTAATCTGACCTACGTCCACCATTTGGTAACTAGGAGTATTTTATTTCATCTGTGTTGTGTGTTGTTTACAAATACAGAGCAATCTCTTAAATAGAGATTGAGATGATAAATGGTCAAATAAACACACTGTCAATTACGGCTATCAATTACGGCTGTCAATTACGGCCGCCCATCAATCACCGTAAATTATGGCCGTCCATCAATCTAGAAGAACATGGTCAATTACGGCTGTCCATGTTTTCTAGCACTACCTTTTTGACCAGCCTAATAAGTGGCTTCACACTCAACAATCTCCCACTTGAAGCCACGAAACAATCTTCACATGTGCTTCAACTGTGTATCTCTGTAAAAACAACTTTTGATCTTAGCTCCATCCTAGTTACCCTGGCCTTCTCATCAGTTAACCTGAAGGCCCGTTGAAGCTCTCGTTAGCTCCAACACATCAGTCATGATCAAAGCATCAGCGACCCATTCTCTCGTCCCTATCGGCCCCCCGACACTCGCCCGATCTCGGAACATCCCGAGAACAAACACTCTCCGAATAAAGCGGTTAATCAGCGGAGAGACTTTGTGGTGGAATATCGGTTCTCTTAACCCACCGTCGTCGGTAACTCCGATCAAGCACAACTGTGCTCCCACCGCCATGAATGCCCTCGATCGGTTTCTTGAACCT
Organism: Chrysanthemum lavandulifolium; assembly: GCA_022545495.1. Classification (NCBI taxonomy): domain Eukaryota; kingdom Viridiplantae; phylum Streptophyta; class Magnoliopsida; order Asterales; family Asteraceae; genus Chrysanthemum; species Chrysanthemum lavandulifolium. The sequence goes on along the minus strand of CM040241.1, from coordinate 27,965,943 downwards.
TTTCTAGCACGTTCAACTTGAATCTGACCTGTGACTCTGGGTTTGCCATTTGCAAAGCAAACCTTCTTCTGCCCACGAGACTCTGTGAACCGGACTTTGGTCTTCTTCTGAATCGGGACGGTTACTCCCTCGACAGTGGTGACCATATACAACGAACCTTGTTTATTTCCTCGAGCTACGACTAGATTTCCCTTTATAACCTTCCACTGCCCGTTCCTGAACTTAACCTCATGTCCCTGTTCATCTAAGCGCTTAGTAAATCAACTGCTTTCTTGGACTTGGAATTACCCGGACATCCTTCAAAGTCCATGGACCATTGAGTCTTCGATCTAAGTCACCTATGCTCGTCACATCAAGAACCTCATCGTTCGCCCGGTCTTACCTTACCAAAATCCCTTCTTCAGATTCGCGATTGCTTCACGGTACTGGGTAGCGTGAAATGAAGCACCGAATCCATAACCCGTGAATCCACCGAATTCTCAACACAACAAATTAGAAAATCTCCCGATTCTTGAGAGGATACATTGTTTACTTCTTTCTTGTCTTTTGGACATTGATTCTGAAATGTCCAACCTCTTTCTGATTCCAAAAAGTCACATCATTTCGAGTCCTCGACTGACTCCTTCTCCTGTTCCCACTCCCACTACCTCTGTTATTTCTTCTACCTTTGACCGCATTTAATTGTTCACTTGATGATTCCCCGGAATTTCTTCGTCTGACGTCTTCGCCTAGAATTAAATCCCGAATTCCCTCAAAAGTGAGACTTTTCGATCCTAATGAACTAGTAACGGCTGTAACTGTTCCGGACCAACTGTCAGGTAATGATGATAACAGTAGTAAAGCTTGAAATTCGTCCTCGAACTTTATTCCCACTGACCCAAGTCTGGATAAAATCGAGTTTAAATTTTTGATGTGCACTGTAACTGAACTTCCTTTCCTCATCCTTGTGTTGACTAGCTCCCGAATCAGGAAGACTTTATTTGCTGCCGACGGCTTCTCGTACATATTAGACAATGCCTCCATGATTCCCTTTGTCGAGGTCTCCTTCAGAATGTTGAACGCAACATCCTTTGACAACGCTAGTCTAATAAATGCCTTGGCCTTTTTATCCAAAGTCTCCCACTCTACCTTTGTCATCGCCTCCGGTTTTTCACCTAAAACTGCGTCCAAGTCTTTCTGCACGAGCAAATCTTCAATTTGCATCTTCCACCAACCAAAGTCCTTCCCATCAAACTTCTCAATCTGAAGCTTACTGCTTTCTGCCATTTTAACAAATTACCAAATTGCTACAAACCAAACAGGTTCGTACTGCTAAATGGCAATTATACGAGCGGAAGCAACGAAATAGAAACACGAGACTTTTCTATTTCGTGTGTTAAATGGTGATGGACTTGTGCAAAGATCTTGATTAACTGTGAGGGACTTTTTTTGTCAAGCTAGAAAACTTGAGGGTACCAAAAAAAAATACTCCTTTTTTTTTTTCTTATTATTTTTCTTCTTAAAAGAAGAAGCACTGGTCTTTGGTCTTTAGCCCCACGTGATCCCTTTTTTTTCTTTAAAAGAGTGTTAGTCTTCTTCCAAAAAAAAGTTACTCTTGTCGGTCCTTTTCCTTAACCCAAAAACAAATCACTCCTTTGGTCTTTATCTTCCCCAAAGATCACGCCTCCTTTTTTTTTTTTTTTTTTTTTAAGAAGATCACGCCTGATCCTTTTCTTCAAAATAAAAGAATGATCGGTGGTCTTTTCTTCCAAAAAAAAACACGATCGGTCCGGCTTCTCCGGCGATCAGTGACTGGTGATGATGGCTGGTGGTGAACGACCAAGGCACTGGCTGGTGATGGCTATTCGTGCTACTGTTGGTGGCGGCGGTGGCTAGGCGAGCTGGTGGTGGTGGCGATAATCAGCGATGGCGACCAAACCTCGGTCTCGATATTTGCCAGCGGTAAGCTCCTTCGCCTTCTGCTCAGTATGTGTCAATCAAGAGCCAAAGCTCGATACCGCTTGTTAGGATCGAGACCGCGACACATACAAACACAATTAACCGCCACACACCGCCACAATTAAGAACACAAGGATTTAAGGTGGTTCGGTCTAATCGACCTACGCCCACCATTGGGTAACTAGGAGTATTTTATTTCATCGTGTTGTGTGTTGTTTACAAATACGAGCAATCTCTTAAATAGAGATTGAGATGATAATCGTCAAATAAACACACTGTCAATTACGGCTATCAATTACGGTGTCAATTACGGCCGCCCATCAATCACCGTAAATTATGGCGTCCATCAATCTAGAAGAACATGGTCAATTACGGCTGTCCATGTTTTCTAGCACTACCTTTTTGACCAGCCTAATAAGTGGCTTCACACTCAACATTTACAACTCTAAACAGAAAAAACATCAGATTTTAATCAGCTTCATAAATCACTTGAAACTTTGTGTTTCTTTTTCTTTGGTTTGTCTTTGATTAGTGCACTGTCAAAGGGCTCTGCATTATTCGACGTTCCAGCCATTATTAAGGTGCTTAACTTTTGCTTCTTCTTCGGGGTTAACTGTTAGTATCGGTTGGAGGTAATCGAGAACTTTGCCAAATACAAAGAATGGTTGTGATGTTATTTCACTATTTACTCTTTAACTTGTAACATAACATTCCATTTATTTTATCAGTTAATTAAGGGAGATCCTCGACCGTGCATAGTTTGAGATGTTTTTTTTCTTTCACTCATATACTTTACGAACTTGTGTTGAAATTCCAGCCCATGCAGCTTCTGTTAGGGATCTTTTGAGAAAAAATTCAGTTAGAAACTTGTATTCGATGGTCACTTACATGGTTGTAACATTTTATGTCTTAACAGCTTTTAAATGTGCTACTTTATTTAAAAACTAGTTAAAAATGAAATCGCATAAATGGGTTGAAAGTCGCGGAGGCCTGTTATATGGATGTTTTTAACCTTCTAAATTAGTTAACTCATGAAATCCGATATTATTCTCATAATTTAGTTTCTGCAGTTATCTACGTACATTAGTTATCTGTAAAATCAATTTACGAAAAATGTGTAAGTTTGTGTATATTGAATGAATAATAATGTATGGTACATCAAGATTATATAGGATATATAACGGGCCTAATATACAATGGGCCAAATACTAATCCTAATACTAATAGTCTAACACTCCCCCGCAGTTTGAGCAGGAGGAGACCGTACACTCAAGCTGTCACGAAACTCGATAAACAAGGCGATGGTAACCTCTTGGTAAAAATATCAAGATATCTTGAAACCGAGAAGGAACATGCGAACTCGAACTTGACCGATGGCGACCAAATCACGAACAAAATGAATATCAATCTCAATATGCTTGTGTGCGATCTTTGAGCAGGGGTTAGAAGACAAGTACACTGCACTCACATTATCACAATAAACAACGATGTGAGATGACAATGGTGTATGAAGCTCATGTAGTAAGTTCGAAGCCAACATGTCTCGAAGCGCGCATTGGCAACACCCGATACTCGACCTCGACCTTTGGAGCGAAATCGTCGGTGGCGTTTAGAGGACCATGAAAGTAAGTTGTTGCCAAGAAAACACAATAACTCGATGTAGACCGTGAGTGGTAGGGCAACCAAACCCAATCGACATCGAATAAGCAACCAAGGACTCGGTAGTAGAAGAAAGAAGCGTAAACCATAAGCCAATGTCCCCGAACATACCGTAATATCCGCTTGAGAGCGGTGAAATGAGGCTCTCTAGGATCATGCATATATAAACAGACTGTTGCCTGACATAAGTAATATCGGGTCTAGTGAAAGTGAGATATTGAAGAGAACACGCAAGACTCGATATAACGTAGGATCGGCGGATCACCATCATCACCCAACTTAGACTCGGCATCAGCGGAGTCAGAGAAGGGTTACAACCAACCATATGTGCACGCTCCAAAATCTCCATTGCATACTTACGTTGTGACAAAACATCCCAAAAGAGTCACGCGTGGCGACACACCCAAAAATAATTAAGAGCACCCAAATCATCATAGAGAACTCTTTATGCAAAGAAGCAATAATTATTGTAATAAACTATCGAGAGAAAGCGATAAGCACAATATCATCCACATATAGTAGCAAAAGCGATTATCATCCCCTACGGTAAATAAATAAAGAAGAATCACACCGACTCAAGTAAACCTTGATAAGAATATAAGCGACAAACCGCTGAAACCATGCCCGAGGCGCTGCTTAAGACCATAAAGAGAACGCGTAATAAACAAACATAATCGGATGCTCGGGATCACGAAAACCGGTGGGCGATGCATATAAATGATTCGACCAAATCACCATGCAAGAAGGCATTCTTGACATCAAGGCGATGAGCGAGGCCAATGTAGAAATAGCGAACTAAAACGATCGAATAGTGCCGGCTTAACAACCGGACTAAAAGTCTCATCAACATCGACTCCTCAACACATGTGCTACCATTGGCAACAAGGCGTGCCATGTATCGACTAAGAGTGCCATCAGCCAAATACTTATGGCGAAATAACCACATACACCTAACAACATTGACACCCGCAGGACGAGGTACACAAGTCCAAGTTTTATTCTTAATAAGCGCATTATATTCATCAATCATAGCATTTCGCCAATTTGGATTATCAAGAGCATCCTTATACGACCTAGGTGAAGGAGAAACAGTAGACACATGACCAGCATACTTAGGATTAGGACGAGTAGTCCCGACACGAGAATGTGTGACCATGGTATGAATAGATACAACAGGTGGTGGTGTTGGTGGGTCAGGGACAGGTGCGGGAGAGAGGTGGTGTGGGCATTGGTGTAGGTGGGGCAGGGGAGGTAGGTATGTTGACTGGTTCGTGAGGTGTAGGTATGTCAACAGGTAGTATAGGAGTCGGGCTTAAAGTAGGACCAAATGGGGTGGTTTTGATAATGGTGGAAATGAGATTGGAAGAATCTTCCAAAAAATCATAGGAAGGGGTGGGTTTGGACGGATGGGTTTGAAATGGAAAAACCGTTTTATCAAAGGTAACATGACGAGAGATAATAATTTTGTTGGTATTTAGATCAAGACAATGATAGCCAAAATGATTGGCAACATGTCCCAAAAATATGGCAGGTGTAGCACGAGGTCCTAATTTATGGTTGGTATCAATATGTGGGTAACAAAGGCATCCAAAAACACGAAGGACACTATAATCAGGCGTAGCACCAAAAAGGCGGGTAAAAGGGATGTCATTGTTAATGGCACGGGAAGGTAGGATATTCAATAAATAAACAGCCATATTAAGAGCTTCAACCCAATAGTTAGGTGGTAAATGTGCTTAGAACAATAAAGTACGAATAAGGTTATGGATGGTACGAATCATGCGTTCTGATTTTCCATTTTGTTGAGAGGTGCGGGGACTAGAAAATCTAAATTGGATGCCATGGGTTGAAAATAATTTATGAAATGCAGTATTATCAAACTCACCACCATGATCACACTGAAACGACTTAATTTCACACTTAAACTGAGTACGAACACAACTACGAAACAACTAAAACTTAGACAAAACATCAGATTTATTCATTAATGGATAACCCAAACATACTGAGAGTAATGATCAAGAAACAAAACATAATACTTGAAACGGAAAGACTCGGAATTGGGAGGTCCACAAATCCGAGTGAACAATGTCAAAACAAGAGGTATGAGAACTAGGCGAACTAACAAATGGAAGCTTCATGTGTTTACCAAGTCGACAAGCATGACAAAGAACGGAAGATTCTCTTTATTACAAGAAATAGAATCACTAGACACAAGACGCCGCAACACTTCACTTCACGGATGTCCAAGTCGTTGATGCAGCGTATCTTGTTGGTAAGATATGCTTGAGGAATTGGAGAATGCTTCGTGAGGTAAAGATCACCGTGCTATCACAACGGAGGAGTACCCGTCGAGTTATGAAGTCCTTCACAGAAAAACCAAAAGGATCAAATTCAACAGTGCAATAATTATCACGAACAAATTGACGCACAGAAATAAGATTTTTTACGATGTGAGGGGTAATTAAAACATTATTTAAACGAAGAGGACGAAAGGGTGTAGACAATATACTATGACCGGAGTTGGTAACGGGAATAAAACGCCCATCACCAACCGCGACAGACGGATAAATGCACTCATTAAGAATATCACTAAGACAATGCACATAATCATTAACATGAGAGCTCGCACATGTATCCATATTCCAATTTCCAGCAGACGGGTCCTGAAGAGTGTTAGTAGCAAAAGCATGTGGCAAAGTAGTAGCTTGACCCGGACCTTGTGGACCGGATGCCAAAAGTTGACTTGGATGAAAAACACCGTGTTGATGTAACGGCATCTGCTGTGGAACTCCTGGCACGAACTGCCCTTGCCGCTGAACCGAACTCCCATATTGAACCGAACCATGAACCACGACAAGACCCTCAGAGGTGATGACTTCTGGCGTGAAGTGAACTCTTCACGAACCGGACCGAGCGAACCCCATATTGAACCACAGACGGTTGTGACCCGCTGACGTGACCAGGAGCATAAGTGAACCCTGGTGGAGCAAAATGAGCCCCCTGTTGTTGTACCGCTGATGGTGACAGTCCGTATGATGAGTGACCATACATGTTGGACCCCCAAGGATAAACTCCGGATGTTAACAGGCCTTGGACCGGCTGTTGAGGGGCCTGTTGTGACAATTGAGCCGTGGGAGACATTTGGGACGAAGCATATAGCATAGCAGAGCAGGAGGCGTAATTAGTATTACGGAAGTGGTAAAACCCAATTTAGCCAATAATTGCAAAGTATCCATATCCAGAGAACACGAGGAAGTAGGGTAGACTTACCATGAACGCCATTGTGAAGATACCGACACGCCTCACCAAAGCGACAATGACCTTTAGCAAACAAAAACAAGGTTTGTTAACTTTTTCCAATGGATTAGACGGACGTCTAGGGTATTATTGCCAACAAGACCATAGGAGAAGCGGATGGAGCATCCTGGCGAGTCTTGAACTTTAGACTTCATACGCATCTCTTGCGTGGTCAACAAAGAACGAACCGTCTTGAGATCGGGAAAGGGTTCCCGACTAGCAATAACGGTTGAAATCACATCATACGTGTTAGGTAAGCCTTCAGTGCAAAGCGTAACAATATCATCGTTACTAAGAGGAGAACCAAGACCACTCAAAACCAAGGCAATTGACTCAATTTTTAAAGTATGCATCAATTGTTAAGTCCCCAAGCTTTAGATTACGTAACTCCGCCTTCAAAGCCATAGCTCGGGCGCTTATTGTCTTGAAAAATCCCTCAAGACACACCCACACCTCTTTAGCGATTTGGGATTAAGAGCAACCAACCGTTTTTGAAGATTCGAGGCAAGTGTAGAAGATCCAAGACCTAATGATGAAGTCAACCTTGAGCCATTCCGCATCCTTAGTCGGGGTGGAGGAGGTGTAGTAGATGAGGATGTACGGATGAGCGAGATGATCCAAGATGCCATATCCATGACAAAGGTGAGAAAAATAATATACCCATGATGAGTAATTAATCTCATCAACATCAAGCTTAATCGGAACAAAAGTAGTCAAGTGATTCATCGCCATAAGTTTATCTGATAACGTAAGGACAGGTGGGGGAGGGTTCGTATCCGTAGTCATTGTGAAAAATGTTTTAAGTGTAGTAAATTAATAGGTTGAACACTAGACGCAACAGTAGTCAATTGATACGTCGACCAAGGTTATTTAATCGTAGGTGTAAGGGTTAAAGAGATTATTTTATTGTTGTGTAATATACGAACCAGTAGTTTAGTATTATAGGTAATTGTAGGTGTAGGCTATTAATGTAGGTGTAGACTGTTACATTAATCGTAGGCTATTAATGTAGGGTAGGTAATCGTAGGTTTAGTATTAGATAATAGTAGAAGGTAATCGAATAAAAAGCACCAACAACAGCAAGCGATTAATCGAATAAAATAATACAGGTTGGTCGAATTAAAAAAAAAAGAAATTGTAGTAAGGGTTTAGGGAATCGTGAAACAAGGAAGGCCGACAACACACTTGGTCGACAAACAATCAAACACACCTCGACAACACACACGGTCGAGAAACAATAATACTAAACGAATAAAAAAAAATTATGAAGCGAAGGTGGATCGGTTAGGGTTGATACCATGTAAGTTTGTGTATATTGAATGAATAATAATGTATGGTACATCAAGATTATATAGGATACATAACGGGCCTAATATACAATGGGCCAAATACTGATCCTAATACTAATAGTCTAACAAAATGGAGCAATTCATGACTAAATAAAGCATAAACACGGTTTTAACCATTCAGACAGAAAAGAATCATATTATATAACACTTCTTTTTAATCCTAAGTGTTATGAACAATGATAAACCGAAAAGTGGTTTGCTGCAGAGGCGTTGTGTCGTGATCTTTATGGTATTATCATTTGTCTGTCGGAATTTTGTGAGAACGGTTTGTAGATGTTACTATTGTATCAACATGTCAACAGCAATGTATACAACTGCTTAAATACTGTGGTTAACACTCAACAATGTGTCATCATTTGCTTGGGTGCTAGGAATTGATCGATGATGTCCATAACGGTGCTTGGTGTGTTCATAAAAAGAGTAAATGAGCTTGCATGCAGTACAGCAAAACATCATACTTGACAAGAACAATAGACTCACGCCAGATACATTACATAAAAACCAATCAAGATATCAAACGACTCATGCATTAACAGTAACACATAATAATATTTACATACAATTTGGTCAGGTTATTCGTCACATCAACGCCAATTACAGACTACTAACATTTCATCACAGTTTTACCATAGATACTAGACATAATAAAACCAAGCTTCCAACACTAGACATAAAAAAAGGAACTGAAACTAATAGCAACAAGACATCTATGGGTGAAAATTGCAAACGCCAAAGACTGATCTGCAACAGGTAGCACCAAGAGGAACAAAAAAAAGCACTAACAGTTGGAGGTAATCGAGGACTTTGCCAAATATAAAGAACCGTTGCGATGTTATTTCATTCTTTACTCTTTAAATTGTACCATAACAATGTGTCATCATTTGCTTGGTTGCCCAGGAATTGATCGATGATGTCCATAATGGTTCTGCATGCTTTTATTCGTCTTGGGTTAGGTGAGTGTATTCTAGACGAACTTTAGAAAAAGAAATATTGCCTAACGGCTATGCACGACCTAGATAAATTAACAACGTACGCACAGCTTAAACATACTGTTCATAAAAAGAGTAAATGAGCTTGCGATAGTAGTTCAAGGGACAAGACAGTATATACAGATAAGAAAAACTACACTAAAAAGGTTCAGAACGTCTATTGTGCATATTATAAGAAACAAAATGCAGATGCAGTACAGCAAAGCATCATACGGAGTACTTGACAAGAACAATAAAGACTCGCACCAAATACATTACATAAAAACCAATCAAGATATCAAACGACTCATGCATTAACAGAAAGACGTAACAATATTTACATACCATTTTGTCAGGTTATTCGTCACATCAACGCCAATTGCACACTACTAACGTTTCATCACTGTTTTACCATAGATAGTAGACATTATAAAACCAAGCTTCCAACACCACCTAATGTTTCATATCCCATAATTCACCTGACGAAGTTGTCTTACTACCTTCCACAAAACTCGCAAAAATTGCAAAAATTTGCTTATCGAGATTCCCACTAGTTCCAAGAGAAAGGTCATTCTTTTCTTCAACTCTATGCACATTTTCTTGATCTAAAGATAAATTAGGATTAAGGGTACCATCAAAAGTGATTAAATCTTTCAATTCCTCAACTATTTAATGGGTTTAATTTGCTCGTCTCGTGGTTACTTAAATCATCATAATCTAAAAAAGACACGGAGTTCATAGATGTAGGTTGTGGTAATACATCACAATCTAATAAAGACACGGGTTTCATAGGAGTGGGTCGAGGATTAAGGCCGAAAATTAGAGTGAGTTGGTTGAAAGATAAGGTAAGAAACTTCTTGAAAAGATGGTAGATATTATAATGGCTAGCAAGTGCGCTTTTCGTGACGCAGTAGAAGGTCACTAGTTTCACCAGATTCATTAGTTAATGCTTCCATGTCATGTTGAGTTGCTGATGGCCTGAAGCATCCTGTCTACAGAATTTGGTTAGATAAATATACAGATCATACCTATAGCTACAAGTGGCAAAAATGGCCGGGGCGGACTAGTTTGGTAATGTTAGCGGGCTTATATTGTAGGACAGCTCGGGCTTAGTATTATGTGTATATTGTATAGGCTCGGCCCATGAAGGTCTTGTGTATTATTTGTATTTAACCTTCACTGAGATTAGGGTTTTACACATTGAATGAATATACAGAACTTTATATCATCCTTCATGGTATCACAGCCAACTCTAAGATCCCAAACAACCTGCTTCCGCCTTCTGTAGATAATTTTTTTTCGCTTTACCCTTTGCCATTGGTAGTTTCTGGTCTCGACTAAGTTTAGTCGGTTTCTTTGGCTAAGTTTAGCCGCTGGTTTGTGATTGAAGTTTCAATCAGGTTTGGTTTTTGTTTCCTTAACTTTCTTGTTTAATATCCCACCATGACAAACGACACTACACCTCCCCCACCACCCCCCACACCGGCCATTACACTGTCCGACAAACTCATGGCCATGAACCACTTAACAACTTTTGTTCCCGGAAAATTCTATGTTGATGCGATGAACTATTCCTCATGAGTATATTACTTTTCTCACTTATGTCATGGGTATGGAATTTAAAAGCCACACGGGATCGAACTTCTGGCGAAGCAGAAAATATGGAACTCGCTCTCCAATAATCGAAAAGACTAGCTTACAAAAGCGATATCAAGTACCGTCAAACTATGTGCTCGTTTGGATTGTTTATATAGGACTTTAGAATGAGCTCTCTATTCCTATTACAACTCTAATTAAGTAGAAAAGTCCTTATCTTAAAAGCTAAAAATAAGAATCCTAATTAAACTAGAGTTGTGAGCGTCCCACTTGCTTGGAGACTCTTCGACTGTCCATATGCTAGGATCAGTAATTATCCCAACATTCACCCCTAATTTCGACTCGAGATAGGAGGTCTTCAACTCGAGTAGCTCTTGCATCTCCTTGAACTTAATCCTTGCGAGAGCTTTCGTGAGAATATCGACTGACGCTGCAAATCACCTCTTACAAACTCAACTTGTACTTGGCCTCTTTCAACACACTCTCGGATAAAATGATAACGTGTGTTTATATGCTTGCTTCTCCCGTGAAAATGGATTTTCATAAGTGCAAGAGCAGATTTGTTGTCAACAAATAAGACCACCACTTTCTCTTCCATTCCGGTTATTTCACTCAACAACCCACGTAACCATATCCCTTGACATGCGGTGAAGTTGCAGCCATGAACTCGGCTTCACAAGGCGATAGAGCCACCGTGTTTTGCTTTTGTGAGCACCAGTGATAGGTGATTCACCTAGATAAAATACGTGCCCGGTTGTGCCGACCATCATCTTGGTCCATAGCAAAACTACTATCACTAAACCCACTAACTCCTTGGTTTCTCTTGGTTATATCGCACTCCAAAATTCAAACTACCTTGGATATACCTTAGTATTTGTTTCACAGCCGCCATATGTGATTCTTTTGGTTCTTGCATGTAACGACTAACCAAACCAACCGAATAAGATAAATCAGGTCGTGTGTGTAGTAAGTACCTTAGACAACCAACTCGTCGTCTATACAGAGTTGCATCAACTGGTTTTCCTTCCTTATCCATGCTTAACTTCATTCCAGGTTCTAATGGACATTGAGTAGGATTCGATTCATGCATCCCAGCATCTTTCAAGATCTTCTTTGCATAGCTTTCTTGACTTATTGAGATACTCGAATCCTCTTGCTTTACTTCAATGCCAAGATAATAGCTTAACTTTCCCAAGTCACTCATATCAAACCTTTCTTGCATTTGTCTCTTAAATTCACCAATTCGACAAGCTTGAACCGGTTACTAAGAGATCATCTACATAGACCGCAATAATCAAGATTGACTTGTTTGTCTTCTTCACATACACCGCTTGTTCGTGTTGGCATCGTTTGAAAGACATTTGCTTGAGTTCTCTATCAAGTTTTGTATTCCACGCCCTTGGGGCTTGCTTAAGTCCATACAGCGCCTTTTTCAACTTGTAGATCTTCCTTTCTTCTCCTTTCTTCACGAACCCCTCGGTTGTGTAACAAACACTTGCTCTTTTAGTTCTCCATGTAAAAAGTGACTTTACATCCGGATGATGTAGCTCCCATGCTTCTTTTGCGCCAATGAGATCAATAAGCGCACCGTTTCAATCCGTGCTACGGGCGCAAATACCTCATCATAGTCAATTCCTTCCTTTTGAGCATAACCCTTTGCTACTAACCGAGCTTTAAACTTATTAATTGAACCATCCGGATTTCTCTTAATTTTGAACACCCACTTTAATCCAATGGGATTAACATTAACCGAAGCTTCAACTAATTCCCATGAATCATTCTTCTCGATAGACTCAATCTCTTGCTTCATAGCAAACATCCACTTGCTTGAGACTTTTGCTTCTTGGAACGTTCTTGGTTCATCATCCGCCTCGATTTGATCTTCTTGTTCGGTATTGACCGGTTGATTTTCATCAACATCATGATGATTTTCAGCCTCTTGATCTTCAGCCTCAACTTCATCGGTCACACCTGGGTTAACAAATCCACAGCCCGTATCAATAGAACCGTGCCATTCTATGATAAACATACCTGGGTTTAGCTCGTGTGTTTCGCTTCCAGCAACATACTTCCAGCCAAGTTCCTCATTAAACTCCGCATCACGACATATTACAATCTTCTTTAGTCTTGGATTGAACAATCGAAAACCTTTCGTACCTGGCTCGTTTCCGATATAAATGAGTCGTGTTGACCTGTCGTCTAACTTATGTAAGTATGGCCTTGTTCCCGTTGCATAAGCACACATCCAAATACCATGAACCCTCCAAGTTAGGCTTTTTCCTTTGAAAGCCTCATATGGAGTTTGATTAACTAGAGCTCGAGTTGAAACTCTATTAATCAAGAATGTGGCGTGTCTAACTCCTTGACCCACATATAGTTTGAGTCGTCTCGTGCTTTCAAGATGCTTCTAGTCATTCCCATAAGAGTCGGTTTCTCCTTTCCACGACTCCATTTTGTTGTGGTGTGTAGGGAGTGGTTAGATGTCTTGTTATACCCTCGTTTTCACAAAAGTTGGTAAATTCTTTTGAAGTGAACTCACCTCCTCTATCGGTCCTTAGGGTTATAATCTTCTTTCTCGACTTCTTCTCAACTAAAGCTTTGAACTTTTTGAAGTATTCAAATGCTTCTCCTTTTTCCTTCAAGGTAAAAGTCCACATAAAGCGTGAGAAGTCATCAATAAGAACAAATATGTACTGTTGCCCGCTATGGATGGTGGAGAAATTGGTCACATAGGTCGGCATGTATAAGTTGAAGAGAATGTGTTGCCTTAAATTTTGCGACTTTAGGAACGCCTTCTTGGTTTGTTTTCCTACCAAGAAAGATTCACACAACTTGTTCTCTTGATGAATTATTGGCAAATTTTCAACCATGCCCTTCCTTGCCATTAATTCCATCGTCTCGAAATTAATGTGACCCATCCTAGCATGCCATAACCAAGCATCATCTTCCATCTTTGCTTTGAGACACACGGACTTCCAACTTGGAGCTTTATCTTGTAAAGTCTATTACTTGTTCTAGGAACCTTCATCGAAGCTTGCCATCGAGTCACGCATAGTAAGAAGGTTACCTTTCATACGAATGTCACATCCGCCTTGGTAGCTTGCCCAAGACTAATTATGTTGCTTTTTAGCTCGGGTAGGTAATAGACTCCGATGATTAATCGTTGCTCACTGTTTTCCCTTCAATGATTATCGAACCCTTCCCTTTTATCTCGATGTAGGAGTTATCACCAAACTTCACTCTGGGAGATATTCTCATTCAACTCGAAAAATATTCTCGGATCCCGTCATGTGATTACTTGCTCCATTATCCAAATACCAAGTGTCTTCCTCGTTTGGCTTAGTATTCAATTGGTTTGGGATAATCTTTTCTTCATTCAAGAAAACTACTTCTTGAGCGCTTTTCATCATAAAAGTGTCGGGTCATCATCATCCTCCGTTTTCAAAAGGTTTGCTTCATGCTTTTCCTTTTGTACACGGCGTCGGGACAATTAGAAGCAAAGTGACCATATTCATCACATCGAAGCATTGAATCTTTGAAAGGTCTCGACTTTTGTTCTTCTTTTGATCCGTATTGCTCCGGAGTTGTTTTGGTTTCCACGGTTGTGGTTATTAGCTTGACCACTACCGACATTTTTTGAGAAGAAAAGTTTTGACCTTTACCGTTGCCACGGAGAATTCCTTCCTCGACCTTTCTTATCATATCTTTCAGCCCTTCCGAACATCAACTTGCCTTGATCTTGAAGTGGTGTCAACACCCTTCATTCTTCCTTCAAAAGCTTTCAACCTTCCAATTGCTTCTTGAAAAGACATAGTATTCAAGTCGACAAATTGTTCTATTGAGGCAACAATTGCAACATACCTATCCGGAGCGGATGCAAGCGACTTCTTAACAAGTTTCTTGTCTTCATAAACTGTTCCCAATTGTTGACTTGATTACAATTTTGCCCAACCTAGCCGCAAAGTCATCGGTGATTCGTTGACTTTCATCTTTAAAGATTCAAATTCCGTCTCCAAGGTTTGCAACCTTGCGTCTCGAACCGATCAACACCCACATACGGTCTTCAAAGCTCCCAGTTTCTTTGGTTTGTGTTGAATTGTGAAACTTGAAAAACAAGTTCTTACGGAATCGCACGGAAGAGTAACGCCATTGCCATGTGATCTTGCTTAGCAACAACTTTTGTTCCTTCCTCGGTTCCGATTGCATCGAGTATTCCATGGACTCGGAATACCGCTTTGACTCTTATTGCCCATATGTTATAGTTTGTGCTTGTTAACATTGGACATTGAAGAGCCGTTTTAGAATGTTCGACAGGAGGTGTTTGACTTGATTCGCCTTGCACCATCCTTCTTGAACGCCTTTTGTAGGTTACAGGTGTAGATTGTTCGACTTCCAGCCCTAGGTTCTAGAGGTCGAGTGATTTACTTCCTGCCCAAGTAAACCAGGTCGATTGTGCCTTGAAACCCTTGGTCGATCCTTGCTTTACAACCCTTCGTCGATCCTTGCTTGATAACCCTTGGTCGATTGGACTGCCTCTTTTTCTCCTTAACCTGTGTCGATCAGCAGCTTTGAGAAAAGCTTGGTCAACTGAATATAAACCAGGCCTTGAGAAAAACTTGTGTCGATTGGCTTCTTGCAACCAGGCTCTTGATACCAAATAAAAGCCCACAGGATCGAACTTCAAGCGAAGCAGAAAATATGGAACTCGCTCTCCAATAATCGAGAAAAGACTAGCTTACAAAACTTATATCAAGTACACGTCAAACTATGTGCTCGTTTGGATTGTTTATATAGGACTTTAGAATGAGCTCTCTATTCCTATTACAACTCTAATTAAGTAGAAAAGTCCTTATCTTAAAAGCTAAAAATAAGAATCCTAATTAAACTAGAGTTGTGAGCGTCCCACTTGCTTGGAGACTCTTGTTGTCCATATGCTAGGATCGATAATTATCCCAACGAATTTTGGATCATCTTGTTGATCCGGTTGCTTCTACATCCACTACGCCTCCTCCGGAAGCACCTCCTAAGGATGCGGAATGGACAAAGATAGACTTCATCATACGGTCTTGGATATTCTCCACCCTTGCTCCTTCACTAAGAAAACGTTTGGTTGATCTTAACCCTCAAACTGCCAAGGTTGCATGGACAAACCTTGCGGCCATTTTCAAGACAACAAACGACCGCGTGCTATGGCTTTGAAAGCCAAACTTCGCAACTTGAAGCTTGGGGCTTTAACTATTGACGGGTATTTTCAAAAGATCAAGTCTATTGTTTCGGTTCTTAATGGTCTTGGTTCCCCTCTTAACAATGATGATGTTGTCACTTTTGCACTCGAGGGTCTACCTTCCACCTACGAGACCATCTCTACCGTTATCGCAAGTCGGGAACCCTTTCCCGATCTTCAAACGGTTAGATCCTTGTTAACTACTCATGAGATGCGCCTAAAGTCTAAGGTTCAAGACCCACTTGTTGATGCTACCTCCGCGTCTCCCATGGTTTTAGTGGCGAAAACCAACTCTACGCATCGTGGTAACTTGTTGGAAAAGGTAAACAACCCGTGTTGGAGTTTTGCTAAAGGTTCTTGTCGGTTTAGTGATGCTTGTAATTACCTTCACAACGGCGTTCATGGCAAGTGTGCCTTGCTACCTCATACTTCAGGTTCGGTGTCGGGTGTGGTACGATCGATTTGGACTTGTTACAAACATTATTGGCAAAATTTGGGTTAACTAATACTCTTGCATGTCCCTCGAATACACTGCTGTGTATATTGCTTCTCATACTGGATTTGCAATTCGGGCCAATTACCCTGCACCCACACAACTTGGTCCCCACATGACTTGGGGGTGCATTTTTAACTGCCGGTTCATATTCCACAATAGCCGGTTTAGCGATTATTTGGACCTTCTGCGCCACCGATTCGACTTGAGGCGGGGTTCGGCGACATCTTGGGGTTCGGTTTTCACACGGGGTCCATTCGCGATATGGGGTTCGATTCTACTTTGTCTTATTGGGTCATTTTACACAGGGGGTTCACTTGCAGCCTAGGGTTCATTTGCAGCAGGGGGTTCCTTTTCAACCCGGTCAGTTGCTAGGGTCCGGTTCATAGGGTATGGGTCAACCTACCATGTTGCCACATGCTTTTAATACCACTACTCTCACGATCCGACCTCAGGAAATTGGAACATGGATACAGGTGCGACTTCCCATCTTAATGATTCAGTACATTGTCTTAGTGATATTCTTAATATGTGCATTTACCCATCAGTTGCAGTTGGTGATGGGCGCTTTATTCCCGTTACTAACTCTGGTCATAGCATTATGTCTACCCCGTCCGCTTCATTTAAATAATGTCTTAATCACTCCTCATATTGTCAAAAACTTAATTTATGTTCGTCAGTTTGTCCGTGATAGTTCGTGTACTGTTGAATTTGACGCTTTTGGTTTTTCTGTGAAGGACTTCCTAACTCGACGGGTACTCCTCCGCTGTGACAGCACGGGTGATCTCTATCCTGTTACGAAGCCCTCCACTATCCCTCAGGCTTTTCTCACCAGTTAGTATACGTGGCATCAACGACTTGGACATCCAGGGAGTGAATTGCTACGTCGTCTTGTGTCTAGTAATTCTATTTCTTGTAATAAAGAGAAGCTTCACGTTCTTTGTCATGCTTGTCAGCTTGGCAAACATGTGAAGCTTCCGTTTGTTAGTTCATCTAGTTCTGTTACATCATGTTTTGATATTGTTCACTCGGTTTATGGACCTCCCGGTTCCGAGTCTTTACAGTTTAAGTACTATGTTTTATTTTTAGATCATTATTCTCAGTATGTTTGGTTTTATCCGTTAATGAATAAATATGATGTTTTGTCTAAATTTCAACTGTTTCGTAGTTACGTTCGCACTTAATTTAAGTGTGAAATTAAATCGCTTCAGTGTGATCATGGTGGTGAGTTTGATAATCATGCTTTCCATACCTTATTTGCAACCCATGGCATCCAGTTTCGATTTTCTTGTCCACGCACTTCTCAAGAAAATGGAAAATCTGAACGTATGATCCGTACAATTAATAACCTTATCCGAACATTGTTATTTCAAGCACATTTGCCACCCAATTATTGGACCGAGGCTCTTAATAGGGCCGTTTATTTACTAAATATCTTACCTTCTCGTGCCATCAACAATGAGATCCCCTTTACCCGTCTTTTTGGTGCTCAACCCGATTATGGTGTCCTGCGTGTTTTCGGATGCACGTGTTACCCTCATATTGATACTAATCACAAATTAGGACCCCGAGCCACACCTTCTGCATTTACGGGGACAGCGCCAACCATTTTGGCTATCGCTGTCTTGACCTTAACACTAATAAAATTATCATTTCCCGTCATGTTACCTTTGATGAAACTGTTTTTCTGTTTCACACTCATAAGCCCACAACCACTCCCTCCTATGATTTTTTGGAGGATTCTTCGGACCTTATTTCCACCATTATACGCACCACACCTATTGGTCCGCCTCCGGAACCACTTTTCGATACACCTATTGTACCTTCTACACCAATCCCACCTGTTTCACCACCCACCCCAACTCCACCACCTACCCCACCACCTATGTTACCTACGCCACCTTCTCCTCCACCTATTGTTGTTCCCCCTACTAACCCCCTTAACGTATCTACTCATCCCATGGTCACACGTTCTCGTGTTGGGACTACTCGTCCTAATCCCAGGTACGCTGGTCATGTGTCTACTATTTCTCCTTTACCTCGGTCCTATAAGGATGCTCTAAATGACCCCAATTGGCGCAACGCTATGTATGATGAGTATAATGCACTTATTAAAAATAAAACTTGGACTAGTGTACCTCGGCCTGAGGGTGCTAATATAGTTCGTTGTATGTGGTTATTTCGCCATAAGTATTTGGTAGATGGCACTCTTAGTCGTTATAAGGCGCGTCTTGTTGCCAATGGTAGTACACAGTTTGAGGGTGCTGCTGATGATGAAACTTTTAGTCCAATTGTTAAACCAGCCACGATTCGCACTGTGCTTAGTCTTGTTGTGTCTCGTCGTTGGCCTATTCATCAACTTGATGTCAAGAATGCCTTTTCACATGGTGATTTAGCTGAGACGGTTTATATGCATCGACCACTCGGCTACGGATCTGAGCACCAGTTATGTTTGTTTATTGCGGTCTCTTTATGGTCTTAAGCGGGCACCTCGTGCATGGTTTCACGCTTTGCCGTATATTACTACTGTTGGCTTTAGTCTAGTCGGTGTGACTCTTCCTTGTTCATTTCTGAGACGGGGTTGTAATCTTGCATTCTTGTTGCTTTATGTAGATGATATTGTTCTTCTTGCTTCATCGATCGGTTATTCTGACAAATTAGATCCTCTTTGCATCGGGAGTTCTCTATGGTGATTTGGGTGCTCTTAATTATTTTTGGGAGTTTACATTGCGTGACTCTTACGGGATGTTTTGTCACAGCGTAAGTATGCTATGGAGATTTTGGGCGTGCCGTATGATTGGATGTAACCCTTCTAGGACCCTGTTGATCTTGAGTCCAAGTTAGGTCTTTGGTGGTACTCGGTTCTTGATGCTACATTATATCGGTGTCTTGCGGGTTCTCTTGATATCTTACCTTTACTCGCCCGACATTATATATCTTTGTCGGCGGTTTGTCTTTTATGCATGATCGCGTGAGCCACATTTACGTGCTCTTAAGAGGATTTTGAGGTATGTCTGAGGGACTTTGGGCTATGGTTTCTGATTGTTTTCGTCTACTCTTGACTCTTTGATCGCTTATTCGGATCTTGATTGGTGGTTGCCCTACTACTCGTCGGTCCACCTCGGGCTATTGTGTTTTCTTGGTAACAACTTCATGTCTGGTCCTCTAGCGTCGACCGGCGCTTTCTCGGTCGATCTCGGAGGTTGAGTATCGTGGTGTTGCCAATCTTCATTCTTTGAAACTTGTTGGATTGGAACCTCCTTCGTGAGCTTTATACTCCCTTATCTTCTGCGACTATTGTGTATTGTGATAATGTGATTTACGTGTACTTGTCTTCTAATCCGGTTCGACATCGGTACCAAGCACATAGAGATTGACATTCATTTCGTTAGAGATTTGGTTGCTCTTGGGTGGTTCGCGTTTACATGTTCCTTCCGATTTCGGTGTCACGGATATCTTCACTAAGGGTTTACCTTCAGCATTATTTGATGATTTTTGTCACAGTTTGAGTGTTCGTTGTCCTCCCGCTCCAACTGCGGGGGAGTGTTAGCGGGCTTATATTGTAGGATAGCTCGGGCTTAGTATTATGTTTATATTGTATAGGCTCGGCCCATGATGGTCTTGTGTATTATTTGTATTTAACCTTCACTGAGATTAGGGTTTTACACATTGAATGAATGTACAGAACTTTATATCATCCTTCAGGTAAAACTTTCTCTAAAAAGTTACTTTTGCTATGAACAATTAGTGTGTCATTTATGATTATAAATTTCAAGAGTAATTAGTTTTTTTTTATTATTATTAAAATGATTTGAGAGGTTTTTTCATGAAAAAGTTTGGGTGACTTTAGACCCATATACCCGTTTCCTCTTAGTTAAATGTTTTAGTTTCCTCGAACCAATAAAAATAGGCCAAGTAAACCCATTCGTTGATATATGGGTAGTAATCACCTCTATATTTATCACGATAAAGTACACAAAATGGGGTAAAAAGTGTTTGTGGGTTGGTGACCTCATCCACTGTTTTGACCGTTACCCACACCGCCACAACAGACCCAATTTGCCACCTCTCTTGAGTAGTATATCAAAGAACCATATAGTGATGAAACTAATAGAAGCTTACATATGGGAGGACATAAGGACGAATAACAAAACCGCCATCAAGCCAATTAAACAAGCAACTCCCGGACCGATACCCCAAGTGCAGTTGATCGAGGGTGACAATGTAAATACAAGAGGCGTGTTAAGTAGAATCTTGAAAAGTTATTATAAATATCGAAGCTAATCAACAAGTAAAGGATATCCGTAAAACTTACGAGATCCGGAAGAATTATCGGCACAATCCTCGACCTTTAGATTAAGGCGACGGACGATCTATTTCCATGATCCGCAATCAATAACGCACATCTTTGAGGATCAAAAGCCGACTCAAAATCATCGAGAATGAAGCATTACATGCGGGTCCATCTGCTTTACTGTCTTTTAATATTTCCACCAGCAATTGTGGTCACACCTATTATGCCATTAATCCAAGATAAACAAATAGTTACAATAAAGATAAAAAATTACCGTGACTAGAATCCTCAAACTTTAATCAAATTTGCAAATCACATGTCAGCAGATTCATGTACAAATAGATCGTATGCCCTTTTGAAGAATGTGATTGTAGATTACAGGACATTAAGTATGGCAATTCCCGACCCGAACCAGCACGAAAATAAATGGGTTAGGGTGTCTAAACCGCAAAAATAATTATATTTGATAGGGGTGTTCAAAAAATCCGAGAAACCGACAAACGAGCCGATCCGCTCAATCCGAAACCGCAAAAACCCGATAACCGAAGAAACCGAAACCGAGAAAAACCGAAACCTGAAAAACCCGCTTATCATGGTTCGGTTTCGGTTTTTACTTTAAGTTATCCGTGGTTACCCGAACCGAACCGCCTATAATATACTTGTAGGTTTCAACAAACCATTCTAATGTACAAGTATTAACTATCTTATTGCATTACTTTTATCGTATAACACATTTTTACTTACCTAATGTGATCATTTGCTAACGTTCATGGATTACATATGATTAAAGTGATCGCAATTATAAACGTCAAATAAATAGTATTAGTTATTTTGTTATATATGATAATTTGAACGCTTTTATTGCGGCGGAACAACATTATTATGACTTAAATCTTCTCAATGTTATTTAATTTTACTACAATTGACATATTACGTTCTAATTTATGTTATTGTTCGTACGATTCAATTCAATTAATTTTTAAAAATGGTTAACCGTGACCCGAACCGCGGGTAACCGCTCATTTCGGGTACCCGCATGCCTGGTTACCCGCCTAGTACGGTTCGGTTTCGGATAGTAAAATGAACTACCCGCCTCGGGATGGATAGTTAAAATCTCTAACCGAACCGAGCCGAACCGCCCCGTGAACACCCCTAATATTTGCGAACTTGTATTTTGTTGTGACTCTTGATATAATACTTACGAGTTCAATTTGTAAATCTTTGTGAGGAAAAAAAAGTCATATGGGTTATAAACGAAAAATGATAAAAGTTTGAAGATTAAACAATATTTAAACAATTAATATAGTGGTAGATACTATTATCATTTATCAATTTTAATCAAGGGTATTTTAGCAATTTAACCTTACCTATTTTCTAAGTTTTTAAGTTGGGGCATTTACATACATCTCCACATGCACACCACTATTTACATATTTCCCCAAACCTTGTTTTAATATGCTTGTACATCATGTATTAAAACTTGTATTTGAGAAAATATGTAAATATTGGTGTGTATGTGGGGATGTATGTAATTCCCCCTTTTAAGTTTAAGGAGAATGGTTTTCTCTTTATATATAATAGAGATATTTGCATTGATAAATGCTTACGAATAGTACATATTGAGAGTTTGGGTTTGTCGATCATTTAGTTTCTCACGTTCGGTAAGGACCCCAAAGTGTGACCGAGTCACGAGTTGGGGTAACGCTCACGAGTCGACTCAGTTGGTATGTGTCAATTACCCAAGAGGATAATCGACTTGGATGTGGAGTTGTCAGGGCTGGTCTGACGTATATTGCTTGAGATTAGGTTGGGCCATTTCGGAGAAACGGCCAAGTATTTATAGGAGGTCCATTAAAGGCAATCGATGGTCACATGGATCGTGCTAAGCGAGGTCAAGTCTAACAGACTTAAAAGCGATAACATTTTCAAACACAAATGCAATTAAGATCGGAGGAATATAGGAATTCACTTAGGGTCGTTAAGTCCCACGGAGGATGAATTGGTGTTAAAACACTTCAAATCGGATGGTAGAATGATCACTAAGGATAGTGATCGATGGGTTTCGATGGAAAATTATACCTAAAGAAAATCTACAAATTAAAGCGACTTAAATGCAAATTAAAAGAAATAAAAGATAAAATCTATTAAATAAACGCTATCACTATTTTTAAAGGCGATGAGCGTTTAAAACCTAAAACTTAAAACTTACGTTTAAAATAAAATTACGTCTACGTACAAAATAAAATGTGAGTTTTAAAGAAATAAAAGACCTATAAATATGAAAATTATATTTTACAATCCTAATAATAAAAGAAAATTATTGGAAAAAGAAAATTATTTTACAACTATTTATTTAATTATTATTAATTAAAAACTATTTATTAAGTATTTAAATTGCACTAAAATACAAGAAAATACAAAATTAACCTAGAAAAATGAAATTATAACTTGGAAAAATCTAAAATATGATAAAACTTATTTTAAAACTAAAAATATATTTTTAGACTTATTATGTATTTATTATTAATTTAAAACTATTTAAAACTAATTAAAATGCTAAAAATACTTTTAAACTAAGAAAATTATGGAAAAATACTTTTATTACTTTTATATTTATCTTAACCTAAGAAAATTGAAAAATCATTTTTTGGACTTTTATAATTTATTTGTATTAAAAGCTATTTAAAATACCTAAAAGCATTTTTAATTAAGAAAAATAGCAAGCAGTTATGAAAAATTATGAAAATTTCAGGAAAAGTCTATTTTAATATGTAGAATCTAGGAAAATAGAAAAACATGGGCTTGTGTGGAGAAATAAGCAAGCTGCGGTTATAAGTGCTTATTAATAAGCACTTGAAAAAGCCAAATGATAACCAAAGACTACCAACTTGATCTGAAGCTAAAATATGCTATAATGACTCAATTGCAACCAAAAACAACAAGCTTGAACCTCTGGATTACAAGTTAACACAGATTTGAGGTTTGAGCTAAATAAGCAAAACAGTTTTGGTATACTACTTTGAGCTTATGCACGAGAACACAAAATAAGCTAAAGCGAAAAGCAATTATTGGAACTTGTATTAGACCTGGTTGAGAGTGTATATACCAAAACTCGAGACAATGATAAGCTCTTATGAGCTTGGGAGAAGCTATTTCAAAACACGTCAAACCATCGAGTTAAAACTCGGTTAATCTTGAGTGAGTTGGGACAAATTGATAAGCTCATGCGAGCCTAGTAAATAAGTTGCAAAATGAGATTTTTAACTTGGAACTTGAAAAGGACCAGGTTAACTATCCAAAGAAACAAAAATCACTTATTTTGGACAACTAATAAGCTCTGTAGAAGCTTATGAAAATGGTTAGAAATTACGTACACGTGTGAGGCGCATTTGACTTTTCTAAAAACCAAATAGTTTGACTAAAATGAACTTGTGATTGATCTAAAACACTGATATTGATGTATTAAGGTGTAATAAAGTTATATTAAGCTATGTTAACTACTTTTGAGCTAATATGATGATTCTTGCAACTCAAAATCCTAACGATTAAGCGATTTAGTTAGATTAAAAGGTGATTTTGACTTTTCACTAATGAGCACTTGTTTTCTTTGTTTGTTTGAGTTATATAGACCAAGTATGACATGAAACAACCACAAACAAAGGGCGCAACAACCTTTAATACAGTGAAACACACAAATCCAAACACTACTTTTATGAAGCGATTTTGAGCTTTTCAAAGTATTTGTCGATATAGAGACCATGTTATTGATTAAAAACCTTATGATATCATTAAATAGAACTAATGAAGCATTAACTAATAACAATAACAACATACAATTAACAATTTAAGCTTTAAGCTATTTCTTGTTAAAATGAGATTTTTACTAACCCGATTTAAAATAACAAACTCTTGGTTTTATGGTTTGAGAACACTTAATTATAACTAATGAATATGATCAAACAGAAATTGAGCTAAAAGCAACTTACAGTAGAAATACCAAAATGAGATTAAGAAGCTTACAAATGGCTTGAGGTCACTGGCGAGAACTAGGACCAAATAACAAATCCTATAGCTTACCAATAAGCACTATACCCAAGACCATCCATTATATATCCTGCTCCAACCTTTTGAACCTTGTACCATGATTTTTATTTTTAAGCTATTTATTTGATATTTTGTGAATTTTGATTTTGGCTACTAATCTGCTTTTAAGGTATCTAAAAGCTTTGATAAGCTTTATTAGGAGCTTATATGAGCTTCTAAGTCCAAACTAACCATTTCTAACAACATTTCAACATTTTGAGATTTCTTTGAAATTTGAAAATTGCATAACTTGAGATAAGACTTAAAGCTGAAATTGATTGCTTATCAAAAGTTTTATATTACTTGATAACATGAAATACAAGATTTAAAAGCTTTAAAATGCCTTTGGAATTTAAAATTAAGCTAAAGCGACAATAAAATTTAAAATTACACTAGATATCTTTCTACATTGCACTTCCTTGATATTTATTGACTTGAAATATCTCTTGTCGACCTCACGAAAATATCCCACCACATCTTGACCATTGAAATCATCCGGATAATCATATTTGCCATTTGTCGATTTTGGCGCCATTTTCAAAGGAGTTGGTTTTCGCATTAATTGGAGTTGGATTGGTGTGGAGGTGGAGGGAAGGTAATCAGTGGTGTTAGTGAGGTGTAAAGGTGAAAACCGATGGTTAAAACCCTTGGTTTTGGCTATCTTGCTTTGGGAGAGGCGATGAGCTGAGATGTGGCGGTATTATTTGATTTTAAATTTTGGGCGGGTCAAGTGTTTGGGCTTGGATTGGGCTTAGTAGTAATAATAGGGTCCGTTTGGTTTAGTGTTAACAAACAAGGACTAATTTTGCAATTTAGCCAAAGTTAAGGGCTGATCTTGAACATGTTCCAAAGCTCTCATAAGGACTAAAGCGCCAAGTAAGATTAGTACAAGGACCTTAGTTGAAAATTTCCATTTTACAAATCCAGGGACCAAAGCGTCAATTTAGAAACTATAAGGACCAAACTTGTAATTTTCTCCAAAGTTTATCATAAGGACCATTTTGTCATTTATTAATAGAACAAGGTTAAAACTTGATAATTTTCACTTTTAAATTAACCAAGGACTATTTTGACAATTTTCAAAGTTAAAGGACTAAAGTTGTCAATTTGTGATTTTTAAACTTTAAAGGGTTTATTTTGACAACTTTTGAATCTCAAGGACCTAAAATGATATTTTACAAGTTTTTGAATTACAGGACTGATTTTGACAACTTTTGTAACTTGGGGACTAAAGCGCCAATTATGCAAACTTGATCGTTTTCATCGATTTTGATGTTTTGCATTTAAAACATATAAAACACTTGTTTGTGATATTTTTATCATTTTGAAGCATTTACGAGTGTTTTCGGATGTTTTGGCATTTTAACGATATAAAAATGATGAGTATTTAGACACTCATCAATCCCCACTAAGATATTGCTAGTCCCTAGCAATGATTTGAGAAAACATAATGGATTTTAATCTCTTTACCAAAAGCCATTACTTACGGGTAGCCAAATGTTTCGAGTTCAAGTAAGAACCATGGTACACCGATAACCATGTGATTTTGAGCAAACCACCGACTTTCAACGGTTTGATTTTGTCTTTACGGAAGCCGTACCATACGGACTAGCCAACTCTTAGATAAATTATCAATATTATCTTTGGTGAGCGATTACCAATTATGGATTTTCAAGCGCCTTTACCACAAGCCATAAACTTGCGGGCTAGCCAACTTTTCACTAGTTTAAAGATATGGTGAGTTGAACACCATACAATTTTAGGCAAATTGCAAGCCATAAGCGGTTTGAGATATCTTTACCAAGAGCCGTTTGCTCTGGATTAGCCAATCCTTATGTGGGTTAGACATGGCGGATGATTACCATTTCTTTGAGTAAGTGAAAACACTTACTCCAAAAAAATTTTGGCCAAAAGCAGGGGAATTGGGTGAAATAATTACATGAAATTCGTGAGAATTCCCCCACACTTAGAAATGAATATTGCCCTCAATATTCAAAGTACTAAGCGGTTATGCGAAACAAAGAACATAAAAGGAAATACTACGGCCATTATTTTGTTTTGATATATACACATTTTTTTTTTTTTTTTTTTTTTTTTTTTTTTTAGAAATTGATTGAGAATATACAACAGTGTGGGAAAACTCCCCCCACTAGGGTGGTAGAAAGGGGATAAGAAGGCGAAATATGGGTGAAAACCCATATGTGTGTGCTACTATTTTTGATTCCGAGTCACTAGCTTGACTCGATCCCGCATTCATTGGTTCATGGGGAATGTTTGTAAATCCGGGACAACCACGGGGGAATGTCCTCTCCAAAGTAATGCTTTAATCGATGACCATTTACTTTAAAATTAGGACCATCGGTTGAGATAACTCAATGGTACCATAAGGATAAACCTTAGTGATAGTAAATGGACGGACCAGCGGGACTTAAGCTTTCAGAAAATCTTCAATCTAGAGTTGAAAAGAAGGACTCGATCACCAACGTTGAAAAAGCGGTTCTTGATTTTAGAGTCATGAATCTTCTTTGTCTTTTGTTTGTAGATCAAAGAGTTCTCGTAAGCTTGATCACGAAGTTCATTTAGTTCATTCATTTGAACTTTTACGTGATCACCGGTATCACGTATATCGAAGTTTGCATGCTTTAAGGCCCGATAAGCCTTGTGCTCTAGTTCAATCGGAAGATGACATGCTTTTCCGTACACTAGCTTGTATGGAGTACACCCAATTGGTGTTTTGTAAGGCATCGAAAAGCCAGTCGTCATCCGGTTTATCCGACCGGGATGCACGATTTTCACCTCTTGTCCTTTCAAGTATTCTTTTAATACCACGATTTGAAACTTCCACGCCCACTTGTTTGGGGTGGTATGCGATAGATAGGCGGTGGGTAACACCATACTTTTGCATGACACGATCAAATTGGTCATTACAAAATGTGTACCACGATCGCGATTATTGCGAGGAGTTCCAAATCGGCAAAGAGCTTTCAAAATTTCACAACTACTCGGGCATCATTTGTAGGTAAAGCTTTTGCTTCAACCCATTTCGACAAATAGTCAATGACTACAGTATGTACTTGTTACCACGAGAAGATGGAAATGGCCCATAAAATCAATACCCATATGTCAAATATCTCACAAACTTGAATGGCATTTTGTGGCATTTCATTCCTTTGAGATATGTTTCCATAACGTTGACAAGAGTCACAAGTTTTGACAAAATCGTGGGCATCTTTATAGATTGTGGGCCAATAGAACCGGAATCAAACACCTTTTGGCGGTGTAGTTTGGACTATGATGGCCCCGGTGGGTCCGGCATGGCAAGCTTTGAGAATGTCAAGAGCTTCTTGTCCATAAACACACCGTCGGATGACTTGATCCATACAGATTTTGAATAAGAAAGGGTCGTCCCGAAATAGTGTTTAACATCCTTGAAGAATTTATTCTTCTGCTGGGTCGACATCCCTTTCACAATGAAGTTACCGCATGGTAATTTGCAAAGTCGACAAACCATGGGGTAGAAGAGTTTCCACGAAAAGAAACCGCATTGAGTGTCTCGAGAGGAAATGTTTCATTTATTTCCTTTTCTCGAAAACATCTTGGTGAGGTTTTCTAATGCAGACGAGATGATCGTGACTAGTTCTCGGCTCCTTTTTATCACGTATGATGATATCAAATTCTTGGAGGAGGAGAACCCAGCGAACAATCTCGGCTTTGCATCTTGTTTTGCAAAGAGATATTTAAGAGCCGAGTGATCCGTATACACTACACATTTGGTCAAGATTAAGTCGGCGAAACTTCTCAAAAGCATACACCACGGCTAATAGCTCTTTTTACGTGGTGGTGTAATGAGTTTGAGCTTGATCATAGTCTTACTTGCGTAGTGAATAGGTGAAAATGCTTGTTTCTTCGTTGCCCTAAGGCTGCGCCGATAGCAAAATCACTTGCATCGCACATTAGCTCAAAAGGTAAATCGATCGGGAACAGCGAGAATGGGTGCTTGATAAGCTTTTTCTTCAATGTTTCAAAAGCTACGATGCACTCGGGTGAGAAGATAAAGGAGCATCCTTTTCAAGAAGATGGGTCATTGGTAGGCGATTTTGGAAAAATCTTGAATGAATCTCGATAGAAACCGGCATGACCTAAAAACTCCTAATACCTTTGGCGGTAGTAGGATGAGGTAATTAGCAATAACATCGACTTTTGCTCTATCTACCTCAATCCGTTCTTTGAAATCTTATGGCCAAGGACTATGCCTTCTTTGACCATAAAGTGACTTTTCTCCAGTTTAGACAAAGATTGGTGTCTTCACACCTTTGAAGCATTTTATCTAAATGGGAGAGACATGTTTGAAACGAATCCCCAATGACCGAGAAGTCATCCATAAACACCTCCATTGTTTCCCGATCATGTCGTGGAAAATGGCCATCATACATCGTTGGAGCGTGCGGGAGCATTACATAAGCCAAAAGGCATCGTCTATAGGCAAAAGTTCCGTATGGGCGGTGAATGTGGTTTATCTTGATCCTTTGGATCAATGGGAATCTGAAAGTACCAGAAACCATCAAGGAAACAATAGTATTCATTCCTGCTAATCTCTCAAGCATTTGGTCCATAAAGGGTAGAGGAAAATGGTCTTTCTGGTGGCGTCATTCAACTTACGATAGTCAATGCAAACACGCCATCCGTAACCAATCGAGTTGGAATTAACTCGTTATCTTCATTGTGATATGATTATGCCACCCTTTTTGAACACAATGAATTGGGCTAACCAAGGACTATCGAGATCGGGTAAATCAATCACGCATCAAGAAGTTTGATAACCTCTGTTTGATAACATCATGGATTTTGGATTTACTCTTCTCGATGTTGAGCTATGGCTTGAAGTCATCCTCCATCAAGATTTTGTGAGTACAAAATTCGGGGTTTATACCTTTAATGTCGGAGAGTTTCCAAGCAATTGCTTGCTTGTGTGACTTCAAGATTTTTATGAGAGCGACTTTTTCATCTTTACTCAAATCTCTAGCAATAATGGTGGTAATTTATCATCACCTTCAAGAAATGCATACTCGAGATGAGGTGGTAAGTCCTTAAGCTCAACCTCGGAAATTCTTGATTTTCTCAAGCGACTTGACTTCCTTGTTATGAAGTTTGATGGAAGGAGAGGAGAAGAAATGTCATGATTTAACAACTTCTCAAGAAGAATATCTCCTCAGTTAATCTCATTTTGATTAATCTCATCGAGAATTGAATCACTAGAGTGAGGGTGGATGATGGATCATCATTAAGCAACTTCTCAATGAGAAGTATGTCTCCTCAATGTCAATTGGGCGTGATCAATTTCCCATGGAGCAGAATCCTTTGGATAAGTAGGCTTCAATCTCTTCTAAGATGAAGTCACTTTCCTCAAATGGGGTGAGAGAAGGGGTAGAATTGGCGATGATAGGTTGAGATGAATGAGTGAGATTATCACTCGAAGAATTATGATCATAACCAAGAACTTCTTGCAGTACTCTTGAAGCAACATCAATGATATCTATTCGGTTAACCGATTCGGAATCATAATTTGCGGAGTACCTCGAAGTTTGATCAAGGTTAAAGTGCGACTTCATTACCAACACGTAATGTGATTTCTTGCTCAAATACATCTATGAGAGCACGGCCCGTTCTCGGGAATCCTCGACCAACAATGAGAGGAACCCGATGATCGGCATCAAAATCAACAACCACGAAGTCGGTGGAAAATGGAACTTTCCTACTTTCACAAATCGTCCTCGGCAATGCCAAGAGGACGGGATATTCTCGATCGCAAGCTCGAGAGTCATGCATGTAGGAGTGAGTTCGGAAGAAAGTTTCTTCCATCTTGAATATGGCATAAGATTAATGCTTGCACCAAGATCGCTAGGGCAAAGCATTCAACCATTCTGAGGAATACACAAGGTAAGAGAAATTTCCGGGATCTCCAAGCTTTTGGAAGCTTTTTAGGATAGCTGAGCAGTTCTCGTTAAGAGGAGTCTTAGCCATTTCAAACGACTTTTCCTTGTTGCTTAACATGTGTTTGAGAGTTGATGCAAACTTGGGCATCGGCATGATAGCATCCATAAAGCTTATGTCAAAATGTAACTCTTGGAAAATTTGGAAAAATTTGTCCATTTGATGACTAGCTTTTCACGGAGCTTTTGCTCATTCAAGCGTGATGGATATGGAATAGAAGATTTGGATTTGATATTTTCAATGGGAGCTACGGTGGTTCAAAACAACTCTGGATTAGACTTGGGTTTCGGACAACTTGAGGTTGGACTACAGAAGGTGGGACTTGTCTTGGTACTAAGTGGACTAGAATAATGCACCTTGTCCGTTGTTTCCTTGGTAACTTGACTCATTGCCACGGGAGGAGGGGCATTGGAGTCGTGGGTCCATTGTGAGTTGGAGGTTCACTTTCCACTACCTTTGGAAGAGAAGAAGAAGAAGAGGTAGTAGGAATAGCGGGTCCATTGTATGAAACACCACTTACGGTCGTGATCGCCTTAGCATCGCCCCTCGGGTTAGCGATCGTGTTGCTCGGAAGTTTTCACGAGCCAGGGTTGATCATTTAAAGACTTCTTGAGATCGTGATCGGTGACCAACAATCTGTTCATCTCATCTTGGGATTTCATAAAGCGCTTGATAACTCATCGGATGATGGTCTGGAGGAGTAATGATGGGAGGTGGATTAGGAGGAAATTTTGAGGTCGGATGTTTTGATTATGACCTTGTTGTTGAAAATTCCCTTGATTAGGATTCACATTCCCATGAAATTGATTCCTCGATTGAAATTGTTTTGATGAAGGTTCCCTTGTTGTTGGAAACCTTGATTGGGTCCAGGATAGAAATTACCTTGGTTTTGATAACCTTGGTTCATTCTAGGTTGATTCGATTCGGTTAGGATTACGGTTAAAACCGGGTGGTGCACGATAAGTATTAGCACGGTAGTTTGGTTCATTCGAGGGCGGTATTGATTACCTCCTTGATTTGAAGTACCGGCTATAGCATTTGCTTCAAACGGACTACCATCGGTGGCGATCTGGTTGTAGTATGCATGAGGACCACCACAAGTGACACAAACTTCAACTTTCTTCACTTCACCATGTGATGGTGTTTGAGTGAAGGTGACTTTCTTTGGTTAGCAAGAACCAAAGCTCGAACAATGTCGTGAGTTTATCAATCTTAGCATCGGTGCTAGATGTACTCACGGAGATGAAGTAGAAGGTCGACATTAGGCGATTTTGATATGTCTTAGTGCGGAAAGGACGGACACAGGACTTGTTTTCAATGATTTGTAAGGCTTCTTTGGTGGTTTTGCTAAGGAAATTACCTCCGCGGAGGCATTGAGAGAGTCTTGGTCGACTTGTCTCGAGACCATTATAGAAAGTATCCATTTGCATTAACTCGGTAAAACCATGATGTGGACACTTGCGGAGCAATTCTTTATAACGATCCCATGCCTCCCGAATGATTCATCAAATCTACGAGAAAATTTCATTATCTCATTCTTAAGACTTGTGGTTCGGGATGGAGGATAGAACTCGTTAACAAACTTGGTAACTAGATCTTCCCATGTCTCTATAGAGCGAGGGGTTGTTTCTCGAGCCAATTCCGGGCTTGTCCTACAGAAAATGGGAGCAGAGAAGAAGCTTGATAGCATCGTGTGGGACATTCTTGTACTTGATGGTTGATGCAATCTTATTGAACCATCGAATGTGTGCATGAGGATCATCCGCTCAAAACCATAGAATTGGCTTTGGGTTACAGTTAAGCAACCGGTTTTGAGCTCGAAGGTATCGACCACAATAATTTGGGACAACAATGGCATCTCCGTAACCCTCGATGGGTGCTTGGAGAAGCTCATTCATAGGTTTGTCTTACGCCATTTCGACGGTGGTGGTGGTGGTAGGCGTTCCTCGATCACGGTGAAGGAGTGAGCGTCCTCTCGTCTGCGAGGAATGTTTCCAAGTTCGGAAAGTGGACTTGTAGAAGCGGAAGAGCAGTCTTGCATGCACTAAGTATAAAATCAATTTTCAAAACAAATGAGGCAAAACACAAGTGAACTTAACCAATAATCACAAATGAAATGGCTTCTTTGAAAAGGTACACCAAATCACAAGTGACACAAAGGCAAGTTTTAAATCGATGTTCGGGAACTTATTAATGGTCGCACCCCAGTTAGGTAGTCCTTTGCCTTGATTTGCGGTGGTTGATTTTATGTATATTTTAAGTACCACCGAAAAGGCGTAGGTATGATTTGTCTTGATGGGGTTTAAAAACTTTTGGAAAATATTTTTGGTATCGTCCGTTTAACCAAATCGTATCTCTTTAAGAATCACCTTAAAAGAAACACAAGCTAGAAAGCGTTACGATTGTTTTGTTGTTTTATATTGTTTTGGGTTTTAACACTTTAGGAAAAGTGTTAATGAACTTTTGATTTATATTAACTTTCTGAAAACTTTTACAAGCGTGGTATATGTGCAATGCAGGTGCGAAAATGCTAGAAACACGCTTCTGACCTCCCGGCGTGGCGCAAAATTTGATGGTGCTAAGCAGTCAAGTCTAATAGACTTAAAGCGCTCAAACACAAATGCAATTAAGATCGGAGGAATATAGGAATTCACGGGTCGTTAAGTCCCACGGAGGATGAATTGGTGTTAAAACACTTGATCAGATGGTAGAATGATCACTAAGGATAGCGATCAGTAAGGTTTTCGATGGAAAATTATACCTAAAGAGAAAATCTACAAATTAAAGCGACTTAAATGCAAATTAAAAGAAATAAAAGATAAAATCTATTAAATAAACGCTATCACTATTTTTAAAGGCGATGAACGTTTAAAACCTAAAACTTAAAACTTACGTTTAAAATAAAATTACGTCTACGTACAAAATAAAAAGTGAGTTTTAAAGAAATAAAAGGCCTATAAATATGAAAATTATATTTTTACAATCCTAATAATAAAAGAAAATTATTAGAAAAAGAAAATTATTTTTACAACTATTTATTTAATTATTATTAATTAAAAACTATTTATTAAGTATTTAAATTGCACTAAAATACAAGAAAATACAAAATTAACCTAGAAAAATGAAATTATGACTTGGAAAAATCTAAAATATGATAAAACTTATTTTAAAACTAAAAATATATTTTTAGACTTATTATGTATTTATTATTAATTTAAAACTATTTAAAACTAATTAAAATGCTAAAAAAAATACTTTTTAAACTAAGAAAATTATGGAAAAATACTTTTATTACTTTTATATTTATCTTAACCTAAGAAAATTGAAAAATCATTTTTTGGACTTTTATAATTTATTTGTATTAAAAGCTATTTAAAAATACCTAAAAGCATTTTTAATTAAGAAAAATAGCAACAGTTATGAAAAATTATGAAAATTTCAGGAAAAGTCTATTTTAATATGTAGAATCTAGGAAAATAGAAAAACATGGGCTTGTGTGGAGAAATAAGCAAGCTGCGATTATAAGTGCTTATTAATAAGCACTTGAAAAAGCCAAATGATAACCAAAGACTACCAACTTGATACGAAGCTAAAATATGCTATAATGACTCAATTGCAACCAAAACAACAAGCTTGAACCTCTGGATTACAAGTTAACACAGATTTGAGGTTTGAGCTAAATAAAAAACAGATTTTGGTATACTACTTTGAGCTTATGCACAGAACACAAAATAAGCTAAAAGCGAAAAGCAATTATTGGAACTTGTATTAGACCTGGTTGAGAGTGTATAAACCAAAACTCAGACAATGACAAGCTCTTATGAACTTGGGAGAAGCTATTTCAAAACCTGTCAAACCACTGAGTTGAGACTCAGTTAATACTGAGTGAGTTGGGACAGATTGATAAGCTCATGCAGGCCTAGTAAATAAGTTGCAAAATGAGATTTTTAACTTGGAACTTGAAAAGGACCAGGTTAACTATCCAAAGAAACAAAAATCACTTATTTTGGACAACTAATAAGCTCTGTAGAAGCTTATGAAAATGGTTAGAAATTCTGTGCACAGGGCACATTTGACTTTTCTAAAAACCAAATAGTTTGACTAAAATGAACTTGTGATTGATCTAAAACACTGATATTGATGTATTAAGGTGTAATAAAGTTATATTAAGCTATGTTAACTACTTTTGAGCTAATATGATGATTCTTGCAACTCAAATTGATCCTAACGATTAGCGATTTAGTTAATTAAAGGTGATTTTGACTTTCACACTAATGAGCACTTGGTTTTCTTTGTTGTCTTTGAGTTATATAGACCAAGTATGACATGAAACAACAAAAACAAAGTCTGCAACAACCTTTTACACAGAGAAATACACAAATCCAAACACTACTTTATGTGTGATTTTGAGCTTTTCAAAAGTATTTCAACGATATAGACCATGTTATTGATTAAAAACCTTATGATATCATTAAATAGAACTAATGAAGCATTAACTAATAACAATAACAACATACAATTAACAATTTAAGCTTTAAGCTATTTCTTGTCTAAAATGAGATTTTTACTAACTCGATTTAAAATAACAAACTCTTGGTTTTATGGTTTGAGAACACTTAATTATAACTAATGAATATGATCAAAAAGAAATTGAGCTAAAAACATCTTACGGTAAATACCAAAATGAGATTAAGAAGCTTACAAATGGCTTGAGGTCACAAACTGAGAACTAGGACCAAATAACAAATCCTATAGCTTACCAATAAGCACTATACCCAAGACCATCCATTATATATCCTGCTCCAGCCTTTTTGAACCTTGTACCATGATTTTTTATTTTTAAGCTATTTATTTGATATTTTTGTGAATTTTTGATTTTGGCTACTAATACTGCTTTTAAGGTATCTAAAAGCTTTGATAAGCTTTATGAGGAGCTTATATGAGCTTCTAAGTCCAAACTAACCATTGCTAACAACATTTCAACATTTTGAGATTTCTTTGAAATAGTAAAAATTGCATAACTTGAGATAAGACTTTAAAGCTGAAATTGATTATTCAAAAGTTTTATATTACTTGAAAACATGAAATACAAGATTTAAAAGCTTTAAAATACCTTTGGAATTTAAAATTAAGCTAAACGACAATAAAATTTAAAATTACACTAGATATCTTTCTTCATTGCTTCCTTGATATTTATTGACTTGAAATATCTCTTGTCGACCTCGAAAATATCCCACCACAATCGACCATTGAAATCAGCGGATAATCAGATTTGCCATTTGTCGATTTTGGCGCCATTTTTCAAAGAGTTGGTTTTCGCATTAATTGGAGTTGGATTGGTGTGGAGGTGGAGGGAAGGTAGTCAGTGGTGATTAGTGAGGTGTAAAGGTGAAAACCGGTGGTTAAAACCCTTGGTTTTGGCTATCTTGCTTTGGGAGGAAGATGAGCGATGTAGGCGGTATTATTTGATTTTAAATTTTGGGCGGGTCAAGTGTTTGGGCTTGGATTGGGCTTAGTATAATAATAGGGTCCGTTTGGTTTAGTGTTAACAACAAGGACTAATTTTGCAATTTAGCCAAAGTTGAAGGGCTGATCTTGAACATTTTCCAAAGCTCTCATAAGGACTAAAGCGCCAAGTAAGATTAGTACAAGGACCTTAGTTGAAAATTTCCATTTTACAAATCCGAGGACCAAAGCGTCAATTTAGAAACTATAAGGACCAAACTTGTAATTTTCTCCAAAGTTTATCATAAGGACCATTTTGTCATTTATTAATAGAACAAGGTTAAAACTTGATAATTTTCACTTTTAAATTAACCAAGGACTATTTTGACAATTTTCAAAGTTAAAGGACTAAAGTTGTCAATTTGTGATTTTAAACTTTAAAGGGTTTATTTTGACAACTTTTGAATCTCAAGGACCTAAAATGATATTTTACAAGTTTTTGAATTACAGGGGACCCTGATTTTGACAACTTTTGTAACTTGGGGACTAAAGCGCCAATTATGCAAACTTGATCGTTTTCATCGATTTTGATGTTTTGCATTTAAAACATATAAAACACTTGTTTGTGATATTTTATCATTTTGAAGCATTTACGAGTGTTTTCGGATGTTTTGGCATTAACGATATAAAAATGATGAGTATTTAGACACTCATCATCACCTCAAACACACATTAAACATACATTGAATACAAGCAGATATTACATTAAAAGATTGTTCTTGCATTCTTGATGTATTACTTTGCTCTGAAGCTCGTAGTCATTGATTCTTCACATTGCATGTTTGATTAATCCAAGTGGAGGTCTTTTCTTGATCCACGTGATAATGAGTTTTGAGCCGGTTTGAGATCATCACTAATAAAAATCTCGATACATCCATTGTGGTGTTGGTATTATGTGATGTTGTGACATTTGGACCGACATGCTCGCATTACGGATCATGAAATCTTCTCATCGAGTAGCGGAAGCATTCGTTGATTCATGATATTGGCGCGTGGCGAAGCATGGAGTGAAAATATCGAGTCATTGATGCGATAATCATGATTTCTTTTGAGATGAATGTGTTGAGTGAGCATGCGGCTATGGATTGACTACTTCATTATGATCGGTACAAGCGTGGGGCGTACACTGCATAAAACATTTAGCAATAAAGCGCGAAAGTGTCTTTGATCACTTCGTTGAATTGAGGTACACGCCCACGGTTCCTGTTGATCGATACAAATCTTGCTGTGATCCGGTATAATTCGAAGAATTTTCTTGACGGGGTTTCGCGGTGCTCTATTGTTCTCAAACCGGAACGTCTCAAAGAAGACAACATGGAGTGAGTGAACCGGTGAATAGAGATTCAGCGATTGATGAAAAGAGATTTGAAAAACAATCGTGTATTGCTCAATAGAAATTGTTTTGCACTACAACGAAGGTTTTAATGAAAATCAATTATCAATCATAAACACCTTTGATTTGAAATATTAGTACGGTCGATGTGCTAAAGAAAAGAGTTTTAAGCACAACGACCGGTTTTTCAAAGGTATCCGTCAATCCATAACTCGAACCGGGATTGATTCAAAATTGAATCGCCCATTGTTTACATTCGGTTGTCACATGGTTGATCTATTGAATAGATCTCACATGCCACCTACCGGGAGCTTGTATGATGTTGGCTCGGAAGGCTTTCCATCTTCATTGTGAATATCTTTCCATATCACTCGGATGTTACGCAATACCACAAGGATAATCGTAGGACTCAAGATATAATCTCTTTTTCCACATTGTGTGAAGCAGAGAGTCTTCATTGAAAGTGTCCTAATGAGATTTATTGATGATCTTGTGGCTCTAGACTCAATTTGTGCATATTTGGATCCTATATCGGAGACTAGGGATAGGGTCTCCTTCTTCAATATCAACAATCTCTAAGAGAAAATCGATAGATAATGTCGGTTCCCGTGAGAATGAAACAAGTCCTTTTAAGAGGAACTTGAGTGGTTTGGGAAGTTGAAGTGCGATCGTCCTTTGGGTCCATGACGTCTTGTCTTCAATACCGATGTTACTTTAGTAACCACCGAGTATATGAATTGAACCCGTATACGCCCTAAGGTTGAATAATTGGAGGCTATTTGTTTTCACCCTTTTCTCATTCAATTCTTTTTCATTCTTCAACCCCGGTGCTTACGAGACTTCATAACTAGAACGTTGTTGGGTTTATTCGATACTAGCTCGGTCTCGATCCGCACTCTTCCCATATCTCATTTTCTCCCTTTTTTCAATATACCTAAGGACTTCTACACTATCTAGTGGATTGTCCACTGGTAGATCCCTCCGGTTACGGCGGATCATGGGAACAAATACCTAACCTTATCATCCTTATATCACCATACACAAAGTAAAGTTGGTCGGTCTATTTGGTATTGTTCATCGCCATTGGAACCAATTGAAAACCATTTGAAAATCAATCCAGATACTTATGATATATTATCAAAGCATTTTGTACTGAATTGTTTTTGATATTTTTAGAACAAGAGCTCCCCTCAACATGTGCATCAAGTGTATGAAATCGTTTTGCACACGGAGGCAAGAGAAAGAATTAACTTCTTTGAATTCCATTTTCTAAAGATATCAACATCACTTCACGATCAAAACAAGTAGATAAAGCATATTAGGGAAGGATGAGGTTTTCATAAGCTTGCTCCCCATCAATATGTGCCTTGAGGTTTGAAAGAGTTTTGCACATACAAGAGGAACACGCACATTGATCACGTTTCAAATCTTTGTGGTTTAAGATAGATGCTCCCCTCAACATGTGCATGGAAAATTTGAAATCGTTTGGCACATGTGGGATGGAGAGCTTGTACATCCTTATAAAACCATTTACCGAATTATCAGATTAAATTCAATTTAAATCACAAATTCTCCCCCGATCACAATTATCAAATCATTTGAGAATTGTGATCTATGTAGATTTAAATTGATTTGGAAAGCTTTTAAAGAATTGTGACTTGATTATGAAAAACGTTTTAACTGATAAGGATCTGTTATAAGACTTTAAACTCCATTGAATAAACATGCATGATTATCTTTTGAAAACAATTGAATGACAAATAACCTTTTAATGTAATTGAAATCATTCTCCCCCTCAATCAATGACATAAGTTGTTGATTTAGAGATAGATATTTTAGAAAAAAGTTAAGTCCAGATGATTTCCAAAAATAGAGTCTGAGTTATTTTTCAAAACAACTAGTTTTCATTAGATAGAAAGGATTTGTTTAAAGAATCAGAGCAAGAGATTTGAAAAACCATGATAAAGCATGGCTCTATTCTTTCTTTGAAAAGCGGGTTACTGCCTGAGATGACAATAAACCATTGTTTCTCTTTCTCCTAAAAATATTTTATGATTTTTTTTTTTTTTTTATAAAATTCGAACAACATCTAAAGTCCGTGTGATTCTTTGAATGATGACACAAAGACCGTAGATATTATCGAACCAAGAAAAGCATGAAAAAAGACAATATTTTTGAAGATTTTTGAATTTTCAAATTTTTATGGATTTTGAAAGTTTTATATTTTTCTAGGCGATTTTTGAGGTTTTATAATTTTGTATTTTGTTTTTCGAATAAATATATACAAGGGATAAATGAAGGAAACCTTTTACTCCTCTTCTTCCTCTTGAAGTCGTTTGAGTGTTTACGGTTGTAGGCTCTTAAGACCCGATCGTGGAAGAATAAACTCAAACCGTTCTCTAAGAAGAGCTTTGGTGAAGATGTCGCTAGCGGTATTGGTCCTCACAAAGTAAAGTTCCACCACACCATTTTCAACTTGTTCCCGATGAAATGATGTCGAATGTCGATGTGCTTTGCTCTTGAGTGTTGTGCGTTGTTGCATGAGAGAGCAATAGCACTTTATTATCACGATCTGAGAGGATTTTGTTAAATTCAAAGCCATAGTCGGATAATTGGGATCTTATCCATAGGATTTGAGCACAACAAGATGACATGGCTATGTATTCAACCTCTGTAGAGGAAATAGAAGTACTCATTTCCTTCTTTGAAGACCGACTCACGAGCTTATCACCCAAAAGCGAGCACCTCGGACGTGCTTGACGAGTATCTTGACATCCTGCATGATCGGCATCTGCGTGAGGTCATTAGTGACATACCGGTGTCCTTGGTGCAAGTCCCATATTGATGGTTCCTTGGTATCTAGCACATGCGGACACCAAACAAGATGTCCGGTCTACTAGTTGTGAGGTACATCGAGGATCCAATCATACTACGATATTTTGTTTGGTCTACCATGATCCTGAGTGGTCCTCATCTAGTTTAGTACGTTCAATCATGGGAGTGTCAGCAGGTCACTTGAATCAAATCCAAATTTTTAAAATCTCATTTGCATATTTAGATTGATTTATGAAAATGCCTCCGGGACTTTGTGAAATTTGTAATCCTAAGCAAAATGACATTTGTCCCATCATTGACATTTAAAATTTAGAAACCATTTCATTTGAAAAATGGTCACACTCATTGGGGTCATTCGAGGCAAAGATGATATCATCACCATAAATTTGAGCGTGAATTAAATGTTTGCACGACTTCACGGTGAACAATATTGGATCAATGCTCCTTTGCTAAAGCGGTGAGCGAAGAAACTTTGATAGCGTATCATACCATGTCCTTGGGGCTTG
The DNA here is from genome assembly GCA_022545495.1 of Chrysanthemum lavandulifolium. Taxonomy (NCBI): domain Eukaryota; kingdom Viridiplantae; phylum Streptophyta; class Magnoliopsida; order Asterales; family Asteraceae; genus Chrysanthemum; species Chrysanthemum lavandulifolium. Next base: position 27,924,869 of record CM040241.1, on the reverse strand, counting down.
CTTTAAACCGTAAAGAGCCTTCTTCAAATGATAAGCGTGAGTAGGATGCTCGGATTCACAAAGCCTTGAGGTTGGTGGCGTGAGCGACTTCTTTAAGATCTCCGTTCGAAATGTCGTCTTTACATCCATCGATAGACTACCATGTTCTTACTTGCAGCATTAGCCAAGAAGATTACGATTGCCTCGATTCGAGCAACAGAGCAAAAGATTCTTCAAAGTCGATACCCTCCTCTTGGCGGTATCCTTTAGCAACCAATCGAGCCTTGTTCTTTAACACATCACCATGCTCATCAAGTTTCACTTTGAAGATCCATTTTAGAGCAATGATCATAGCACAATCTGGGCGGTACTAATTCCCATACATCAAGTCGATCAAACTCATGAATTTCTTCTTGCATAGCATTGAACCATTGTCTTCATTCATGGCGGTTTAACATCTTTTGGTTCGATCTTAGAGAGTCTGAGTTGAAGAAGCACCATAAGGCATCGGTTGCAAGTTGTTTCCGTGTGGATCTTGGACGAGAGGATGTCCAATGATGTTGTCTAATGGATGATCGTGAGTCCATTTTACGAGGTGTTCATGTGGTACATTGTTGAGGGATGAAGTAGCGAGTCGATGTCTCGAAGAAGATGGTTCTGATGAAGATTCAGGAGCAAATATGTTTTCAAATGGAGCATCTTCAGGTGTAGAAAAGGGATTAACTTCATCATTGATGCCAGAAACAGTTCCATGATGTACATTCGAAGATTGATGATTTGTTGATGAGACCGAGTGATCAGCAGCAGGCGCTTCTTGACTTAATGATATTGATACTGAAGGGTTGACTTCATTCTCATGGATAGGAGTAGCCTCTGTTGTTGGAATTGACATATCATTGGCACTTGGCTCATAATGTTCATCAAACATAGGATCAAATAATTTCTTTAAATCATCTTCAGATGGAGGTACATATGGAGTTGCTGGAGAGGAGTTTGGTACAAGGGATGAACCAATGGGACTGTTTTGAAGTGTGGGTCTTGAGCTGGATTGTCCAGAGCCATTTGACGGTCGACTCATCAAACGTGGCGTGAATTGTTTCCATGATATTTGGGTTCTCTTGTTGTAGATTCGGTAACCTTTTCATTTGGTGCATAGCCTACAAATACTCCAATGTCCGCTTTAGCTCTCGGTTTTCCTAAATCTTGACCATCATTAGTTGGATAACATAAAGCACCAAACACGAAGGTATAATAGATCGGGTTTTCTATTGTGGACAAGTTCATAAGGAGTCTTTCCATGAGAAGTGTGAATTAGAGATCGATTTTGAGTGTAACAAGCGGTGGCAATAGCTTGACCCATAGAAACATTGGAACCTTTGAGTAAATCGACATTGTCCTTGCGGCTTCTACAAGAGTTCGATTTCGTCTTTCAACTACACCGTTACATTGAGGAGTTCGAGGACACTTCTTTGGGGATGATTCCAACATTTCCATAAAATTCATTGAGTTCTTTATTAACAAACTCGGTTCCATTGTCGATGACGGACGATTGAGCTGTTTTGTTGAGTCGGATCTGAAGTTGTTTAATGAGTTTAATGATGACATCTCGAGTTTCATCCTTCGTCCTCAAAAACTTAACCCAAGTGAATCTAGAGTAGTCATCAACCACTACTAACACATATCTCTTCCCATTAATAGATTGCATTCTCATTGGGCCATACGGATCCATATAAAGGGTATGAAGAACTTCCATTCTGATTTTGTGGGTTTTGGTTTGTGGGCATATTTAGTGCTTTTTCCTAATTGGCAAGTGAACAGAGATGATCTTTTCATATTTTAATATGGGTAAGCCTCGACAAGATCCTTTCGGAGAGGTTGTTTATGGTGCCAAGTTCAAGTGATTGAGGCGGCGATGCCATAACCAAGACTTTGTTTTAGAAGCCTTTGACGACAAGCGATTGAGAAGACTTCATCATGTCATCGATAGAGATGGTGTATAGGTTAGAACCTCGGTACCTCTTAATAATTCTACACCGTCAAGTTCTCTAACGAAGCAAGTATGTTTTCTAAAAGCCACTTCAAGATCGGAATCACGAATTAACCAACGAGAGAACAAATTATGACCAAGACCTTCCACATAATATACCCAAATTACACTTTTACCAACAACATAATCTCCATAACCCATAATAGCTCCAAAATGGTGGTTCCCGAATCTAAGCGTGTCGATGAATTTACTCACGAAGTTCATGAGCGCGACCGGTCTCCGAGTCATATGCTTGGAGCGACTGAGTCCGGTACCACAAAGCGATTTGAGCGATCTGCGGTTGAACACGACAAGAATGGATAAGCTGGATAATTGGGATCCCCATGCAAGAATGGGTTCCATTTGGTTAGTAGCGATGATTGGAACACCCGCATCGAAATAGAAACATCCATATCGGAAATTGAAGCAATGGAATCATTATGAATAGATGCGTTACTAGTTTTCGATTTGCCCTATTCAAAGTATGTTCACTTCTTAAGGAATAGTTCTACCAGAGGCATCCATTTTCTAGTGGGCATTGTCGATTAACCTTATGGCCAGCGGTATCCATTGATAACCTATCTTACTAAATGTTCTTCTGTGGGCTTCCACTGTTTTCTAACTTTCTTACGCCTTTGCCTTTTTGCCTTCTTAGCATGATATTTTGCATTAACAATATTAAGCGGGGATTTGTGACATTAGACAAAGCATTCACACTACATTCATGATTAGTGTGAATTCAAGCGAGACATCATTACAAGGTTTGCAAATAGTATCGAATTGAATTAATTCTGATGCGCCTATGGCTAATACTAGAATCAACACGATTCGTTTTATTGACTCAAACTTAAAGTTCCTAGGTTGGTCTTCTACTCTCTTCCAATGCACATTCTTAGCTTGCGAGGTCCTATCATTCCTTGTATTGTCTTGAGACTTTGACACGCTTCGCTTTAATTTCGATTACTCACACAGAGGAATGGGAACATTAGTTGGTTTTGCTACTTTTGCATTTACATTTAGATGTCTTTGGGATGTGAACTATTTGAAGGCATGAAGTTCACCCTTTTAACACTAGAAATGTTGGGATCTGAACTACTTGAAGGTATACTACAGTTCACATTCATAACATTGGGCATCGAATGGATATCATACTTGGCACTAGGCATAGAACACGGAATCAAAGGATTAACTCTCTCACCTAAGGACTTAGGGCATATTGTGATTAAGCATTCTAGAATTTCTTGAGATCGTTTGGCATATAAGCATGCATGCCCAATTGCATTATCAAGTGGTTTCTCTAACTTATCCTCTTCAACAATCTCACGGAGACATTCTAGACAATCCTTAAGGGATGAGAAATATGTTTGAATTGCAAGTTTATTGTTCCTAAGATGAGGAGGAACATATTTCACAGATAAAGCATATTTATTACCAACAGGTACCTTTGATCCATCATTCTCCCCATTGGTCATTGGCATTTTCCCTTTTACCTGGCTCTTCAGATTCTCAATTTCTTTTTGCAATGAAGCTATTTGTTCATTATTTTTGTTACGAGTGACCTTTATTAATTCAAACAACTCATTGAAATGACGTTTAACCTTTTCATTTTCTTCTAGAAAACTCTCGTTTTCCTTTTGTAATGCATTTACTAAGTTTTGAAGATGAAACGTTTGAGAATTCTGAGAATCTAAAGGAGGAGGCATTTGGGAGCTAGTCACATTGTTCTTTTCACCCTTTAATTGAGAGATTTGGGCTTTCGACTTTACGATCGTGTTACAATGAGCTTGAATACATTCGTCACGTTTGTTTATTTGAAAAGCGCATCAAACTCGGAGCATCGAGGATGTATTGATATTTGAGGTTTTGACATTTTCTTTAAGATGTTGATATTTTAGTTGTAAATTAAAATGGTCAACTTCTAGTTTAGAAAAGTGTTTTACCAAATTATCGTGATCATCCAGATCAATTTTCTCATTTAGTTTAGAGTTGGTTTTTTCAAGCTCAATGACACGATCGTGGGAGACTTTCAAAGCAACAGATAATTCATGAAATTGAGAAGCATTAAAGGAACAATTTGTAGCAGTGAAACACACATCTTGAGCAATACATTCAGAAATCAGATTCTCATTCAGTGTATGCAAGTTCTTCCTCTCAATCTCATTATATTTTAATTCTTGCTCATAGTTACTAACCTCAACGATCATTGCATCAAATTCTTTTTCCATTTCTTTAATCTCTAAATTCATTCCTTTTTTAAGACTCTCAAAATGATCTTTTAGTTGTTTAAAGAAAGGCATGACTTCATGTTGGGTTCAGTAAATACCCAAACCCCTTAATCTAGGATTTGAATAGAAAATAGCCAAGTATTTAATCCGTTAACACAAACAGTCCTTGAGTGCATAGTCTCTCGGTGAGTCGTCTTCGAGATACTCGATAAGAGGCAAAGAAGAAGTCTCCCTTTCGAGAAGGCGGAACTTAAAGGGTGAAGGCGAGTCAAGAAGAAATGATGGATTCGGTGAGTGATGACAATAACTCATCAATCCCTAAGATTCCTCTCCAACTTCTTACGAAGACAAGCTGAAGTAGAAGGCGAAGGATGTAAAGGCGAAGAAAGAGCGGGACAGGCGGGAAAGGTTGAATCGGATAAGACGAAGTCCTTATCAACCAAAGTCAACTTTCACAGATGGCAAAGATCGGGCTCGATGTCGACCGAACTTAGGAAAGTAGTCTTGTCTCTTACCTAGAATAGTCTTTATGTGAGACAAAATACATCGATATTTTGTCTTACGTGTGATGTCGGTTGTCACTTAGGAAAGAGTCAAATATCATACATGTATAAATAGCATAAGAGATGGAGTGAAAAGGTTAAGCTTGTGAATTGTAAAACACATACACGCAAGCCATCTTTTCCTCCTCCAAATCTACAACTTAGTTCACGAGATAGCTCGGTGAGCTCTAAGAGTTGTGCTCGGACTTAGCTTTGAGCTTAGAGAGAATCACCCAACTTTGTCATTTCAATCCCAGTACTATTCCAAGTGCTTGGGTAACGTATTCTTTGTTGAATTATTTCTAATAAGAATATGATGTTGAAAATTACTTAGTGTGTTTTCTTTATGTTAATTTAGGTCATAGTTCACTTTTAACTTGTTTTATAAACTTGGGCTGCTTTTAAGCGAAAGTGAGCGAGGGAACAACAAGTGGTATCGAGCAAGGCTAATTATAAAACTCGTTTTGGGCCGCTCTAAAGTTTTAAATTAGGATCCTAAATGGTGAAATTGATGTACCCCAACTAGTCGATAAAAGGGTGGAGCTTATTCATTTGTTGCCCCTAGACTTGAAGTTGGCAAATTCAACAAATGGAAAAGCGAATGCTTTGCTATTTGATTAGGATGGAACCTTATTATGTCAAGTGCATAAATGAAGGTCCATTTGTCCCAAAGATTTGAAGGGTTGCCCAAACACAAGCTCGGTGGACCAGGATGAAAGGAGAGTGGTCAACAGGGACCAAAGACTCAAAAGTATCATAATATCTTGTCTTCCGACGATATTATGGAGTGCATATAATTGTGTAATCGCTAAGCAAACACAGGATGACCTAGTTCATAGTCATGAAGGACCATCGATACCAAGGAAAGCAGGATAATGGACACGAAACTTGAGTATAACACCTTGAGGGCTAAGGACTCGAAACTCTCTCTCAAACTTACACGGATACAAAACTCTTTTAAATGAACTTTCAAATGATGGTGTTAATTTGTCTAAGCATGAAATCAATGTTGGTTTTGTAAGCAGTCTCACGAGAAGTGGTTGAATTTCTCTCGGGGACTCGGGAATGCTAATCATATCCAAAATCTTGAGCTTCACGAAATTTATGGAAATTTGTCTATGAGGAAAACCTCATCAGCAGACGATACCCCGACTTAAAGAAGTCTCAGAAGTCAAGAAGTCCACGACCACTACCTCATCACCAATATCAACCGCTTTCTTTTCTAACAATGTAGTTCAAGATTTCCAAGAAAACTCGGATGATGAGCCACGATGAGAGATCAAGTGAGGAGTACCTAAGTGACACGAATCTTGAATTTCGGAAAGGGCACTCTCGCTAACTCTCGAAAGTTTATAAAAGAAACAAAGGTTTTCAACTGCTAAAACAAGCGAAGACCTTGAATGCTACAAGTGTCATAAAAGAGGCCATTTGCAAAAGATTTTTCAAAACAATTTACGAACCTCTTACAAACCATCGAGGATCTAATCGGTCTTGAGGCTTTAGCAAATTTCAACCTAAAATCTATCGGTCTCATCAAAATGTTCAAAGCAAATCGATCTTAACAAAACCATTGATTATGAAGCTAAGTATAAGAAAGCAAAAGCTAAGCTTGCATTGCTTGAGGCCGATCCTCGAAACAACAAAAATGTTCAATCTGCGGGGTAAGAATAAAGGCCTTGTTCTTGAAACCTTTGGCCGGGATGAAGAGCCAATCTCATCGGATGATGAAATGGTACATGTCGGTGCTCTAATGGCTCTCTCGGAAGAAGACAAGCTAGGCTGTTGGGAAGAATCATGCTAGAGCAGGGAATGGGTCAACATCACAATGAAGAAGGTAAACACTTTACTTTCTATGGATGATGACTACGATTGGCGATCTTATATGAATTATCTAAATGTTGACCTTAAGTTTGTAGAAGAGCAAAATGAATCTTTTTCTAAGTACAACAAGTTAAGTTTTGAATTGAATAAGTGTAGGGATGAATTGCTTATTTTAAAACAAGCTAAGCTTGAAGGTCATCACTTTGCAAATTCAAAACATCGAACTAGTTAAAAGAAATCGAATCTTCAAGATGAACTTAAAAAGGAAAATGACATTCTTAAGAGTTGGTGCTAAGAATCCGAGGTCTTTGATCTTTGTGGGCCCCCAAGGTGACAAGAAGAGAGTCATAGGTGAAGATCATCTCACGACTCTCTCGACAAAGACCGATCTCCTAAGCCATTTGTGTGCGGTGGCATGATTACAAGTATGTTGGTGATTCAAATTCCGATGAATGGATTGAGCGAGTTAATCACGAGTAAGCTTCAAACTTCGATTACGGAAGGATTCTAGAGCACGAAAGTCAAGCTCTAAGAGCATGCTTGGACTCACGATGTGCCCAGTGGTCTGAACACATCTCTAAGTGCAAGCGAGAATCTCAAGCACCGCTTCCACCATCGAAACCTCTTGAGGTCTTTGCTCCAAGCTCGAGCTTACTCACCGCAATTCAATCCTCATTCACCAAAAGAAAGGTCGGGCGTGGTAGAACCATCCTTCAAAGACAAGCAAAACTAATCCAACAAGAGTCTACTCCTGCTGAGACTTCATCATCCTCTGTCCCCAGGTGACCAAATCCGAGAATCGATCGAACTTGTGAGGAAGCTTCTTGAAAAAATGGAATCCATTGAAAAGGTCCTGAACCAATCAATGAGACAAAGTCGCCTCCTCAGGTTCCTCAAAGTCTAAGTCAACCTCCAAAACAAACAAAAGTGTGGTGTGTCATTACACCACCCATACCGCGACAAGCGCTATAGAATCCTTTTTGCATGATGCAAAAAGAATGATCACAGATTGCGGATCATATCTGATATGTCGATCAAGCAAACTATACCAAAGTTGGTCATCGATGTGCTTCATCCTCCAAAAGCGCTCCAAAGAATAGAGCAAAACCTTTTCCTCTCTCGCCTCACGTGGGTTCAATGATCATCATCGGGATGATTGTCTCATGAATACATCTTTGTGATATGTCGGTAATCCACTCATGAGACATCCCAACATGGCGATATCATTCATGCAAGGAGAAATTCCAAACAACCTAGAGTCATTGAGTCATCCTCGACCTCTAAATGCAAAACACATGGTAGTACCTTGCACACAACCACGACCATGAGTCGATTGCAAATTTCAAAGAGACCTTGAGATCCAAGCCCACTAGTAAGTGGGTCAAGAGAAACTAATTCGGTTTACTACTTGTGCGAGAGACATGCCAGGAGCCTATTTGGCATCTAGGCGATGGATGCTCAAGAAGCATGAGTGGTGTGAAGGAATATCTGCACAAGTATGTAAAGGAACCAGGGCCCAAGGTAGTATTTGGTGATAACTCATCATGTCCCGCTGAAGGTTATGGTTGATGGCTGCAATGGAATAGTTTTCTCTAGAATAGCCTATGTCAATGGTCTCAAATACAATCTCATCGATGTCGATCAACTATGTGATGCAAAATTCATTGTACAATTCAATGATAAACAAGGTACCATTTTAATGCCAACAAGGAAGTTGTGTTGATAGCTCTAGAGAGATGATGTTTATGTGCTTGACATGTCAACTCTCTCCCAAGATGGAGCGTGTCTCTTTGCTAAAGCCACTGAAACTATCAATTGGGTTTGTGGCATAAGAGACTCTCACATGAACTTCAAAAATCTCAACAACTTGGCAAAACAAAACAAGGTCCTTGGCTTACCATCTTGGTCTTTGCAAAGACAAACCATGCTCGCACTGTGAAAGGGTAAACACCACGAGCATCATTCAAAACCAAACAAAATTTCTCCATCAAAGCGCCTTCACCTCGCGCATGGATCTCTTTGGACTGTCGGTCCCGGATCAATCCGGCATGAAGTATACACTTGTCATTGTTGATGAATTCTCAAGATACACTTGGGTATACTTTCTTTCAAAAAAGTCGAGGCGGTGATGCAATAATGTCATTCATCGGGAAGATTGAAAACCGAATGACATTCTTGTCAAACAAATACGAGGCGACAATGGCATCGAGTTGAAATCAAGAACTTGAGTTTACGTGATGAAAAGGAATTTCTCAAAATTTCTCATCTCCTTATACCCCGAACAAAATGGGGTTCTTTGAAAGGAAAACATAACTCTCATTGAGGTGCTAGAACTATGTTAAATGGCTCGACCCTCTCAAAACATTTACGGATCAAGCGGTCAAAGCGCTCGTTACACTCAAAACAGGTCAATCATTGTCAAAAGACATAATAAAACCCCATATGAGATCTTCAAAGGTAGACTTCCGGACATCGGCTATTTTCATGTGTTTGGATGTCTGTGTTCATTCACAACCACAAGGATCATCTAGGCAAGTTTGATGCAAAAGGCGATGATGGATACTTTTAGGCTACTCACCGATCTCCAAAGCCTTGTGGTTTTTAACACAAGGAGACAACAAGTTGAGGAAAACTTTCATGTCACCTTTGATGAAATCTTGAAAGCATCGGGTTCACCAACACCTCGGTGGAGGAAATAGGAATTAATAACTCATCAAGATATCCTCGATGAGTACAACATGAACTCAATTCCTCATATCAAGTCGATCTCGACATCTCATATTATGTCTTACCCACAACCTACCCCAACCAACCATCAATGAATTCATTGATAATCGACCGTCCTCTTTGGGATAAGTAACAATGATCCTCGACACGATCATGACATCTCAACAGATGTTCTAAATGATCTGTGGCTCTTGCACCGAACTCACATCCCGAACTCCCGGTGACATCTTCAAGCTCGGATCCCGTACCACAAAGTAAGTGGACTAGATCTCGGGACATTGAGCTTGTAAACATCATTGGTGAACCCACCGAGGGCATGCTCACTAGAAGCATGGTCGCTAGTCTAGCGACTTGACCCAATGAATGTCTATATGCCGATTACCTATCGGACATAGAACCCAAAAGTGTCATGAAGCTCTAAAACACCCAAGTGGGTTCGAGCTATGCAAGATGAATTGCAACAGTTTGACAAAAACAAGGTCATGACCTTGATCAAATGTCCTCGGGATGTAGTAGTCATAGGAATGAAGTGGGTTTTGAAACAAAGCGATGAAAGCGGCATTGTCATTAAAAACAAAGCAGGACTTGTAGCCAAAGGATACGGTCAACAAGAAGGCATTGACTATGATGAGACATTTGCTCTGTTGCAAGAATGGAAGCCATCGGGATCTTCCTTGCATATGCAACATACATGAACTTCGGGGTCTACCAAATGGATGTTAAAGTGCATTCTTAAATGGTGATCTCAAGGAAGATGTGTATGTTCGGCCAACCTCCGGGCTTTGAGAGTAGTGAATTCACGACTATATTCGCAAGCTTGACAAAGCCCTTTATGGACTTAAACAAGCTCCCGGGGCATGGTATGAAACTCTCTCGGCCTTCACGATACAAAACAAGTTTGTCGAGGAAAGATAGACAACACCTTGTTTGTCTATAGAACCCAACAGGATGTGATACTAGTCCAAGTGTATGTTGATGATATCATCTTTGGCTCAACAAACTACAAACTTTGCAAACAGTTTGAAAAACTAATGACAAAGAAGTTTGAAATGAGCATGATGGGAGAACTAACTTACTTTCTTGGACTTCAAATCAAGCAAGCGATAAAGGTATATCCATCGATCAAGAGAAATACACGTAAATCTCTTGAAGAAATATGAGATATTTGACTATGCCTCGTTGAAGACACCAATGGTTCCACCTAACAACCTTGGACCCGATCTCACGGCACATCATCAATCAAACTCATTTCGAGGATTGTTGGCTCACTGATGTATCTAACGCTACTAGACCGGACATACAATTTTGATGCATCTAATAGCAAGATATCGATCCAATCCCAAAGAATCCCACCTGCTGCAGCTAAAAGAATACTCGGTGCACAGAAAGGAACCCCAAACCTTGGACTATATTATCCAATATGCTCGGGGTTTGATCTCAGGGTTACTCGATTACGATTATCTTGGTCGCAACATGGACGAAAAAGTACCTGTGGTCTGTCAATTTCTTGGAGAAAAATTGGTGTGTTGGAGTGCAAAGAAGCAACAATCGGTGGCTATGTCCTCGGTTGAAGTCGAATATGTAGTCAGCAGCAGGATCTTTGTGCCAATGTATTATGGATGAAAAGTCAACTCAATGACTATGACATCCATTACAAAATGGTGCCCATCTTACGTGATAACACTAGTGCAATTGCAATCTCCAACAACCACATCCTCCACCAAAGAACCAAACACATAGATATCGATATCACTTCATCGGGGATCACATAATGAAAGGAGACATAGAACTTCATTTCATCCCTCTTGAATATCAATGGTGATATCTTCACCAAACCCTTGGATGAACCTACCTTGAGGAGACCGAAAGCTGAATTGGGAATGCTTGACATTGAAAGTCAAGTATCGGAAAACCAATGTCAAGAAGTTCTCGAAATGGTTCATCCTCCACGAAATCAAAATAAACCTCTCTTTGAATGAGTAAGACTCATTCGGGGTCCTGACACTTGACAAAGAGCATTGAATGAGTAACTAAATGGTCCAGTATCGATTACTTTAATGTCCTAGGTTGGTAACTATGCCAATTTAATAAAGGAATATATGTCTCTTTGTCTTACGTCATCCCACTTGGCATTTAATGCCTCTCACAAAATATCAAAATGATATTTTATCTCGTAAAAGTGCATTTTTGTGCCAAGATCGCAACTGTTCCCTTGAAAACGGGATTTTTATCATGGGTAATGGGTGGTAGCATTAAATGGGGAATTTCAAAAGTCTTTCAAAAACCTACTCTTAGTTTTTCCATTTGTGCACAAAACACCCCTCTTATCACTCTATAAATACCCTCTTCTCCAATACAATCAACACACACAAATCTTTTCTGCAACTAAACTCTGTCAAAATCATTTCAAAAAATTCAAAAACATTTGTGTGTGCTCAAAATCTCTTTTGGAAAACCTTCCTTGTAAACATTTACAAAAGTTTTTTCATCACAAACTAGAGAGATCTAAACATTTTGATTGTTCTTGCCAGACGTTCTTTTTAAACCCTAAAAACTTCTTTAACAGATATGGCTAGAACACAATCTCTCAGTTGCTTCTCGATGGGTGGGGATCTCATGACGTTGAATTCAAAACAAACAATGTCATAGGTAATTTTGAATACCACGAAAATGTCCCAACCTATAAAGACATTGTAAAATTTTATTCAACGCCCACTAAAACGGCCTTTGTAAAATGTCCTCATGGTGTACCCAACTACCTCGGGGAGTTTTGGGCAATGCTAAAGCCTTTGACGAAACACCTTGATGATGAGAATAACCTTAGACCACTCGGGAGTATCTCATCGAGTTCGGTCTTAATGGGGCAACAATATACCTGGATTACAAAACTTTTGCACTTCAACGAGGTTGGATTACAACAAAGGTGTTTATGTCGCCCATCTGAACCTTCCACGATGAAGGATGGGTTAAAACAAATCGTTTTGGATCCCACATTTTGGACAAGACCCGAGTCACTAAAAGTTCATTCCCGTGGCTTGGAGGATCCTTTTCACTTTTGTGATTGGTCCTCGGGGGAACCACTCATCCGGCTGAGCAGGTAAACTCTATTCGAGTTGATGATGGCATCTTACTGATGAATGGGGTCCTTTGTCGACATAGGGAGATCATTTACGGTGATCTTATGTGAAGCTCTGAGCAAAACTAGGACTGAAGTATATTTAGTATCCTAGGTTTGTCTCTTGTGCTTCTAATCGTTCTTGGGTGCCAATTATACTCGGGATGAAAATTTTGAAATTTACACGGCATCACGAGTCCTTCAAACTTTCAAAAGGACCCATCCTTGTCACACCTATTGAATTGACGGCCCATATGGTTCTTGTAAACAACTGTGAGGGATCGATGTCTCAAACCCCGCTCTTAAAAGAAAAGGGAAGTCTCGGTGGGACAAAGACTAAACCAAAGTCTCGGGCCACGAGGCTTGAGAGCACCGCCTAAGAGGCACAAAAGGCACGAGACCAAAAGACACCACCCACCTGTGCAACAACCACCCCGTGACAACGAAGGACAACGATACATCACAGTCGGTGCCCTTGGTCACACCTACTACTCCCAAGATCCGGAGGGAAACAAACAACCCGGCAGGGTAGGGGCCTTCCACTTTGCCCGGTGATGACATTAGCAAATCAAAGCCTTTGTGCGAGGCACACCGGTCGATCCCAAAGACTGTGGGAAAACATACAATCCACCGATGGGGATACAACATTCCTTGACTCGCTAAAGGCACGGGAATTACCCACCGGTATCTCGTGGGTCTTTGGGGACAAAGACTCGGAGGAAAGGAACAACCCGCCGATCACGGAACCCAAACCAATCGACTCCAGAGAAGAATGGAAACTCCCACGGTGTCGAGGGTCCACGGGGACAAAGACTCGAGAGGATCAATACCACCGCTGATATGGAACCCATTCCACTCCCTTGTTAATTGCTCGAGGTTCTTGAATTGCTACAATCGATGATGACCTTCTTGAAAGTGATGAAGAAATCTTATCGGCAGGAGAAGAAGTGGACGCCGAGGTTCAAAGCGAACAAGAGCCTCGGCCGATCCTGAACCGCAGATCGAGTCACCTTTTCAACTCGAAGACAATGACTCACCTCATCCTCCACTCGGCGAATTCCAAAGATTTGACAATGTTCTTCCGCCACCGAAAGACAATGGTTAAGTGGATCGGTGGGGCTTCAAGGAGGTCGTTTTAGGGTAATCGAGCAGTTTGGGATCAACACATGCAAGTCTGCTGCCGATTCTGACGACCTTAGATCCGATGTGCTCACCTTCAACGAAAATGTTCACGAGCACGGAGATCTTATGTACCATCATCTTGTCAACCTGGATGAACACATGGTTAAGTTTCTCAAGCATCTTCGAGACAGTTGGGGTCACAATTGATGAAATCGGGGATTGTCAAAGAAGACCAGTAGCTCAATGCCAAAGTCTTTGGAGGCCACCGAGGCATATGCAAAAATTCATCCGAGCTCACCGACCTTATAGAGATGCTCAAGTCTCGCAAATGTTCGGGGTCTTCAAACTTAGTTCGGACTCTGAGACCACCATGGACTCACTAAACACTCGGTAGCCACCTTGACTCGGGCCTCGTCTTCTCGGCTTGGAATCTTGGTCCACGAATGGCGCCTTGGAGTTATCTCATGCAAACTTGGATGCAAAGGTCACCGGTCTTGGCGGATACTTGAAATAAAGGCCATGATGGTGAAATCTATCAGCCTTCAAGGTCAAGTTGCTCGGTCCCCTCAAGATTTACTCCAACTCTTGCCCTCACCGGCGCTTCGGCAATAGTTGAGGGGAGAATCTTCTTGAAGAAACTCCTCTTCACACCGAGGGGAGCAAACACCACCGATCTCAGCACTCAAACATCATCATCATCGACACAGCCTCTGCGGTACCAATCTCATCACTTCCACCTCATGCAACAACAACAACAGCGACAGTCTCAACACCAATCATGACAACATCACCTCCCATTATTGCATCATCTTCCTCAGACGGGACAAGGCAAAGGCATCACGACAACCATCGAGCACGAGAAGATTCCCTACAAAATCGGTGACATGAATACCTCTTCACTCCTCGGCTAACAAAACATCTTGCTAAAGAAGAAAGGAAATTGAAACAAGGCGAGGATGAAAAGAAGACTAAGGAGGCGTTGACTCAGTGATTGCCAAGAAGTCGAAAATGTGGGAATAGATGCAAGCAAGCTCAAAAGGGTCGGGCATGGCGAAGTTCATGGAAGCTCAGTTGCTCAAATGGTCGCAATGAGAGCTCGGATGAAGAAAAGAGAAAGAAAAGCTGAAGCTCTCGGGCAAAGCGAATTAAAGAATATAATCGACAATGACCAACCGAAGGCTTCTGAAAAATCGCGATGTCAAAATCATTCCCAACACCAAACCATTGGCTATGAATGTTTACGGGGAGATGACAAAAGACACTTTGAAGTTCATGATCCATTAAAATTCGGTGACTTTGGGATCACCGAACTTGATGAACTTGGTCCCATCATTGGAAAGAAGCAAAATAAGGTGGTCAAGGACACGATGAAAATGCTCGAGAAAAGATATGAAAGGTTGAGGAAGCACCACCAATGAGAATTCACCGCCTTGATTGCACCTCAAGGATCTCAACCACAAACTTCCAGCGGCAAAAGGAAAAGAGTTGAGTTCAACCGAGATCAAAGTGCACGGCCTTGAATGCAACAGAGCTGCTGAAGGAGTTAAATTTGTAAAGCAGTCCGGTGATTGAGAAGCACGAAGAGGGCTATTCCACATTGATGTCTATGGAAACCACCTTTTCAAAGATGGAGTGATATAGATCGGTGGTGTGGGCGCAATCTTGAGCTACATACCGTGGCCTCTCAAATCAAACCCCAAACAACGAGGTTCTCGCTAAGACCGAATGCCAAGATAAGAGACCATCCCGACACGTAAAGCGCTCATTACCAAAAGGTCAAGCTTGAAGCATTGGAATCCATCCGAATTGATATCATTTTGTTTTATCTTGTACTAGTGATAGGATCTATGTAATCGATCAATAAAGCGATGTATGTTTTATTCATTTACGGTGTTCCTTATTATATTCATTAGTACATTCGGTGTAAGAAGAAGCCTCTTGCTCACTTACACGATCAACCACTTAGGCTATTTGTATATCCAAATAGGGGAGGTATTGGGTTCGATAAATACCCAAACCCTTAATCTAGGATTTGAATAGAAAATAGCCAAGTATTTAATCCGTTAACACAAACAGTCCTTGGTGCATAGTCTCTCGGTGAGTCGTCTTCAGGATACTCGAGAAGAGGCAAAGAAGAAGTCTCCACTCGATGAGGCGGAACTTAAAGGGTGAAGGCGGGTCAAGAAGAAGGATGGATTCGGTGGTGATGACAATAACTCATCAATCCTAAGATCTCTCCAACTTCTTGCGAAGACAAATGAAGTAGAAGGCGAAGGATGTAAAGGCGAAGAAAGAGCGGGACAAGGCGGAAAGGTTGAATCGAGATAAGGCGAAGTCCTTATCAACCAAAGTCAACTTTCCACTGAATGGCAAAGATCGTGCTCGATGTCGACCGAACTTAGGAAAGTAGTCTTGTCTCTTACCTAGAATAGTCTTTGTAAGCAGAGACAAAATACATGATATTTTGTCTTACATGTGATGTCGATTTGTCACTTAGGAAAGAGTCAAATATCATACATGTATAAATAGCATAAGAGATGGAGTGAAAAGGTTAAGCTTGTGGAATTGTAAAACACATACACATGAGCCATCTTTTCACTCCTCCAAATACAACTTAGTTCACGAGATAGCTCGATGAGCTCTAAGAGTTGTGCTCGGACTTGCTTTGAGCTTAGAGAGAATCACCCAACTTTGTCATTTCAATCCCAAGTACTATTCCAAGTGCTTGGGTAGCGTATTCTTTGTTGAATTATTTCTAATAAGAATATGATGTTGAAAATTACTTAGTGTGTTTTCTTTATGTTAATTTGGTCATAGTTCACTTTAACTTGTTTTATAAACTTGGGCTATTTTAAGCGAAAGTGAGCAGGGAACAACACCAGTTAAATAACATTATTTCGTTTGCTCAAAACCCTTTCCCTTGATTATACCATGGGTGTGATCCTTTTCTTACAAGTTTCTCAAAATCAACAAATAGTTGAAAATAACATATTGGTGATTAAGGTCTTGCTTTTAGTGGCAATATTCCTAGGAACTAAATGCATGGGTGTATTGGGAGGATACACAATCGTGAAGGCATTTTCCTAAAGGGGGTTTGTTACAACAAGATTCTCGCTTTTGCTTATCTAATCCTTTTCGAACACTTGTTCGGTGTTAACAACATCGAGGCTTAAACTTGTTCAAGGAAATCCAATTCTCCTTCTTGTAATCATGGGGTGTGATAGTTATTTTCTTCTCCTTACATTTAGGATCATCTAGTTTCTTGTTCATCTTTTCCCTAGTGACTTCATTTGATTTCTTATCTTACTGTTTCTTCCTCAGTGAAAATGTGAGCAGTCTGAATGGTGTTCCCTTGTACGTACAACTTGTTTTCAAGCTTATTTTTCAAAGTTTTCAGATTAGAAAAATCTTTCAAAAGTTTTGATTCCTTAGCATTAAATTCTTGCTTAAGCATTTTCACATTTTCTTGAAGTTCTTGTTTTTGCTTAGCAGTTTTAGAAAGCTTTTCTTGTAAGGAATTTAACTCTTGTTTTAATACTTCTTCTCTAAATTACTTTTCTAATGATTATGCGCATTTGGTCATCCATTTCACGCTCACGGGTAGTCAACTCAAATTTAGCACATTGTTCATAAATAGCAACACGTTCTTTATAGGCATTGATTCGAGACAATAGAATCATCGAGGCACATGCAGTGAATTCATCAAAACATAGTCATTATTGACTGCAGAAGATGCATTACTTGGTACAGTCTCACTTTCACTTTGCTTCACATATTGATCATATGTGACAATATTGTTATTATCCACATCATCAATATCTGATTCATAAGTCTCAAGAGATTGTACTTCATTATGCATCTTTCGCTCATCAACATCATCATATAGTTTTAATACCTGCGAGATTATCTTGTCTTTGGATGGACGGTTTGTTGTGGAGGAGAGACCTTTGGAGACACCATAGGAGAAATGCTAGCCATGAAGATTGTTTGGCGGATGGGTTCATCATCTACATCGAATCAAATGCATCACAATCGGCTACTTGAAAGGCATTCGATGATTATGACCTATCTCACGAATCGTTGTTCATCAACATCGACATCATAAGTCTTGGCATTTCCTTGACAAGAAAGCGATAACTCCTCTTCATCCAAAGTTGCTCCATTGTCACGAGCTTGCACTAGCAACATCTTATCCACAAGTACTCGGCGTTACGTGGACGTTTTGTAGCATTGATAGGCTTTGTTTGTTCTTGATTTCCAATCCTTCCTCGATTCTTATTTCCACCATAGCCTCCACCTACTCCACCCTTCTACGATCGTCTTGCCTTTCTTGAGCAGGCTACACTATAACCTTCCCATCTCGGCGGTGGTTTGATTATGTGGATTGGATCTTTGTTACGAGGTTGTAGTTGGTGTGGGGAGAGTGTTCATGTTTGTTGATCATGAGAGCTAGTTGATTAATGAAGTTTCCACGGATGCATCGGCATCGACTTGTTTGAACATTGGATCGGGAATGAGTTTGTGATTACCATTACCCAAGGGTATAACTTGAGAAGCTTTGGTAGTGATCCCACATTTGTGTAAAAGCGGTTGAATCATTTGATGAACTTGTTTCTCCACGATTGGTTTTGAGCTGTTCGAATCCTTTTTCAAACATAGCATGTCTTTCATTACGGAGAAGGAAGGCATATAGTTGCTCATAGTTTGTATTCTTCAATCCTTTAGTGAGCTTCACGAGTGACAAACTTGTGCCATTCGGGATTCATGTTGTTCACAAATTTTGAGTTCGGTGAATGTTAGGCATAGTCATTTGATGTTCCTCATGTCATTCAAGCTTATGGAATCTCACATAGTACTCATAGACACTCTCATCGGGTTTCATCTTGAAATGCTCAAATTCATCATATAGTTGTGATTCTCTATCTTCAACGGTCAATTCGGGACTGAGAGAAGCATCTTGACATTATCCTATCTGACCTTTGCTTGATGTTGTGATTGATAAGCTTGTAGATGTCTTTTGGAAGACCTTGTAGTATAATGTTAGAAGCCACGATATACGCATCGAATCTCTTCTTCTCCTTATCATCGAGCTCATCATACGTCTTTGGTGCATCCATTCCATAAACCAATGTTCCATCTTGTTTGTATCAATTATGTCTCTAGTAGTCTCGACCCGATAAGGTCCTTCATCAATGGATTTGAGAATGTTGACCCCATTCTCTTTTCCAAGGCAGTACAATCGATTCGTTGAGCCGAAGTCGTCGAGTCAGTTACATCAAGCATGGGTGGGCGAGTATCTGAACCGGTTGCTTGAACATCCTCGGCAGCAGTGGAGATGATTGAAGGAGCGTTGGTAGACATGTTAACAGTTAAGCGGATTTTATAACTCCATGATTAAGCAGGAAATAGATTCTTTCACGAGTTTTACTAAATCAAGAAAACCGTATTACTGGATGGAATCAACCAAGTCGTTAAGTAACCACGAACCAAGTCGCTAAGCACCAGTAGCTATAATGCCAAGTTGCTAAGACACGGTCGAGTCGCTAAATAACAACTCGCTAAGAACCAAGTCGCTAGCAAAATTTTGTGACAAGTCGCTAAGCTCCAAGTCGCTAAGTTGTCAAGTCGCTAAAGAAGCGACTCGCTAAGCACCAAATCGCTAACAAACTTAAGTACAAGTCGCTAACTTTCACCAAGTCGCTACCGTGGTGGAGAATCCACTAAGTGTCTTGTTTGTCGGCTTGTCTCAATAGACAAGTCGCTAGCTCAACTCGCTAGGTCCTTGACTACAACTCGCTACCAAATTACAAAGCAAGTCGCTAGCAAGACAACTTATCCGTGGCTCAAGTCGCTAGCTAGAAAATCACATAAACACCACTTTTCAATCCAAAACAACCCAACCACGATGATTCAAGCTTACCAAATCAAAACCCGAGCACATACAATGATTCTAAACACAAAACAACACCCAGATTCAAACTTTAACACTAGAAATGATCTAAATGATGCAAAACCACTAAACCTTTTCAAACTCTAAAACCGCTAAAAGTCACTAGAAATCCAAAGATATGTAAGAGATGATCAAACCATGGCTCTTGATACCATTTGTAACATATTGGATTTCACAAACACACTAAACCATAAGATCAAATAGGCGTATAATATGTTTTAGAGAGAAAGTTAGAGGTTTGGGAACTTTAGTGAGAGAAAGAAAAATCTTATTATGAGCTCCAACTCTACCTTGGGAGGTAGAGTATTTATAGTTCTTACAATAAGCCACTGACGGTGTGGATCGGGCATACAGGATGGGTAAAGACCGTCCGCCCTCCACCGTGTTACTTAAACTAAATACTACATAACTTATAATAATCTACGACTACGAGCTTACTAACAATTACATATACTTGAGGTGACCGACTCTTTTATAAGTGGATTTACTAAATCCTAACACGCTTGTCGCAAGCTCGTCGTCGCTCCTTGGTGAATTTTCTTTCCCTTTTTCCCGTTACCATTTTTGCAATTCACTCTTTATTATATATAAAGATACGATTTTTTTAGTTGATTTAAACCCTTTTGAAGAGATGCTCACTAATTTAATTATTTGTATGCTAACTGTTTATATAATTATTATTTGCTTACTTTATCTTATTTTTTCGTGTAAAACCCGACAATCAAGGTTATTTGCTATGCCAGAGCTTTCTCTTGATATCACCGAAGAGATACTCGTAAGATCGGAAGCAAAGGATCTCATTCGGTACAATATCGTATGCAAGTAGAGGTGGCAAAATGTGCCCAAAAGCAAAAAGATTGGCTAAATAGGCAAAATTTTAAAAGATTTGGGCACATTTAGCCCATCTTTTTTTTTAAATGGGCACATATAGCCCATTGAAAACTTAAATGGGCACTAACGGGCATTTTTTTCTCAATTGTAGAACATTACGATCATTTTATAAAAATATTTTTTATATAATATATTTAATTTTTTAATATATATAAGATATTACATTTAAGGAATTTATTTCGTCGTTTTAGGTATTTTATTAAGCGATTTGTATAACGTGTGCCCGTTTGGCCCGTGCCCGTTTATGCCCGTGCCCGTTCTAGCCCGTGCCCGTTTAGCCCGTGCCCGCGCCAAGTTTCTCTGTTGTACAAGAGTTTCTCTGTATTTGTACAAAGGGTTGAATCTCCCCATGGTAACGCTCATATCTGGTTATCCACAATTTCGGAATGCGATTATAATTATAATGAGCATGCATTTGTTGAGAGCCTTGTATCTCCCCATGGTATGGGTAATGACAATGGTAATTGTAATGAGTGGAGATCGACGATGGCAATGGGGGGAGACTCAAGCGAAAAAAAAGGAACTGAAACTAATATCAACAAGACATCTGAGGATGAAAATTGCAACGCATAAAGACTGATCTGCAACAGGTAGCACCAAGAGGAACAAAAGAAGCACCAACAGTTGGAGGTAATCGAGAACTTTGCCAAATATAAAGAACGGTTGTGATGTTATTTCATTATTTACTCTTTAACTTGTAACATAACATTCCATTTATTTTATCAGTTAATTAAGGGAGATCCTCGACCGTGCATAGTTTGAGATGTTTTTTTTTCTTTCACTCATATACTTTACGAACTTGCGTTGAAATTCCAGCCCTTGCAGCTTCTGTTAGGGTCTTTTGAGAAAAAAGTCAGTTAGAGACTTGTATTTGATGGTCACTTACATAGTTGTAACATTTTATGTCTTCACAGCTTTTAAATGTGCTACTTTATTTAAAAACTAGTTAAAAATGAAATCGCTCAAATGGGTTGAAAGTCCCCGGTGGATGGTTTTTTTTTTTTTTTGGATGTTATATGGATGTTTTTAACCTTCTAAATCAGTTAACTCATGAAATTCTGATATTATTCTCATAATTTAGTTTCTGCAGTTATCTACAACATTAGTTATCTGTATAATCAATTTACGAAAAATGGAGCAATTCATGACTAAATAAAGCATAAACACGGTTTTAACCATTCAGAGAGAAAAGAATCATATTATATAACACTTCTTTTTAATCCTAAGTGTTATGAACAATAATAAACCGGAAAGTGGTTTTGCTGCAGGCGTTGTGTCGTGATCTTTATGGTATTATCATTTGTCTGTCAGAATTTTGTGAGAACGGTGTGTAGACGTTACTATTGTATCAACATGTCAACAGCAATGTATACAACTGCTTAAATACTGTGGTTAACACTCAACAATGTGTCATCATTTGCTTGGGTGCTAGGAATTGATCGATGATGTCCATAACGGTGCTTGGTGTGTTCATAAAAAGAGTAAATGAGCTTGCATGCAGTACAGCAAAACATCATACTTGACTAGAACAATAGACTCACGCCAGATACATTACATAAAAACCAAGCAAGATATCAAACGACTCATGCATTAACAGTAACACATAATAATATTTACATACAATTTGGTCAGGTTATTCGTCACATCAACGCCAATTACACACTACTAACATTTCATCACAGTTTTACCATAGATACTAGACATAATAAAACCAAGCTTCCAACACCACCTAATGTTTCATATCCCATAATTCACCTGACGAAGTTGTCTTACTACCTTCCACAAAACTCGCAAAATTAGCACAAATTTGCTTATCGATATTGCCACTAGTTCCAAGAGAAAGGTCGTTCTTTTCTTCAACTCTATGCACTTTTTCTTGATCTAAAGATAAATTAGGATTGAGGGTGCAATCAAAAGTGATTAACTCCTTCAATTCATCAACTATTTTATGGGTTTTGCCCATCTCGTGGTTACTTAAATCATCACAATCTAAAAAAGACACGGGGTTCGTAGATGTAGGTTGTGGTAATACATCACAATCTAATATAGACACGGGTTTTATAGGAGTGGGTCGAGGTCTAATAATGTTAAGGCCGAAAATTAGAGTGAGTTGGTTGAAAGATAATGTAAGAAACTTCTTGAAAAGATGGTAGAGATTATTATCGCTAGCAACTGCGCTTTTAAGACGCATGTAGAAGGTCACTAGTTTCACCAGATTCATTAGGTAATGCTTCCATGTCATGTTGAGTTGTTGATGGCCTGAAGCGTCCTGTGTACAGAATTTGGTTAGATAAATATACAGGGCATACCTATAGCTACAAGTGGCAAAAATGGACGGTCGGACTGGTTAGGTAATACTTTCTCTAAAAGTTACTTTTCTATAAACAATTAGTGTGTCATTTATGATTATAAATTTCAAGAGTAATTAGTTTTTATTATTATTATTAAAATGATTTGGGAGGTTTTTCATAAAAAAGTTTGGGTGACTTTAGACCCATGTACCCGTTTTCTCTTAGTTAAATGTTTTAGTTTCCTCGACCCAATAAAAATAAATAATGCAAGTAAACCCATTCATCGTTATATGGGTAGTAACTGTCACCTCTATATTTATCAATTAAAGTACACAAAGTGGGGTAAAAAAGTGTATGTGGGTTGGCCAACCTCATCCTACCTGTTTTGACCCGTTACCCAACCTGCCACAACAGCCCAATTTGCCACCTCTACTGAGTAGTATAGCAAAGAACCATATAGTGATGAAACTATCAGAGAAGCTTACATATGGGAGGACATAAGGACGAATAACAAAACCGGCCATCAAGCCAATTAAACAAGCAACTCCCAGACCGATACCCCAAGCTGCAGTTGATCCAAGGACTGACAGTGTAAAATATCAAGAGGCGTGTTAAGTAGAATCTTGAAAAGTTATTATAAATACCTAAGCTAATCAACAAGTTTAAGGATATCCGTAAAACTTACCAGATCCGGAAGAGTTATCAGCACAATCCTCAGCCTTTAGATTAAGCTGACGGACCAGTCTATTTCCATGGTCCGCAATCAATAACGCACATCTTTGAGGATCAAAAGCCAGCTCAAAATCATCAGAGAATGAAGCATTCTGTGCGGGTCCATCTGCTTTGCCTGTCTTTTTAATATCTCCACCAGCAATTGTGGTCACACCTATTATGCCATTAATCCAGGATAAACAAATAGTTACAATAAAGATTAAAAAAAATGCCGCGACTAGAATCCTCGAACTTTAATCAAATTTGCAAATCACATGTCAGCAGATTCATGACAAATAGATCGTATGCCCTTTTGAACAATGTGATTGTAGATTACAGGACATTAAGTGTGGCAATTTCCGAACCAGCACGAAAAAAATGGGTTAGGGTGTCTAAACTCTAAATGGTTCGGAATCGTAAACAGGTTGGCCCACCTAACTTGTTTATAGTTGGTATTAAAAAAATACAGAACTGGATATTATAAACTCAACCCAAATACAACCCGTTACCTTTTATGACATAATCAACTAAACTAATCGTGATGATATAAATGAGACCCAGGTGATCTCAGTATGACATCTAACATGTAACACTGACCTTTTTAAATACAAACAAGAACACGAAATGTTCAAACGTTAAGCATAGGAACTTGTGAATTACTTTGTTCATGTTAAAATATCGATATATACCTGATTTGCTTATTTTCCTTATGGCGTGGTTGCTTTTGTCAGCAATGTAAATGTTGTTTTCTTGTCAATAGCAAAACTTTTGGGCTTATTAAACTCTGCTGACCCCAAATCCCCGTCCTTGTACCCAGCTTTACCATCCGCATTACCAGAGAGCTTCTTGATCTCGCTTACTGCATAAAACAATAATCATATTTCATATCCAATAAAAACATGAAAGAAGTACACTTCAAGTCGCAATGCATTATCGTAATACAGTTCCTTCCTGTTTAAATTTATGAGTCAAAAACACAATGAAATTTTCAATCCATGCTCACGTGAACTGTCAAAAAGTTTATCAAAACTCATTCTTCTTATAGTTTCTGGGCAAACCATCTATGCAAATTTTCAAGGCCTTAATTACGCATTTGAAAGTTTACTATTTAAACCTTCAAAGCAAACAGCTTTTTGGATTAATAAATGACCAGATTGACATAAACACTATACTCTAATATTCAAAGCTTATTCTACATGTTAGAAGCTAAAAACTTGTTGCCAAACAATCATTATACTCTACATGTTAGAAGCTAAATGTTCCAATAAGCTTGTCGCCAAAAAAAGGCAAGCTTAGATGACAATGACATCACACCCTAAATAAGGTGTTTTTGGCAATACTTTGAGCTAAAGTGCACGAAAATGTTTTTTTTTTTCTAGATCGATGTAGCATACCTTTGGATTTGGTCTTTTTGATGTACCGTATAAACAGTTGCATGTATTATTTGACGATTTTAGCCTTAATTTATACACTTAAATTTAACTGGAAGAGGAGTAAATCAGTCAAATAATACACAAAACTGGTCATACAAAAAACCAAAAAGACCGAATTCAAAAGCACGCTACATAGAACTAGAAAAACAAAAATTGGCTACACATAACAATAAAAAGTGACAAGTCAGATACATTTCCGTGCAATTAGCCCATTATATTTATTTGAGTTGCATTTGTATAATTAGGGGGTGTTTGTTTAAGCTTATATGTGGGCTTATGAGCTTATTTGATTTCGCTCATATTTCATACGCCCCAATTTTCCGGCCTATTTTGAGGCGTATGGCTTATCTTGTATAAGTTTATCATACCATAATAAACTTATATAAGCTCATAAGTCTCAAACTAAGTCAGCAAAATTGAGGCTTATGAAATATAAGCCCAAACACAAATAAGCTCATAACCCCATATAAGCAAACAAACACCCCTTACAACTCATTAAACATAATCTAAAATGCTACACTAAGCGCTACTTGCGAAACAACAATTACACTAAACACTAGTTGCTAGTTTGTCCTCCAAACTTATTATACCTTCACCGCCTTTAAGCGACACCGTAAAACATTACTCCTAACGAATCCAAAGCGATGGCGTCATCATTTAATGATCCGGTTAACACGCGTTAGGGTTTATATTAAACTTATCACCGTCAATTAACGTCGTTACACTATAACCCTCCTCTAGCAACAACTCACCGTTAATACATAACAAAAAAAATTAATTGATTAGTAAAAAAATGGTAAATTAATGATTAGAGGTAATTAACTGGTTAAAAGAATTACCGTGAGTTAGGGTTAGGAGGATTGTAAAGAAAGGCGATGATGATGATAATCGGAAATGAAGGCATTATTTATTATTGGAATAATGTGTTTGAGGTGAGAGAGTAAAGTGAGTGAGAGACACAATCACAAACAAAAATAAGGCTTTTCACTCACACAAGTCATCATACTTGTAGCCATTTAATATGTCATTCGTAATCCACCGTCTCGGTCAACATGCAAAGTTGAGTCAAATGAATTTGAGTTAGTAAAATGCAATTGGTAACTTTTGTGTTTTTCTTATTTTTATTTTGTGTATTGAAGTGAGTGAGTATTTTAGTGGGGTATTTTGTGGGACCCGATAACATGTTAGTGGTGTGTTATGAGGAGGGTGTTTTAGTTATTGGTGTGTTATTGGATGGAGATGAGGTGAAGGCGATGTGACATACCAATAACGTGTTATCGTATAACACCATACAGTGCTCTTAGACTACAAAATCTTTCATTTCTCTAGCATACATGTCATGATATAAATGGCTATACATATTTTCTTTATAATTAAATTAAATATAAAAAATTAATATTATATGTTAGGTTGGGTTGTTGATAAATGATGAAAAAGTTGAGATTGGTTGTATAGGTGGAGAAATAAAAAATAATATTTTGCTATGATTATAAAATGATTTGGGAGGTTTTTTCATAAAAAAGTTTGGGTGACTTTAGAGTTTAGACCCATATACCCGTTTCCTCTTAGTTACATGTTATAGTTTCCCCGACCCAATAAAAATAAATAACCCAAGTAAACCCATTCGTCGATATATGGGTAGTAACTGTCACCTCTATATTTATCACAGTAAAGTACACAAAGTGGGGTAAAAAAGTGTTTGTGGGTTGGCCAACCTCATCCTACCTGTTTTGAACCGTTACCCAACCTGCCACAACAGCCCAATTTGCCACCTCTCTTGAGTAGTATAGCAAAGAACCATATAGTGATGAAACTATTAGAGAAGCTTACATATGGGAGGACATAAGGACGAATAACAAAACCGGCCATCAAGCCAATTAAACAAGCAACTCCCGGACCGATACCCCAAGCTGCAGTTGATCCAGGACTGACAATGTAAATATCAAGATCGTGTTAAGTAGAATCTTGAAAAGTTATTATAAATATCGAAGCTAATCAACAAGCTTAAGGATATCCGTAAAACTTACGGATCCGGAAGAATTATCGGCACAATCCTCGACCTTTAGATTAAGCTGACGGACCAGTCTATTTCCATGATCCGCAATCAATAACTCACATCTTTGAGGATCAAAGCCAGCTCAAAATCATCGAGAGAATGAAGCATTCATGCGGGTCCATCTGCTTTGCCTGTCTTTTAATATTTCCACCAGCAATTGTGGTCACACCTATTATGCCATTAATCCAAGATAAACAAATAGTTACAATAAAGATAAAAATTACTGCGACTAGAATCCTCAAACTTTAATCAAATTTGCAAATCACATGTCGTGATTCATGTACAAATAGATCGTATGCCCTTTTGAAGAATGTGATTGTAGATTACTGAGGACATTAAGTATGGCAATTCCGACCGAACCAGCACGAAAATAAATGGGTTAGGTGTCTAAACTCTAAACTCTAAATGGTTCGGAATCGTAAGCAGGTTGACCCACCAAACTTGTTTATAGTTGGTATTAAAAATACAGAACTGAATATTATAAACTCAACCTGAATACAACCCGTTTACCTGAACAACCCACCTAGCCCTCCCACCATTTAAATAAATTTGGTTTCATGGGTTATGTGTGTCAG
Organism: Chrysanthemum lavandulifolium; assembly: GCA_022545495.1. Lineage (NCBI taxonomy): Eukaryota > Viridiplantae > Streptophyta > Magnoliopsida > Asterales > Asteraceae > Chrysanthemum > Chrysanthemum lavandulifolium. Next base: position 27,897,405 of record CM040241.1, on the reverse strand, counting down.
CGTTAGGGTTGCCTTTTATGACATAATCAACTAAACTAATCGTAATGGTATAAATGAGATCCCGATGATCTCGAAGATGACATCTAATATGTAACACTGACCTTTTAAATACAAACAAGAAAACAAAATGTTCAAGCGTTAAGTATAGAAACTTGTGAATTACTTTGTTTATTTTCAAATATCGATATGTACCTGATTTGCTTATTTTCCTTATGGCGTGGTTGTTTTTGTCAGCAATGGAAATGTTGTTTCTCTTGTCAATAGCAAAACTTTTGGGCTTATTAAACTCAGCCGACCCCAAATCCCCGTCCTTGTACCCAGCTTTACCATCCGCATTACCAGAGAGCTTCTTGATCTCGCTTACTGCATAAAACAATAATCATATTTCATATCCAATAACTATTATCTGATAGAACGTATGTAAAAACATGAAAGAAGTACAGTTCAAGTCGCAATGCATTATCGTAATACAGTTCCTTCCTGTTTAAATTTATGAGTCAAAAACACAATGAAATGTCAAAAAGTTTAGCAAAACTCATTCTTCTTATAGTTTCTGGGCAAACCATCTATGCAAAATTTCAAGGCCTCAACCACGCATTTAAAAGTTTACTATCTAAACCTTCGAAGCAAACAGCTTTTTAGATTGATAAATGACCAGATTGACATAAAATCTTGATGTCAAAGCATTGGTTTCCTATCTACTACAAATCTTGAAGTTTTCTTCCTTCATTTCATTTTAATCTTTTGACTCCTTGTGTAGCTATTGTTTATTTCTGCATAACTTTTATGTTTTTCTTCAAATGAAACAAACTTGCAACAGAAATGTAAACACTATACTCTAATATTCAAAGCTTATTCTGTTTTGGATTATCTTAAGTAGAGAATCATATGGTACCGTCACATTTGATCATTAGAGTGGAAGTATATAACTGTTGAAGTGTGACTTAGAATTGTTGGCGAGCCTAATTAATTAGTAAACCCCTTGTGTTCCTGGAGCACATCCAAAAGTGGTTTTCTTTATAGGTTCAGCTTATGCCTATGTTGCGGGTTTACAGTTTTAAATATGTTGTGTAATATCGTACATCACCTATGTTAGTTGCTCTTAAGGCTTAAATCCTGAACAACTTTATAAGTAATAGCGTTTTATATTATAAAAGCATTTAGTAATAATTATAAGTTTAAAATGACATAAAGTTATAAGCTTATTTTATTAGTGTTTAACAAGCGTTTTAAAACAATAATCCAAAAACATCTTTCATTAGCGTTTGAATCCGAGCATTACAAAAAATTCCAAAAGCTAAACACTCGTTGCCAAACAATCATTATACTCTACGTTAGAAGCTAAATGTTCCACTAAACATGCGCCAAACAAAGGCAAGCTTAGATGACAATGACATTACACTCATTTTCCCTAAATAAGGTGTTTTTGGCAATACTTTGAGCTAAAATGCACGAAAATGTTTTTTTTTTTCTTTCTAGATCTATGTAGCATACCTTTGAATTTGTTCTTTTTGATGTACCGTATAATTAGTTGTGTTTATTATTTAACGATTTTAGCCTTAATTTATACACTCAAATTTAACCGGAAGAGGACTAAATCAGTCAAATAATACACAAAACTAGTCATACAAAACACCAAAAAGACCAAATTCAAAAGCACGCTACATAGATCTAGAAAAACAAAAATAGGCTACACATAACTATAAAAAGTGACAAGTCAGATACATTTCCGTGCAATTAGCCCATTATATTTCAATGCTTATTTGAGTTGCATTTATATAATTAGGGGGGTGTTTGTTTAAGCTTATATGTGGGCTTATGAGCTTATTTGATTTCGGCTCATATTACATAAGCCTCAATTTCGGCCTATTTTGAGACTTATGACTTATACTGTATAATAAGCCCATAAGTCTCAAAATAAAAATTGAGGCTTATGAAATATAAGTCGAAACACAAATAAGCTCACAAGCCCACATATAAACAAACACCCCTTAGCAAGCCATTAAACATAATCTAAAATGCTACACTAAACGCTACTTGCGAAACAACAATTATACCTATACTCGTGCGTAATTAATTTATAAATAAAATCAAAACTTATTATACCTTCACCGCCTATAAAGGACACCGTAAAAACACTACTCCTAACAGAATCCAAAACGATGACGTCATCACCTAACGATGATCCAGTTAAGACGGAGTTAGGGTTTATATTAAACTTATCACCGTCAATTAACGTCGTTACACTATACCCCTCCTCTAGCAATAGCTCACTGTTAATACCTGTAACAAAAAAAAATTAATTGATTAGTAAAAAAAAGTGATAAGTTAATGATTAGAGGTAATTAATTGGTTAAAAAGAATTACCGTGAGTTAGGGTTAGGAGGGTTGTAAAGAAGGCGATGATGATGATGATGATCGGAAATGAAGGCATTATTATTGGGATGTGTTGAGAGTGAGAGAGGAAAGTGAGAGTGGAAGTTTCAGAGGCGTAAGTTTATTTTATACTATATATATATATATATATATATATATATATATATATATATATATATATATATATATATATATATATATATATAAGAGTTAGGATCGAATAAGAAGAATAGTAAAAATAAGAAGGATAGGAATGTAGCAACAACCACTCATTCAGATCTTGCTCACAAAATGGATCGTCTTCATTCAAATTTTCCTAAAGTATTAAAATGTGTGGGTAGAATTCTTTACCCTTCTTATTTTAATTATTATTATTATTGGATCCATATATATATATATATATATATATATATATATATATATATATATATATATATATATATATATATATATATATATATATATATATATATATATATATATATATATATATATAGAGTTAGGATCGAATAAGAAGAATAATAAAAATAAGAAGGATAGGAATGTACTTACAACCACCATTCTAAATTGGTTAAAAAAAAGTGATAAATAAATTAATGATTAGAGGTAATTAATTGGTTAAAAAGAATTTACCGTGAGTTAGGGTTAGGAGGATTGGAAGAAGGCGATGATGATGATGATCGGAAATGAAGGCATTATTTATTATTGGAATAATGTGTTTGAGAGTGAGAGAGTAAAGTGAGTGGACGATTGAGGGGTTTGTGTAGCTTTATTTTATACTAAGAAATATACCACGCGTAAAGTAAATAATTATATTTTTTCTTTATATAAAACTTCCAATTCGGTTTCTAAGTGAGGATATTTTATATTAAAAGCTATTATAATACCCGCATGCCTGGGGTTTTTTCTAAAGTTTTAAGTATGTATTTTATCGATTAAATTTTGTTCTTAGAATAAGCTAAAAGATTTCTATCAAACTTATATCTTTTATTAAGATATTTATCAATGTTGCAAAATCGGTCAATCGGCCGATTAATCGTTAATCGGTAGAAGTCACTGTTGATTTTTGAAAATCGGTCTAGAATAAAATCGACGACAGCAGGCCAAAAATCGCCGAATCGGTCAAAATCGGCCGAATCGGTAACGCTTGTTTGGTAGCATGCAACTCACCGCTTGCAATTTTTAAACGCTCCAAATTAAACCGCTACTTCTACATCTAGTAGCATTTACAACCAACTCGCACTTACACTTACACACTTAACAAGGTGTTTTGTTTACGCTTATTTATGGGCTTGTGAGCTTATCTCTTTTGGCTTATGCTTCGTAAACCCATTTTTAGCTTATTTTGGGACTTATAAGTTTGTTATGACAACAAACTTATATAAACCCAAAAGTCCTTAAATAAGACGAAAATTTTGAACAAATGAAATATAAGCCAAAATCAGATAAGCTCATAAATATTTATGGGCATTAGCTTATATATTTTCGGCTTATCTTTCGTAAGCCCATTTTTTTGGCTTATTTTGGGACTTATGGGCTTATATAAGTTTGTCGTCATAACAAACTTATATAAGTCCCAAAATAAGCTAAAAAAATGGGCTTATGAAATATAAGCCGAGATCAGATAAACTCATAAATAAGCTTAAAGCTTATTTATACGCTCATTAGCTTATATGTTTTCGGCTTATGTTTCATAAGCCTCATTTTTCGGGTTATGACAGCAAACTTATATAAGTCCCAAAATAAGCTTAAAAAAACGAAACATAAGGCGAAAACATATAAGGTCATAAATAATCTCAAACAAACACCTTAATACCTTATCAATAACTACACTTAAGCAAAGCTGTGTTACCAAACGCTTTTATAAAAACATTCAAAGTCGATATACATTATACCTTCACCGCCTTTAAACAACACAGTAAAAACACCACTCCTAACAGAATCCAAAACGATGACGTCATCATTTAATGATCCGGTTAAGGCAGTATAGGGTTAAGACTAAACTTATCACCGTCGATTAACGTCGTTACACTATAACCTCCTCTGCAATAACTCATTTGTTAATACATAACAAAAAAATATTGATTAGTAAAAAAAAAAGTGATAAGTTAGTGATTAGAGGTAATTAATTGGTTAAAAAGAATTACCGTGAGTTAGGGTTAGGAGGATTGTAAAGAAGGCGATGATGATGATCGGAAATGAAGGCATTATTTATTATTGGAATAATGTGTTTGAGAGTGAGAGAGTAAAGTGAGAGTGGAAGTTTGAGGGATGTAAGTTTATTTTTAGAGTTAATTACCAAAAGAGGCCAATTTTTTAAAGCTAGTCCATTTTTAACACTTTTTTCTTATCTTTTTCTAGCATGCTCAACTGCTCAACTGCTCAACTCCACCACTTTAGTGACATGTGTCAATGCAAGTACAGAGTTAGGTGAAGATGCTTTTTTTACTTTTTGGTTAAATGACTAATATACCCTTTATTATATTTTTTTTATTAATTATTCTACCTACCTCACCTAACTCCATCTACCTACCTCACCACCACCATCACGCTCGACCACCACTAATCAACCGGTTCTCGCCGACCACCATCGCTCAACTGTTTCACCACCACTAATCAACCACCACCGCTTCTACCATCACTAATCAATGCTAATCCATATGTTTTTCTTGCTAATCCACAAACACATAAAAAGGAAAAAATATTGAAATCTGAGAGAAAAAAATTGAAAAAAAAGCGCTCATTTGCATGTTCATAGGTTCCTGCTAATACAAGTCTTATGTTTTCTTTTCCACATATCAAGTCAAACAATACTTTTGGCTAAGCTCTCAAATTTGCTTATTTACATGTGTGTTATTACGTTTGCCTTTTGTGCAAGAATCATAGTTATATATGAATGTCAAACACGACCGATCAAGAACATCACCATCAACAACCGATCAAGAACATCCGGAAAAAAAAGCCCGATCAAGAACTTGAAAAAAAAACCGATCAAGAACTTGAAAAAAATCACCATCAACAACCGATCAAGAACATCACGGATATAAGATCTTAAAAAAAAAAAAAAAAAAAAAAAAAAATTACTTACCATTACTTGAAAAATTGTGTTTTGGTTTTAAAATACAAAAAGACACATAAAACGAAAAAAAATTGAATTACACAAAAATAATTCTCTCATAAAATCAGAAATTTTTTTAGTTAAAGTAGGAAAAATCAAAGTGTTGTTTAGTTAGAAAAAGACTTCACACAAACCTAGAAACAAACATAAATCATTCGGCCTCTTATCACCGTGTTCTACTGGCCGGATCGGTGCCGGATCTGTGCCGGATCTGCAATGGATTATGACCTTTCTTTGGAGATGATCATCGGTGGAGATCAAGATCTGTACTAATACTCTTTGATCATGTATTAATACTCTTTGGAGATGATCACCTAACTCCACCGTTGACCTTTCTTTGGATTCTTTTATCCACCTCTATACAAAAAAATGAGATCCAGATTTGTACTTGTATAGATGAAGAGAAAGAAAATGGGTACTTATATACGTGGGTATAATTGTCATTTAACCAAAAGTAAAAAGATGTCCACCTAACTTTCTGTACTTGTATCGACACATGTCACTAAAGTGATGGAGTCGGCGGGTTGAGCATAGCTCTTTTGGGAAAGAGATGAGAAAAAGTCTTAAAAATCGACCACACTTGGAAAAGTGGCCTCTTTTGGTAATTTACTCGTAAAGAAGGCGATGATGATGATGATCGGAAGAAGGCGATGATGATGATGATGATCGAAATGAAGGCATTATTATTGGGATGTGTTTGAGAGTGAGAGAGTAAAGTGAGTGGAAGTTTGAGGGATGTAAGTTTATTTTATATTGTATATATATCACAAGAAAGTCACGGTGTCTGATGACAAATAATTATATTTATGAACTTGTATTTTGTTGCGACTCTTGACATAATACTTACGAGTTCAATTTGTAAATTTTACGAGAAAAAAAAAAATTCATATAGGTTATAAGCGAAAATGATAAAAGTTGAAGATTAAACAATATTTAAACAATTAATTTAGTGGTAGATGCTATTATCATTTATCATTTTTAATCAAGGGTATTTTAATAATTTAACTTTAACTATTTTTAAGTTTTTAAGTTTAAGGAGAATGGATTTTTCTTTATGTATAGTAGAGATATTTGCATTGATAAATGCTTACGAATAATCACGTATTGAGTCGGGTTCGTCGATCGTTTGGTTTCTCGCGTTCGGTAAGGACCCCAAAGTGACCGGAGTCACGAATTGGGGTAACGCTCACGAGTCGACTCGGTTGGTTTCGTCAATTACCCAAGAGGATAATCGACTTGGATGTGGAGTTGTCGGGTGGTCGGCGTATGTTGTGAGATTAGGCTCGGCCATTTCGGAGAAAGCCAAGTATTTATAGGAGGTCCTTTAGGGTTGTGAGAACCCATAAAGGCAATATGATGTTCCGTGGATCATCGAGAAGAAGTGATGAGAGCACGTGGTGCTCGTCCTAACGGTCTTGGCAAGATTCTCGGACGTACTGGTTTGCCTTGACACGTTTGTCGAGCAAGTTTTGTCTAGGTGTTGCATGTGGAAGTATTTCTCGGGCTTTTTCGGACTACGACCTTTGTCGGTCTTATGTTTGGGTCGAGTCTATAGTGTATGGGCCTTAGAGAGAGGGTGAAGGTCCTATCGCTATCAAGTCCCCATCCAGTCCATTAGTGTATTTAACTAATTTAGAAATCGATGATTGACTCATGCTAAAGATCGAGGTCTCGGGATTCTCTTAATTGTCTTCTTGGATCCAAGGAGGTGACTTGTTTTTACCCACTGTATATTTGAGACATTAGGGTCTTTCTATATTATGTTCGGATAACATTTTCATTTACAATCTTGATGCATCTTGAATGCATGTATAGTTCTTAATGTTGATATTTGTCGGAGTTATTGTGAATAATGAGTAGTTGTCGGGCTTTTCATATCTCACACTGAGTTGCTTTTAAATTTTGTGTGGCTTAGGATTTTGTTTTAGCCATAAATAGTCTCTCCCGGTCATTTGAGTCTTCCTAACTAGAGATTGTCGATTTTCCTTGATGTGTATTAGAGGCATCTATTAGTCGTTGTTAGAGTCTTAAATTCGACACCTCAAGTACATTACTTTACATACAAGGTTTATGCTTTTAATGTGATTTTGACTCGAATGGTTTTAGACAGCGTGTCCGTTGGGCCCCATTTATTTTCCTATTGTAGGAGTCATTCAAGGAAAATTCAAGTCTCTTTTCTTTAAACTCTTTTAGTCTATTCTATTTTGTGTGGGGTGTAAGTTACAAAGGCATGTGTTTGTCTCAAGTTTTGTTCTTCTAAGGGTTTTGCTTTCTTGTATTTGTAAGAGTTTAAAAATCTTTTACACGGTTAGTGGCATAGTTTGTCGAGGCTCGGGTTGAGTGTTTAATTGTGGTTGGGTTTGATTGGTTCATGTTTGGAACTACAAGTACACAAGTGGTAGAGTGTGTCATTTTGTCAAATGTTCTCGTGAGGTTGTCGAGTGTTTTGCGGGCCTATTGCCTTCTGTTGGTTTTCCAAGTTCCTCGTTGGGATCTTGATCGTTGGGTTTGATCTTTGAATTTTTGTCAAGCGTCCGTGAGCATATTACTTAGCCTTAAATGATGTCTTGACCGATATTATCGGAATGACGTGATGTACCATTGTAAATGATAATCCGCATGAGCATCTCGTTGCGCTTGTCGCAAGCTCGTCGTCACTCCTTTGTGAATTTTCTTTCCTTTTCCGTTACCATTTATGCTTTTCCTAAGTGTGCTTACTTGTACTTTTGTCTTGATTGCGGGTTGTGCATTTGGTGATGGAGGAACAAGAGCTAATATGTTTGAAGATTTTGTTAATACAAATAAGCGTAAAAGCGTTTATTTATATTTTACGATCTTCTAATGTTTTGTCGACAAACGTAAAATCATTTTAACGAAACAAATAAAATACGTAAATAGTTTGAGTCAATAGTTTCCTAACACTTACGTTTCACATAAAACACTAAAACAAGTATAAGTGATTTTATGATACATATGTACTGTGACTAGTGTTTACATATTGAGTTTATATACTTAAACTAAGTATATACTAAAATGGGTAAAACAAGTATATACTAAAATGGGTAAAACAATTATATACTAAATGGGTAAAACTAGCAAATGGTATTGACCCATAACCCATGGTTTTATATATACCACTTAACCAAGTTCATTGTATCCTTAAGATACATTGTATCTAGAAAGAAAACCATGGATCAACCCATAACCCATGACCCATGACCCATAACCAAAATACCCATGGGCAAAGAGGCGTTCCACGGATCCCTAGCTTTGTGCTAGCGGATCCGCTGTGGGAGGGATCAGCGGGATCCGGGAGCGAGAAAATTTCCTCTATAAATAGAGACATTTCTTCCTTTCTACTCACCACTTTACACATACTTCCCCAGTATTATAACCCTCTAACCTCGGATCCAAGAGATCTATGTAGTTTGTCTTTTGTTTTGTGTGATTCTCTAGGTTCCTCTTAAAGGCGAGATCACCCTCCTTGAAGTCGAGCAAGCTCGAGTCCATGAGTTGCCATGCCGTCATCATCAAGACAAGCGAGGTTCTCTTGTTGATAGTTCTTTCTTCCTCCGTAGATGTTGGGTTGAAGGCATTAGTGAAGGATGCCGAAAGTGTCAAGACGAAAGCATTAGTGAAAGGTGCTTATCGTTCGTGTCAAAATCATTAGTGAAGAATGCTAAAGGTGTCAAGACGAAGGCATTAGTGAAGGGTGTCAAGCGTTGTGTCAAAGGCATTAGTGAAGGATGCCTAAGAATCAAATCAAGTGGCATTTGGGAAGAATGCCTAGGTCGTATAATCGATGAGGTGCATCGTTATACATATAAGTGTTGTTTATTTCAAGGATGGTGATATCCTTGATGGTGTTGTAACGAGGTAGATCTCCTTGAGATTAGGTGTTGTGTTGTGAAGGGTAGTAGTTCCTCCATAGTAATGGAACTAGGTGCTTAGCCTAGTACCTAATAAAGGGTAGGCGACATTGTGAAAGGATTAGTTCTCCTTGGTGTGAAAGAACTTGGTGGTTAGCCTAGCAAGTATAAAGGGTAGGCGCGTTGTGTTAGGTGTGGTTCGCCTTGGTGTGAAGGAACTCGGTATTTAGCTTTGTACTGGGAAAAGGTTAAGCGGCGTTGTGAAGGCTTCTCGCCATAAGGAGTTGGTGTAGTGTTACGAACTCTCGAGTAGGTGACTCGGGAGTGGAGTAGGCAAGGAAGGTGTCCTTGTAGCGAACCACTATAAATACTTGTGTGGTGATGTGCTTCTTACTCTTTATCTTTCATTACACGTTAATATATCTATCTATCAACGTCCAACATAAACAACCAAATAGATTGACATAAGTCGATCTAAATATTTAAAAGGAAGTTTTAAATTGGTAAAACTATTCAACCCCCTTCTAGTTTTCCACAATTGGCATCGAGCTTAGTTACTAAGTTTCTTAGAGTATGTTGTACTTTAAAAACTTGATACGATCCGCGTATGTTTGAAAACTACAAAGAAGGATTTTTTTCATATTTTAAAAATCATTATAATGTTTATTGTTGACAATGATAGAATGCTCTAACATTTTCCTTGTTAAGCATTTTCCATACTTGGATTTGGAGTCACCAAGAAGATCATGAAGAATCTATCTAAATATTTCTTTTCGCAAAAGAATGTTTGGTATTGTCCTCTCACAACATGAAACTGAGATTCCAAGGAAATCACAAAACATTTCATCTAAATACTTTTTCTTAGAAAGAATATTTAGCAAAGGTATGATCGCTAATAATTTACTTTTAATTTTATTATTATTAAAATCTTAGTCGCATGATTTATATCTATTAGTAATTACTTAAGTAGTTATCCATATTATAGTCATTATCAAAAATAATATTCTTGACTAATTTGTATAGACTACATTACCAACTCGTAATAATGATATCTTGGTTATTCGATAACCTCAATCATTATTCATCACAAAGGGTTTATTGATACTTCATCTATGTCAATAAATATCCATGTGAAACTTCTTATATTATGATAAATGGGATTTTATTATAATGTCTGAAAAGCTTCCCAAGAATTATGACTAATTCTTAAAAAGGGAACCTCGCCTAATAGGAATAGTATTAAAACTTCAAAACCTCAAACCACAAGTTTTAGAGCCTTAAACATCAAAACACTAGGCGTTTTAGAACCTCCGAACCAAAGTTATCAAGGAATGTTTGGTGACTTTTCTTTGTCATGCAGGATCCGCCGTTTATACTAGCCGGATCCCAAATGAGAGGATCGCGGGATCCGTGCAATGAAGACAATATAAGTTAAAGAATGATCATTGTGGATGTTCCACAATTATACTCACCTCAAAGACTCACGAACAAGAACTCGTGTAATCGTTCATAGGAGCAATTTGATCATTCCTCTCAAGTTTAATAATCACTGTGTAAGTACAATCTTCACTACATTGTTAATTTAATTCCTTGATTTCTAAGATTATAATTTCTTCATCTTTAAGAGTTGGGTTCAAATGGGTTTATCATAATTTGTCACCACTTTGTTTTTCTAAGATAACTAAAATCAAAGAGTTAACATTGTTAATACAAATTAAACATATTTCTTGAACTCAACGAAGATGATGAGAGCAAAATTGTGATCAAACCCTCTAGGTTACTATTCATAATTAACACCACATTGTGGTTGTATTGTTTAGGAACAATCATGCCAAGCAACAAGCAACAAGATTACTGTGACAACCCGTACTTTCAGGTCATTTCTCGAAACAATTCTTGCTTCGCTATTTCAACATTTATCGTAAACTTGGTTTACTTGTTCCAAATTCGCGTAACCTTTATGGTTTAGCGGCGAATTCATGATCATATCATCACGAACATTTCATATGGACTAAGTTTAGTCTACATTTCATTAACATCATTTGCATCATGTTAGTTCATTCATGGCTTTGCATTTCACATTAAACGCGTAAATTTTATATTAAATAAACGTTATCGCGTGAGTTATTATTTTGAACATTTAATCCGTTACTTCTAAAAATGATCCCGATATATTTTTATACTCATATTAAGTTTATAAAATAATATTATGAGTTTACCTAGTGTTTTAAATTTATTTTGTAACTAAATTGTTGTATTTATATAATTCGACGTTTTTCTTAAATTCGACACGATTATTATTATATCACTCAAATTTTGCAAGGAATGTATTTTATAATTTGTATGACCTAAAAATATTTTAACTTGACCCGTGAAAATTTATTTTTATTCAACGCTACCCTAAATATTTACAAATGCTACAACTTACCATTTAATATCAAGTCTTTTACACAAAATCTTACACTTATACACTTTAAAAAAAAAAAAAAAAAAAAAAAATTCTTTTCTTGTCATGAATCCCACGCCAACCCTTAGAGTCCTCCATATTTTATGGATCTTGTCTAGTGATTCACAAAGAAGATATTTGCAATATCTCTTAGATATATATTATACTACATTTTCTTTCACTCTTTCATTTGCAAAACCAAAGACCAATATTCCTATCTTTGCTCTCAAAATATACGGCAGCCAAAGGACCCAAAAAAAAAAAGGAAGGATTATCCAAGATTTTTAAGTCAATTTTTATAAACACTAGTATCATTTGTTGCAAGGTTTTGTAATATAAACCTCAGTGATTAGGAAAACCTTGGTTCTTATCACCTCATCATATTAGCTTGTAAGCATGTTTCTTTCATTTTTCATGTTTCCTTATCATTTCATATTTATCTCTTCATATTTGGTACAAACATGCAAGACATATGTTGTTTATACCATTTTTACATGATTTTAAGAGTTATATATATATATTTGGTCATCCTATAATTATCCCCATGGTATTCTTTGGTCTTGATGGTGATTAGGAACCCATGACACCCTAAGAAGGTGTATGGTAAGATTAGATTAGCTTTGGAGTTGATTTGAAGGGATTAGAATAGGTTTTGTCCGAGAAAAACTATTTTCGATAACTATATATTTGTGTTCTGTCCTTAATTCAATTTGGAAAAACCCTCTGTTGGTGCGAAACTTTGGCCTTGATATTTAGAAATTATACTTTAAAGCGAATCCGTGGCGGCGAGCGGATGAAAGCGGACTTATAATGAAGAAGTTATGGATTTTAAAGTTTGACGACAAACGTATTTTTTCGAAAACTCGACTTGCTGTTTTACATTGTTTGGGTCAAAATGAGCCTTAAGCTTCACAAATTATTTCGACTAGTCAAAAATATATTAGTTTACTTGATACGAAGCTAAGGACGTATTATCGTGAAAGCGGATTTGAAACGACAAAGATATGCGTTTTATAAAGTTGCGTAACTATTATTTTCGAAAAACTATATTATTTTTACGATACAAGTGTTACATTAGTATGTGACCATGTTTCTTAATTTGTTTTTAACAAGGTTGTGAAACTTTTGGAACGAATTGTCTTCTAGTAAAATCAAGTTCACCGCCATATTTTTCAAAACAAAAAGTCGTTTGTAAAGCGGTTATAGTAAATTAATTACGGATGTTCAAACTTGGCGAAACTCATTTTACGCACACAATTAGCAAAATCACTAACTTTAACCCTTGATATCTTTATGATCGAGACCTTTTGGACTAAAACTCTGAATCGAAACTTTTAGATATCGATACAAACTTTCCAAACCGTCAAGTTCGTTCTCTAACGATCGACGTACACCGCTTTACGACTATTTTTCCGAGCCATTTTGTTAATTTCATGAAAATTCCGTCGACATTGTTTTGCGACGAAAAGTGAAAATTTCACCAAAAATCAATATAAAACCATTGTAGGATGACATTTTGACGTAAAAACTTGTAAAGTCATTTTTGGTTGGCCAAGACGTCAAAAGAGTATTTTTCGACGACAAGTAATATTTTTAAAACTCACAAATGGTATAAATAACATACGAAATGCATGCATAACATTATATTGCAACTCATTACATATCATATCATTCGTAATAGGTCCAGATTGAAACATCACGCTATACCTCGGTGTACCCACTCTTGTCATCATACCAGGTTTATCAAGTGAGTTCATAGCCCCACTTTACTCTTTTAACTGCTTTTACAAACTCTTGGGGAGATACATGCTACATTTTAATCGAACACATATGCTTTGAGCTGTATGCTATATCCGAATGTTTTATTGTCACTAAGTATTTGCCATGTTCAAGTCCCTACATCATGAACCATTAGTCACTTGCCAGTGGTGAGCGAATATTGTGAATAGGCCTATTGGAATTAACACTCCGCTCCTATTGACCCATTTAGGAAATCGAGCGCACTATATTGAATCATTAAGGTAAATTGGCAAATTACCTATTAGGGCGGCGATGAAACGATGATTACCAATTTTTATTGGTGCGATGTTTACGCTTTGGTGTCATGAACTTAGTGAAATAAATACGATTTTGTTTTTAACGATGAGTGTGAAATCATTTAACTCACACTACGATTATTGTGTTCAAACGAATTACTTAAACCTATGGATTTCACTCAACCTTTGTGTTGACCTTTTTAGCATGTTTTATCTCAGGTATCTAAGGTATTCACTTCATGGCATGCATTTGGATACATCATGAAGTCGCGATGACGACACGTCTCACTTGGGTTTTACGTACTTAAAACCATCGTTTGAATTGTAACAAACTTATTTCCGCACAAGTTGATTTACATTTGGGACCTACTTTGTAAACTCTGATTATTTTATTAAATCAAACGATGTATTTTCCAAACGACACTTTAGGTCGTTCAATATAATCATGATTGTGATGCTATGTGATCAATCCCTCAGAATTCCATTCCACCGCAAAACAGTAATTTGGGGTGTGATTGGCATCGAGCTTGATTATAGAGAACTAGGTTGCATCATTGACCTAGACTATAACTACATCACCATAGCATCTCATCATTTCATCATAAGTGCATGTTCACTTTGCATGCGATTTATACGATACATTTTCGAGTTAATTACTTTCATTTCATAACGATTGTCACATGGATGCCTTTAAATACCCATCCCATTATCCTTTTCTCATACTCTAATGTGGAGAATTCCTTGTTATTCCCTATCACGATCTTTACATCAATTGGCTCATCACCGATAACGTCGAATGCCGAGATAAATCCTTAAGTAGGGCAAAGTCACTCTCACTCCTTTGTTTCATCACTAACATGTCGAGTTACACGCTATTCACTCTAAGTCACTAAACCATCATACATTTGAAGCACTTACGACATCTCATAACCCATTTCTTAGGAAGCGTCGATTATTTTGAAAGATAACCTCAAACTTATTATTTCTTATCACCTCTTTAGAGCATATTTTTAACATGGGATTTTGCTACGTCTCACATTTCCTCTTGTTTTGAAGAAGATATGGCATCAAGAAAGCTACAGTTGAAATGACCCATGACAAACAATTCAAAAGTTGGTGAGCGATAGCATTGCTAATGCTTTAAGAGTTGAGCGGAAGCAGTGGGCTGCTGCTGCTGCCGAAGTGTGCTTCTTTCAAGCCGCAAGGCTGCTACTACTCTCGGAAATGTCGGAGGATCGGAGTTAAGAAATGTTCGTACAAGATTTCAAAGTGGCGAACCCACCAAGTTTCGAGTACCGGGGAGCTACACCATGGTGCGATGGTTTGAAAAGTTGAGTCGTGTTCTTGCTATGTAATCGTCCGGATGACAGAAGGTCAAATTTGCTACTGGCGCATTACTCGATGGGCGTTGTCATGGTGGAATTCATACGCTCAACCGATTGGGATGGAGAATGCTTTCAAGCTTACTTGGGAGCAATTTAAGGGTTTGGTGACTAAGTTTTGTCCTCGCACGGAAATCAAAAAGTTGGAGACGGAGTTCTATGAATTAGTAACCATTGGGTGCGATATTGACACTTACATTCGGAGATTTCAAGAATTGGGTGTGTTATGCCCGTCCATGGTGTCCGATAATGAGAAGTTGCTAGAGGCTTTTATCGGGGACTTCGAAGTGATTCAAGGAGATGTGACCGTTTGATCCACAAACAATGGAGGAAGCTATTCGAGTGACTCGAGAAGTTGATGGCGCAAGTGGTGAAGAGAGGTAAATACACCAATACCAACCGAAATAACAACAACAACCCCAACAACCGCACTCAACTACCACAATAACCAAAACAACAACAACAATGGCGATAACCAAATCAACAACAACAAAGAAAATGGGAAAGCGACCAAGGAGGTTATAACAACAACAACAAAACCGCAACACTAACCATCAACAACAACAAAATAGAAGGCAAGAAGCGGGAATGGTTTATGTCACGCACCAATGAGAGGTAGAGGTATCTTGGAACACACCACTATGTAATCGATGTAATTTTCATCACTCGGGTCCTTGCCGCCAAGTGCCACAAATGCCAAACACCGGACATCTAGCAAGGGATTGTAAAGGTAAAGCCGTAGTCACATGTTTCGGATGTGGGAGCGAGACACTATAGAAACCAATGTCCTCAAAACCAAGGTCAACAAGTCGAAGGTACTCATGGGGATGTATATATGTTAGAGGAGGAGGAGGAGCTCGTCAAGGTATCAACAGCGGAAGGCGAAGAAGTTTGGAAGCTAACGGTCTTAATTTTCCTTATGTACTATGTCGTACTAAGTTTATGTTTTGCATCGTATCCGAATCTTTATAACCTAAGATGTATTTCTATTTGATAAACCACTCGTTGTGAAATATTCTCATCTATAGTACTTTATTTTCTTTACGATTTGTTATCATTTACGAGGATTTTAATTCTTTTACTTTAACTATCATTTTAACGACACTTCTCCATGTCTTCTCTCTCGATGTTCATCACAATTTTAACATCGGTTGACTCAACACCAAACAAACATATGAGTCGATTAGTCCAAGCATTGCATAGTTACTCCTAAATTATACATAGCCCGATCACCTATGTCTAATTCGGGAAGAATCATGCGATGAAGGGAGTAGTAGGCTTATATGTGTAAGCAATTCGTAATCGAGCCAAATTTTCAAAAGATTTTCTTGAAACCACTTGTTTCCAGTTTGATCCGCGCGATTCTTGTTTGATGAGTTGCAAAGATCGAGCTAGAAACAAGTTGTTACCTAAACCGATTTAGCCTAATCGTATGACAGTTCTTGTTTGATGAGTTGTGGGATTAAGTAAAATCGGTTACCAAAAGTCTTTGAGGGTTTTGCTCGAGAATGGGAAAGTTGCACATCAAACCCTAAACCCGATAGACTAACGAGGCGAATTCGTGGATGAATTCCTTTTGATGGGCGAATGTCACAACCCGTACTTTCGGTCATTTCTCGAAACAATTCTTGCTTCGCTATTTCAACATTTATCGTAAACTTGGTTTACTTGTTCCAAATCAGCGTAACCTTTATGGTTTAGCGCTAATTCATGATCATATCATCACGAACATTTCATATGGACTAAGTTTAGTCTACATTTCATTAACATCATTTGCATCATGTTAGTTCATTCATGGCTTTGCATTTCACATTAAACGCGTAAATTTTATATTAAATAAGCGTTATCGCGTGAGTTATTATTTTGAACATTTAATCCGTTACTTCTAAAAATGATCCGATATATTTTTATACTCATATTAAGTTTATAAAATAATATTATGAGTTTACCTAGTGTTTTAAATTTATTTTGTAACTAAATTGTTGTATTTATATAATTACTGACGTTTTTCTTAAATTCGACACGATTATTATTATATCACTCAAATTTTGCAAGGAATGTATTTTATAATTTGTATGACCTAAAAATATTTTAACTTGACCCGTGAAAATTTATTTTTATTCAACGCTACCTAAATATTTACAAATGCTACAACTTACCATTTAATATCAAGTCTTTTACACAAAATCTTACACTTATACACTTTTAAAAAAAAAAAAAAAAAAAAAAATTCTTTTCTTGTCATGAATCCCACGCCAACCCTTTGGAGTCCTCCATATTTTATGGATCTTGTCTAGTGATTCACAAAGAAGATATTTGCAATATCTCTTAGATATATATTATACTACATTTTCTTTCACTCTTTCATTTGCAAAACCAAAGACCAATATTCCTATCTTTGCTCTCAAAATATACGGCAGCCAAAGGACCCAAAAAAAAAAAGGAAGGATTATCCAAGATTTTTAAGTCAATTTTTATAAACACTAGTATCATTTGTTGCAAGGTTTTGTAATATAAACCTCAAGTGATTAGGAAAACCTTGGTTCTTATCACCTCATCATATTAGCTTGTAAGCATGTTTCTTTCATTTTTCATGTTTCCTTATCATTTCATATTTATCTCTTCATATTTGGTACAAACATGCAAGACATATGTTGTTTATACCATTTTTACATGATTTTAAGAGTTATATATATATATTTGGTCATCCTATAATTATCCCCATGGT
The DNA here is from genome assembly GCA_022545495.1 of Chrysanthemum lavandulifolium. NCBI lineage: Eukaryota > Viridiplantae > Streptophyta > Magnoliopsida > Asterales > Asteraceae > Chrysanthemum > Chrysanthemum lavandulifolium. The sequence continues at coordinate 27,879,450 of CM040241.1, read as the reverse complement.
ATTCTTTGGTCTTGATGGTGATTAGGAACCCATGACACCCTAAGAAGGTGTATGGTAGGATTAGATTAGCTTTGGAGTTGATTTGAAGGGATTAGAATAGGTTTTGTCCGAGAAAAACTATTTTCGATAACTATATATTTGTGTTCTGTCCTTAATTGAATTTCGGAAAAACCTCATGTTGATGCGAAACTTTGGCCTTGATATTTAGAAATTATACTTTAAAATGAATCCGTGGCGCTTGAGCGGATGAAAACGGACTTATCTTGAAGAAGTTATGGATTTTTAAAGTTTGTGACGAAACGTATTTTTTCGAAAACTCGACTTGTTGTTTTACATTGTTTGGGTCAAAATGAGCCTTAAGCTTCACAAATTATTTCGACTAGTCAAAAATATATTAGTTTACTTGATACGAAGCTAAGGACGTATATCGTAGAAAGCGGATTTGAAACGACAAAGATATGCACGTTTTATAAAGTTGCCGTAACTATTATTTTACGAAAAACTATATTATTTTTACGATACAAGTGTTACATTAGTCAGAATGACCATGTTTCTGCGGGTTTTTTTAACAAGGTTGTGAAACTTTTGGAGCAATTGTCTTCTAGTAAAATCAAGTTCACCATATTTTTCAAAACAAAAAGTCATTTGTAAGCGGATTTATAGTAAATTAATTACGGATGTTCAAACTTGGCGAAACTCATTTTACGCACACAATTAGCAAAATCACTAACTTTAACCCTTGATATCTTTATGATCGAGACCTTTTGGACGAAAACTCCGACTGAAACTTTTAGATATCGATACAAACTTTCCAAAACCGTCAAGTTCGTTCTCTAACGATCGGCGTACACCGTTCGACTATTTTTCCGAGCCATTTTGTTAATTTCATGAAAATTCCGTCGACATTGTTTTGCGACGAAAAGTGAAAATTTCACCAAAATCAATATAAAACCATTGTAGGATGACATTTTGACGTAAAACTTGTAAAGTCATTTTGGTTGGCCAAGACGTCAAAAGAGTATTTTTCGACGACAAGTAATATTTTTAAAACTCACAAATGGTATAAATAACATACGAAATGCATGCATAACATTATATTGCAACTCATTACATATCATATCATTCGTAATAGGTCAGTTGAAACATCACGCTATACCTCGGTGTACCACTCTTGTCATCATACCGGTTTATCAAGTGAGTTCATAGCCCACTTTACTCTTTTAAGCTGTTTACAAACTCTTGGGGAGATACATGCTACATTTTAATCGAACACATATGCTTTGAAGCTGTATGCTATATCCGAATGTTTTATTGTCACTAAGTATTTGCCATGTTCAAGTCCTACATCATGAACCATTAGTCACTGCGGTGGCGCGAATATTGTGAATAGGCCTATTGAATTAACACTCCGCTCCTATTGACCCATTTAGGGAAATCGAGCGCACTATATTGAATCATTAAGGTAAATTGGCAAATTACCTATTAGGCGGCGATGAAGCGATGATTACCAATTTTATTGGTGCGATGTTTACGCTTTGGTGTCATGAACTTAGTGAAATAAATACGATTTTGTTTTTAACGATGAGTGTGAAATCATTTAACTCACACTACGATTATTGTGTTCAAGCGAATTACTTAAACCTATGGATTTCACTCAACCTTTGTGTTGACCTTTTAGCATGTTTTATCTCGGTATCTAAGGTATTCACTTCATGGCATGCATTTGGATACATCATGAAGTCGCGATGACGACACGTCTCACTTGGGTTTCGTGCCAAAACCATCGTTTGAATTGTAACAAACTTATTTCCGCAAGTTGATTTACATTTGGGACCTACTTTGTAAACTCGATTATTTTATTAAATCAAGCGATGTATTTTCCAAACGACACTTTAGGTCGTTCAATAACTTGTGATTGTGATGCTATGACGATCAATCCCGAATTCCATTCCATTGCAAAGCAGAGTAATTTGGGGTGTGACAATTACCAAGACACCACTCACTACATACCCATGTACCATAGGAAAGATGGATTAAGTCCGGACGATAGGAAAACCTTTAAGTTGCTTGAAAGGAGACTATTTCACGAAGGTAGAGTTGTTGATCCATCATTTCTTGCAAATACCGACATAAGGGAAGTATTTGGAACTATTGGGTTTGATTGTTTATTGGATATAAACGAGCAAATTTTCCCGGTCTTTGTGCTTGAGTTCTACAAGACAATGGGTATAATTAGAAATGAGGATGGGTCCATCTCAATTGAATTCACCATAAATGGACATGAGTACACTCTTTCACTTGAGGAGTTTGGAAGAATAATAGGGGTTCCATATGATGGTGTTTGCATGTATTCTAATGAGTGGTCATTGGAGGAGATACACTCTATGGTTGATCATCGCGAAATTTATCACACGACAATCCCGGAAGCAACCACGGTAAGGGACACCGTGTTTATGCCAAGAGCATCCACATCAAGGGTTACTAGGAAGTCGAAAGTGATCTATAGGGATCCTTTCCAAATAGAGCTTTCGGAGATGTACGCGTTGTATAGAAAATGGGAAGATGTGATAAGAGAGAATGTGGTGTGTCTAGTAGGAAACAAGGATCACCCCAACGCATGTCTAAGCTTCATGATCTATTGTCTAGTGACCGAGACTCGCTTTAACATTGCCTACTACATGGTCGAGAGAATGGCAAGTGTAAGAAGCATGGACAAGATGGTGCTCCGTATGCAATGCTCTAACTCGTCTTGCTAAATTCGTCTTTGCATTAGATCCTTCTCCACAAACCTATGACCATAGCTTTTGCAACAAGGTTATGGTACCATTGACCGAGGAAGAACCACGAGGTTTATGGTATATGGCAAGAGGCCTCGCCCACCCACGGATTCCTCGGAAGAAAGGGAGAGACCAAGAGAAGGTGAAGGAGTAGCAATCCACTCGAAATACCGAACTCGACCCCTTGGAGTATATCAACCAACTACCGGACGTTCTGGTGCATCACCGAATGGCAACAAACCAAGGGAATCTTCAAGTGCTTTGCCAATTTCTTGAAGAAAAGAGGTAGAGTGGAGGACGGGTGAAGGCGAGATGGGAGGAGAGAGAGGTAAGGTCTTAGGACCCAAATGTATGATGAACAATTTCAAACAATGGTTTGTAACACTTTAACTATGCTCGTAGTATGTAGGTATCGCCATATCTTGGCACGAAACAATTCTAACTTAGGTATTTGAAAAATGAGATTTTACGACCCTTGAGTGGTCATCGTCACTCATTCTAGGATTTTTAGCTCTTCCTACTTTGCCATACATTATATTAGTTGTGTTCTTGCATTTAGTCCCCATAGAAACAACTAGGAGAAGCATTTACTAAAAAGTGCAAAGTTGCACATTCTTGAAAGCCTTACGATCTGCGGTAGGCGGATCCCGCATTGAACTAGCGGATCCTCCCGAAGGGAACAGTGGGATCCGTGGCATCGATATACAATCTGATTTGCTTACATCAAAATAGTCCACTAGATCACCTCACACGAGTCAAACATAAGATACTAGAGCCAACTAAGTCTTCCTCAAATAGTTGAAAACCTCACTCTCATCCAAGGCTTACCTAGGATATATTTCGAAATATTTTTGATTTATCAACTCGTCAAAACTCACCATAATTCCACTCCAACACTCACACATTATCTATCACGTCTGATAGCACTTAGCTTGGTCTATCCTTCAATTTTAGCAAATTGATTTTAATTATCTTTGACTCAAAATTAGGCTCAAAAACAATTTTTCATTTTTTCTTTATTTTTAAGGATTTTAGTAAATTCTTCTTAGGTCATCATCTGACTTCTAGGACTTGTTACCACCATTTCTCCATATCAAATTAAATGGTATCCTTGTCAAACACATAGTTAGACTACCCAAAGTCAATTTTCTTGTCCAAAACCATCATTAAGCACCATCACTCATTATGGTTGAGGATTTGAGATATCCAACAGCTAAAGACTTCAAAATTAAGTCAAAACCTCGAAATCCATTGATAATAAATCTTACAAAAGCATAATCATTTCACCTAAAACACTTGACGGTAGGATCCCAGTCATAACGAGCGGATCCTCACTAAGAGGATCCATGGGATCCGTGGCTGCATAAAGCCTCAATCGACTTTCATATTCAATTTTAAGTCACCTTTGGTTCTCTAACCACTTTTAGCATTCATTTATTATCCTCCTAGAGTGATCAAAATCTTAAGAGCATGCTTAATCCTCTAAGTGGCCAAGAATTTAATTTCCTAATTCAAATTATCCTTTATAAACCAAACAACCTTAGGTTTAAGGCACCATCCTCACTTACCTTTCAAAATCGGCAAGTAGAAGCTTACATTAGCATCATCACCATCATTACTAAGGCTCTTAGGAGCGACTCCTCAACCTTAGGATCATCCAAAGAAATGGTCAAATGATCCATGAAATCTCATCCACCGAAACATCCCCATTAGAGATAATGATACTAGAACCCCATCTCACCAAACTCATCCAACAAAGGCTAAGAGAACCGCAAGGATTAGCATCAAACCTTTCGGACTAGAAAAGGATCATCTAGTTCAAAACCAAACTTGACTAGTTCTAGCAAGCCATCAAAACCCTCATTCATTGAGCATGGACTACACTCCTTGAATGAGCCTCTCCTCACCCAAACATCTACTCATTGGATCATTCACCACCGAGAACCTCCCATTCACCAACCTTTTCATTGAATAGGAACCACCAACAACGCCAAATAGCCCATCATGAGAGACAAAGAACAACCTTGATCATATGGAAGAAGTTCCATTACCACCCTCATTCTTAGAACCTCATCCTACTTCTCAAAATGAAGGCCCACAATCACACATAGAGCCTCCTCAAATATCCATTTCCTCAGGATCAAAACCAAGACAATAATTGTCCAAATTGTCTAAACACTCAAGGACTTGTTCAAGAAGCACGAAATGAGATACATTTCATGTTTAATCATCTTCTTGCAAAGTTGGATCAAATCAACAAGTCCACTCATCCCTAGACTCAAGCACATTGTCGCGTTTTAAGTCTAGTAACTAGTTAGTATTAAGTGGTACTTGTATGTCCTAGTTCATTCTCTTAGTTTTAGAGATTTGTTGGATTATCTCTTGTTTTATTGAATGAATATTTATATGCTATGATTATTTTGTGCTTTGTGCTTGTTATTTTACATATATCATCTCTTCATTAGCATTGTTTGACACATCTTCACTTCTTGAAGAAAGCATCACCGAGATAGCGGATCCTCAAAATGCCTAGACGGATCCCTCCAAGAAGGGAACCGTGGGATCCGTGGTACAGAAGCACAAATTTCTACTAACTTGAGTTTTATTTGCAGGAAATTATGCACTATACTTTTGTTTTCTAACCTTTACTTTGTAGATTTTCAAAATAATACATGAAGATTTTGACACCATAAAGCTAAGGGGAGCTTTGTGTCAAAAGATATTGCAAAAACATTTGCAACTTAATCCGATTTTGGATTATCCTTCATGATACCCATTGCATCTTTGCAATCTTCAGGGGAGCACGTTTTCGTCACTTAGGCGAACCATTTGCAAACATATTTGCAAACACATTAGTTTATTCGTTATGTACTTGACGCCTCTCAAAGGGATGGACTCGTCAAGGGGAGTTAAGACAGTACCATTCCCGTCACTTGCTCTCTTTACATTTTCTTTTACATATTTTTCTTATAAAATTGTGTTAGTTTTTTAACACTTTTGTTTCGACAAAAGGGGAGAAGAAAGTAAAACTACTAATCAAACTTGCTACAATTTTAGTTTTCTTAAAATAATTTTATGTTTTGTCATCAACAAAAGGGAGATTGTTAATACAAATAAGCCGTAAAAGCGTTTATTTATATTTTACGATCTTCTAATGTTTTGTCGATAACAAACGTAAAATCATTTTAACGAAACAAATAAAATCGTAAATAGTTGAGTCAATAGTTTCCTAACACACTTACGTTTTCACATAAAACACTAAAACAAGTATAAGTGATTTTATAATACATATGTACAACAACTAGTGTTTACATATTGAGTTAGCATATACTTAAACTAAGTATATACTAAAATGGGTAAAAACAAGTATATACTAAAATGTGTAAAAACAAGTATATACTAAATGGGTAAAAACTAGCAAATGGTATTGACCCATAACCCATGGTTTTTTATATACCACTTAACCAAGTTCATTGTATCCCTAAGATACATTGTATCTAAAAACAAAACCATGGATCAACCCATAACCCATGACCCATGACCCATAACCAAAAATACCCATGGGCAAAGAGGAGCGTTCCACGGATCCCTAGCTTTGTGCTAGCCGGATCCCTTGTGGGAGGGATCCGCGGGATCCGGGGAACAACAGAAAATTTCCTCGATAAATAAAGAGCCATTTCTTCCTTTCTACTCACCACTTTACACACATACTTCCCCAAGTATTATAACCCTCTAACCTCAGATCCAAGAGATCTATGTAGTTTGTCTTTTGTTTTTGTGTGATTCTCTAGGTTCCTCTTAAAGGCGAGATCACTACTCCTTGAAGTCGAGCAAGCTCAAGTCCATGAGTTGCCATGCCGTCATCATCAAGACAACCGAGGTTCTCTTGTTGATAGTTCTTTCTTCCTCCGTAGATGTTGGGTTGAAGGCATTAGTGAAGGATGCGAAAGTGTCAAGACGAAAGCATTAGTGAAAGGTGCTTATCGTTCATGTCAAAAGCATTAGTGAAGAATGCTAAAGGTGTCAAGACAAAGGCATTAGTGAAGGGTGCCAAGCGTTGTGTCAAAGGCATTAGTGAAGGATGCCTAAGAATCAAATCAAGTGGCATTTGGGAAGAATACCTAGGTCGTATAATCGATGAGGTGCATCGTTATACATATAAGTGTTTGTTTATTTCCAAGGATGGTGATATCCTTGATGGTGTTGTAACAAGGAGTAGATCTCCTTGAGATTAGGTGTTGTGTTGTGAAGGGTAGTAGTTCCTCCATAGTAATGGAACTAGGTGCTTAGCCTAGTACCTAATAAAGGGTAGGCGACATTGTGATAGGATTGGTTCTCCTTGGTGTGAAAGAACTCGGTGGTTAGCCTAGCACCGTATAAAGGGTAGGCGACGTTGTGTTAGGTGTGGTTCGCCTTGGTGTGAAGGAACTCGGTATTTAGCTTTGTACAGGAAAAAGGTTAAGCGACGTTGTGAAGGCTTCTCCGCCATAAGGAGTTGGTGTAGTGTTTACGAACTCTCGAGTAGGTGACTCGGGAGTGGAGTAGGGCAAGGAAGGTGTCCTTGTGGCGAACCACTATAAATACTTGTGTCGTGGTGATGTGCTTTACTCTTTATCTTTCATTACACGTTAATATATCTATCTATCAACGTCAACATAAACAACCAAATAGATTGACATAAGTCGATCTAAATATTTAAAGGAAGTTTTAAATTGGTAAAACTATTCAACCCCCTTCTAGTTTTCCACAATTTTATTGCATCCTACCTCGCTACTTTAGAGCCTAATGACCCTGTCTTTAGGCTCTTATTTTCTGAGCTTATTTTGGGATCCTGTTGTTTACTACCTTATACTAGGGTATCAAGGATTTTTTGTCAATCCTATACCCTTGTATTTGTTTCGAGGGTCACTAGAGTGAAATATAAAGTAAATTTATAAAAACCAAGAACATAAAGACATACACAAAATTTGATATCGATTGAAATATAAATAGAATACAAATTTCTAACAAGCATAAATACATAAATTTTATCGATCTATACACGTGTGGACTAATAATACTTAACGCAAATGAACATATGTGGACACTCATTATTATTAACATTTTTAGAAGTCAGACATATTTGCACACTCGTAGCCGTCAACATTCTTAGAAGTCGGACATATGTGCACACTAGTTGTTTTCAACATTTTCAAAAAGAGGATAAATGTGCACACTTGTTGTCATCATTCTTTTAATTCAATAACACATGATTCAAAGAAGAGTATAAAAATTAGCAACATTAATCTTTCTTATAATAGAATAACAAAGAAAAATATATTTCAAAACACAAACAAATAAGAAACAAACTTTTTAATCATAATAAATAGCATAATACATATGCAAAGTTTATAACATAAATGCATCCATTTATCCTTGAATTTATATTAAACTTAAAACACATATGCACACCACTTTTATTGATTTTGTACGAGCCAAAAAACACATATGCACCATTCATTAAAACACATATGCACGCCCCTTGAAACACAAAAGATTATAACACATATGCACACTTACTTATTCAAAACACACCTTCTTGTATTAGTATGTTATTCTTTATTTCCCAAACACATATTCTCTTTCAATTACTTGTATGCTACCAAAATAACACAAACAATATCTATTAACACCTATGTTCATTTTGAATTTCTTGTATATTATAACCATATGCGACAGAGTATAGATGTATGTAACTGCAATATCTATACACACTTAAAAGATATGTTTATTATCTCAATATCCTATCAATCAATCTGAGATTGAATAAACGATGCCGCTTAAAAAGAATGTCTCGTGATGACCTTTACGAGAGAGGACAAGGTGTTGAATTTTCACAAAACTCATCATATTAAGCATTATGAATAGAAAATCATTAAAGATAAGTTTAAGTGTCAATACAATACCTCATGATTCAATACACTTGATAACGCCCTATTTATACATATTTTCGGATGCGTTATTATATATTTTAGACTAAAATACACCGTTGGTCCCTAAACTTGGCTGGACGGATCGCGATGGGACGAAACCCGGCCTTTTCATCGCCATAGGTCCAAACCTTGGCCATCAAATGCCGTTAGTCCCTTGACCGGTGGGATAGTCAAACCGATTTCCTTCGAGGGTATTATAGACCATTCACTTTTTTGACCCAACCTAGTTAAAATGTAACCCAACCTTCAACCATATATGTATCTACGACCAAGAGTGAACCCTAAAATACAATCAACACACATTCTTCCCAAAGCAAAAAAAAACAATAATGGCACAAAACTATAAGGGGAAGGGTTTGTTGAGTTCGTTGAGGAAAGTAGACTGCGCAAATGAAAAGCGTTTGGGTGTTAAGAAGGAGAAGGAAGAGGATGACATGTTGTTATCAAAGTTTAACGATTTGGGAGAAAGGATTAAAAATCTGGAAATTTTGTTTAAATATCTTAAGGAAAGGAAGGAAAGGAAGGAAAAGAAGGAAAACGATGATAGGGAGAGTTGTGGGTCTAGCTAAGTGTATGTTTAGATGATAGTAAACATTTGTAGTTCTTGAGAACATGAAATCGATGAATAAAATTTTGTGTTCTTATTTAAGTAATTGTGTTTGAAATCGTTTGCATATCTTAATAGGTTTGACTTACCCAAGTAAGTTACAATTTGTTGGTTTTCATAAGTTTGTTTGACTTTGGTAAGTCAAAATTCAAGATGTTACAATACACCATTGTCAATACATTGTTGTTTCTTGCTAAAGCGTTTGCATTTTGAACCCGTGTTTTGAAACCACCGCCTCTAATTTTTACGTCACGGGGTGTTTGGTTTCTTTGTAACAACTTTTCTTGATAAAAGGGGCCGTTTGGTTTAGGCGATACAAGCGGATGTTTTATTTGATACATTATGATTTAGTGCCAAAGTATTTGCATTTTCACCACATCTTTTAAACCATTGCCTTTGCTTTTGCCGATACAAGGGGTGTTTGGTTCTCTTGATTAAAGTTTCTTGATACAAGGGCTGTTTGGTTTCTTGATACAAGGGCTGTTTGGTTTTCTTGATAAAAGGGTATGTTTGGTTTTGTTGATACTAATAACACTAAAATACACCCAATATCACAATACAAGAACATATTAAACAACACATAACCCAAATGATATTTTATCATTAATAAAGTCTATTAAACATCATAACCAACTACATCAAATCTAATTTACATACCCTTTTAGCAAAACTATCACCCAAAGACCGCCTTTATCTACCCCATGGAAAACCAAAAATTCGGGCATTATGTTCACCATTTTCTTAACAAACTCTTGGTTGGCGAATACCTTCATCTGTTTGACCAACAATCTGTATGAGTTGGGCAAGTTGGTTTGTGTGCCTCGACTAGATTTTGTTCAACGCATCCACACAGTCAAGCGCAATTCCACGAGGTCCCGAGCTTGATTCTCTTCTATCGACTCCCTACGCTTGATGATTCGTGTCTTGAATCTTGAATGCCTTTGAAGAACTAACTTCCTAAGAATCCTTCTTGGGCAACCTCTTCTTCAAACCAGATAGCCATACGATCATTGATTTGGCGAATCGACCACCTCCATGAGTTCGTTTAAAATGGGAAATCGCCATTGGAAAGTTTTGTGTGTGTGGAAAAAGTGGTAGATGAGTTTATCGTTTGGTGTGCACTAGTTAATAACGTCTCGGTAAGAGAGTTTCTAATAGTTACTTTTTTCACACTCGGTCCCCGAATTTGTCTTGGTTGCCGTTGTCATACTTAAAACTCCCGCCCAATATTCACTTTAGAATACACAATTGGTCCCTCAAGTTGCCAACTTACGTAAAACCATTAGAAGTTTGACTTTGTTAAGTCAAACTTCTAAAACATATCAAATTATCAATTCACTCCAAAACAAATATTTAGCAATGGTTTTGCAATATTGACTTTACAAAGTCAAATACCATTCTATATATTATTGAACATTCCACTAGCCATCCTTATCATCAAACTTCAAATACCATTATGCCTTTTGCACTTAATCTTCCAAAGGTTTTCAATCCTTCCGACATTACGACTCGTTCACAATTAACCCATTCACCATTTTCAAGTATTGACTAACTAAAGTAAGCCGAAATGCGGTTTACTTGCTACAATCAAATAAAATGCTAAATGAAAGTTTGACTTTCGAATGTCAAACTTTCATCACCTACAATCTGCACAAACAACAACATATGAACAATCTAATTTTAAGCAAACCATTTAAACAATTATTGTACAAAATTACCAAAACTATTTTGCAACATTAATTGTCCAAGGGTATTCAACCCAAACTTAAACTACAACCAGTCAAAGAAATCTACCACGGTGTGGGGAAGCTCGGTGGAGTTTCAACGACTTCCTAGCCAACTCCAGTTGTTCTGGTATTTTCATTCCCATCGTGACTCCTATCGCTTTGCACGATATTGATTGTCTTTAGCGGCCGGGAACACGCAAGTATACACTTTATTAAAGTTATTTCATGCTACATTCGGGAAAAGCTCGAAACACCACCGTCTGTAGTGACCATGGTGAATGTGTTTGTGTCTCACAACAGTGGAAATTTTTGCAAGGTAGATCACTAAGCGTGTTTGCGACTGAAAAATCAAATAGTGTTGAGATACACAAACATGGCAATTTAGGAATGTTTTATTTGATACATATGCATTCTGACATTACACTTACTCGGTATCCGGCATTTTCAAATTCGGAGATGACCGAATCATTACAATGGTGAACGCTACCATAACACTATTCCCAAAATCGACATCGGACGACTTAAGGTTAATCAGGAAACAAAGGCGCCTTCATCCTAGGATTAGCTTCATGTATCAACTACAAGAAGTTTCTGATTAAATTTCATTACTTTTACACATCTCTATAACATTGTTAAATTATAAGTTGTAAAGCGAAATTGTTCTTACCGTGCAATCACCAAAATCCAATGTAAGGGTCTCAAGATTTTGAAGTCTTGTCAAGTGAAAGATATCGGATGTTGTGATTGTGGTCACAACATTATAACGACCTAATGACAAATGTAACTTCTTCAAATTCCCAAGTTTTGCAATATCCCATAGTCTCATCTCGTTTGTACTAGGACGATTCATTTTAAGAGACTCAGTGAGGACAACCAAAGAATAAAGTCCCAAATTGTACCGCTTAGAAAATTGACATGAATCAATTCTAGGCTCGATAGATTTGGAAAGCCATGAAAATATTCCAAAGTAGCCATAGCACAAACATGAAGTACCGGATGTTTCAACTCATTACGAGAGTAAAGTTGGGTTGGGAGCGAATCGGGTCACCATACTAGTTTGTAATAATCGACTCCTCAATTCCATTGTCACCAAAAACAAGAGCCACTCATGAATCATTCATAATGAAAGTTGTCTATTCCAATAATTGATCTTGGCTCTACAAATGAAGACAAACTTTCTTATTGGACCCATAAGTCGATTTAAGAATCTAGTAACAAGCCTACCATCAAACTCGTATGTTAAATAATAAAAGAAATCCTCATCAAGTATGACATCGGTGAGCAAAGTCCACTTAGACCTCCGGTTTCGCTAAACTAGAGGTTCTCACCGCTTCTAACAAAGGCAACCGATTCAAAATGTTAGTGATCACTTCATCGGCATGTTGGTAAAACGATCGATCGACATGGTTTTGTTGGAAGTTGGGTTGGTCTTTGAGTTCGGAAATTAGGATTTATATTCTTGATTTCGATTTGTAGTTTATCGTTTCGGATAATGTGGTTTTATGTGATTGGCAAAGTTGTTTGTTGGGTGGGTGTATTTGTTCCTTGAAATTAAATGTAGCGTGTCGGGAAAAAGCGGCTAATAGCCATACTCACAATTGGTCCACAGGTTGAAGGTTGGGTCAAAAAGTGAATGGTCTATAATACCCTCGAAGGAAATCGGTTTGTTGTCCCAATTCGGTCAAGGGACGAATCGGCATTTGATGGCCAAGGTTTGGACCTATGGCGATGAAAAGGTCGGGTTTCATCCCATCGCGATCCGTCCAGCCAAGTTTAGGGACCAACGGTGTATTTTAGTCTATATTTTATTATCATTTCTCGTGAACTATTGATACTTAATAGCATAAAATATGTGCATGTTCACTTGAAGATAGTTCGAGCAGGAGACGCAAAAGAATACAAGTATATCTATCAAATAAGCCCGCGTCAAATAAAGCCTACAAAATAATCTAAGTCATAAGAGAAGTGCGTCGGTTTTCCTCTCATGCGCGCCGCACTTATCTCTACGGTCAAGGAAGTCAAAAAAGTATTTATTTAATAAAAATTTGCCGGTTTTGGAAGTTATGTGCACCGTACTTCCTCTGTATTATGAAAACTTTGACACCAAAAAAATCACAAAGTGCGTCGCACTCTCTATTGAAGTACTGCGTACTTCACATACCAGAAGGCTATATAAAGAGCCTTGACTCAACCATTTCAACCTCTCCCACTCACTACCAATCATCACCAATCCTTTCATAAGTATTCTCAGTATTTCCAAACAAATAACATCAAGGAAGCAGAGATAATTCGATCAAGCAAGGGTTTAGTGTAGAATTTGGTTTATGAACTTTGGGTTGCTTGTGACACTTGTGTAATCCATATATCCATTCGAATCTATATGTCTCTTGTTTACTCTCTATTCATTATCCATTTTTACATACTTTTGAATTTCAACATATGAAACCCTAGTCTCATGTAAAAAAAATCCCAATTCATTCATAATCCGAGTTCGAGCTTGACAAGGCTTGAGTTTGACTTGAAATTTATAAGGTAGGTTTAAGCTTCGGTTGATAGCTTGACGAGCTTTAATCATTCAGGCTTAAGCTTGGCTCATGTAAGAGAGGGCACATGATTGTCATGGAGTCATTCCTCTGACCCCTCGTGGCTTCGTTAACCTGATAAGGACCAGCCATCCGTCTCATGTATAATAAAAGTTCACTGGTTTCGTCCTGCTTTGGACTCATCAAAATACCAAATCCTATACCTCTTATTATAGTCAATCACAATTTATACATATTATTATTACACTGACTAATCACATCAACATACAGTAATAAAACCTACATTTCAAATCACAACTTCAGCTAATTTTTACATTAGCCCTAAAATAACAATAACAACAGCCTATCAGCTAACCGAAAAGGGAACATTTTTCACCTTTGTTTCCATATCAAATCATACAAATCCCTAGAGTGCTGAAAGTGATCAAGAGTTCATCCAAACAACAAACACTTTTCCTAAAATCATACTAGTCTGAAATGAGTAGTTTAACTATTGAAAAAACTCATTTTCCATAAACTCGTTTTCAAAAACTAAAAATAAACTCATTTTCAAAAACTAATAATAAACTCATTTGCAGTAGATAAAAACGATCAAATGACAACAAAAATATAAACAAAATTGCGAAAAAAAATAGTTTCGTAAATGAACTAAACAAGTCATATTCAATAAATAACCTAAAAACTACGTCACATACACTAACACATAAAATATTCACATATGCATATAATAAATAACCATGCATAAAATAAATCGAGGTGGTGAGAAGATTTAATACCATTTTGGTTTGGTATCAAGCGGCTCGAGTAGTGAATGATGTGTGTAAAAATGATTTTATCCCTATATTTTCGTTTTATATACTAACTTTTAGGGCACATCCTAAAATAGGTGATCGGGACTACTATGGGCCCAAAATAGTTGTTGGGTTTGTTTTGTTGCAAATGTTTTGTTTTGAAAACAATGATTTCATCCCTATATTTTCGATCATTTGTGTATTTTCTTTCTCATAATATCTCGAATATCTGGTGGTACAAAAGTGGGTTTGGTTTAGTGGTTGTGGGATTGTTGTGCAACATAAAGGTCAATGGTTCAATTTCCACTATTGTCATTTATTTTAAAAGAATTTACTAGCTCACATGGTAAACATTCTCTTCTCTAACCCGGAGGCTTAGTGTTTGATTTCGAGAAAGACTTTGTTTTGGTATGCCATTTCTAGGGTTTTTTGTAATTCAAGTTATAGGGTTTGTTTCTAGCTCGTTTTTAAGGTTTTATTTTTCGGTTCCCTTGGTGTGTTGGTTTATGGTTGCTGGCTCAATTTGATAACTTTGAGACGTCAAGGGTGTGTTAAGATTTCTAACGAGGGAGGGTTCGAGAGCTAATGAAGATGATAGTGGTGGGCATAATCTGAAAATACCATGTACTAATGCGGTTCGACACCTACTAGTGAGTTTATCACTCTTGATGAGGGTTCTTTGCCAAAGATCGTCCAAGGCGGTAAAGGTATTAATATGGACTTGACACTTCACATTGTTAAGGAATCTCATATCCCATCGTCTACAAAGATGGGGAAGAATTCTTTGCTAATGTTCTCTTTCTTTGGAATCACAACAAAGAAAGCTATTTTTCGATGTTGGTATTCCTTTGTCCTCTATTGAAAAATGAATAATATAATAGAAATTAATTATATGGTAATTTCATTGGTAAATGAGTTGCTATGGGGAAAGTACGGAGTGCAGATAATCATGTTGAAATTTATGTGTGGAATGCATGGGGAAAGTACGGAGTGCAGATAATCATGATGAATGCTAATAGTTTCTTTTTATTTAAATATTTTTTGCAATGAAAGGGCTTGAAGATGTTCTTGAAAATGGGCCATGAATGATTTGTGGGATTTCAATTATCTTAAACAAGCGGACGCCTTTGGTTAGCTTAACTAAGAGGACTTGTCGAAAGTACCTAAATTGGTTAAGCTCCATGATGTCCATACCGAGGAAGGTTTGAATATTCTTGCTACTAAAATAGGCATTCCTATGATGTTGGACTCTTATCGACGACCATGTGTTTAGAATCATGGGGAATGAGTAGTTATGTGAGGGCAATGATTGGAACTAATGCAACGAATGAATTGAAAAAAAAGTATGATTGTAGCTATCCAAAATTCGGAGGGTTGGTTATACGCTAGAAACCATATGCATTGAGTACAAACCAAGATGTGATACTTGCACGATATTTAGGCATACGTGTAAGCAATATCCATGTGGCACTTAGCGACTCGGTTTCAACGACTAAGTAAGCCAATAAGTATGGAAGAGGTTAGCTATGAACACTTGCGGTTACTCGAGAATACTTGATATGTTGTACTAGAATTTTTGTTACAAATGAGGTGATTGACCATATTTATACTAAAGGCTAATCAAGTTATAGAAAGTTATAATGCAAATATCTAAGATATTTACATAGGTTATTCTCACTAAATATCTCGGATATTTTAGACAAAATATCTTAGCTATTCTTAAGTCTAACATATTAGATTAATCTAGTTATGTTGTCGTGTCGAGGTTTTTCTTGGATTGGGGTTGCTAATGCTATGATTCAGCTCGTAACTTACAGCTCCATTGTCACTTTCAACAACAATTACTTTCGCAAATCACACAAACTTTATTTACTTATTTCATTTGACACCAGATTCACAAAGAACACCTTCTTCTTCTTCTTCATGTCCATCAAATCAACCAACTAAAACAGGTCTCAACTGAACTGATCATCTTCGTTTTTATAAAACACGGATCGATCGAGATATCACATGGATTCCAATCAGACTCAGTCATGAATCCGTTCTCTTCCGAGACACGGTCTTATTCTCATCTCATCTTTTTTTTCATCTAACTTTGTTACAATTTATGAGATTTTATTTCAATTAAGTATATATTATGAAATAAATATATGAATGAATGAACTGAAATGATGTGAATAATACGCGCGATTTGCGAAATTGAACTAAATTATGATGATATAGTTGATGAAGTTGTTATGATTAGGTATTTGATGAAGAATTATTAAATAACTACTATAAAAGTTTAGCATTTTTTTAAACTTAGAGTGGACCAATTTAGTAGGAGTTGAATTAGAAACAAATTAAAATAGAAACACCAATAGTCCGTTTGGTTTGTAGATGAATTTAGGATTTGGATTTGAATTTGGTTATGGATTTGATAAAATTAATGAAAGAGAGAAAACATATTATTAAATATATTGATGTAACAAAAATAAAATATTATACTAAAAATGATAAACGACCCAATTTAATTACTTTTAATTAAAAAGTAAGAGATAGAATTTTGTCCTATTGAAATCTTCCTAATCCCTTGAGCTAGTGGGTTTTGATCTGATAGTACTTTTGAGACTAACTACCAATTTCTAATCCGTTTAGGGTTTAAACCAAACAAATGTTTTAGTCCTTGATTTTCAAACCTCGTCGTAAAACCGTCAACCAAACGCACCCCAAGTTGATCTATTGCTATTTATGGTTCAAAAGTCTAGAAAGACAAATTTGTAGAAATTGATGTGAATGGAAGTTGAGTAAATGCATTTTGTATCAAAGACTAGTCCAATCAATATAAATAAGCCTAAACAACTTATTTAATGTCTACACTCTACTTCAAAGCTAATATTCTTACATTCATGATACTACTGAACTCTCATAGCCCAATGAACAAGTAACAATATCATCATTATTTTATATATGTTGAAACTACAAAGGATAATAATCAAACTTTGATTTGAAAGTTCCTGAATATACCTCTCTGCTATAACCCTGCAAGAAACAAAAAAGATATCCCATTATTACTGTGTTGTACAGTTGAAGTCACTCTTATTGCATAGCCGAAAGAAAAGATGAAAATTGGTAGGACATGCAAAAGGGACTTCTCACATAAGACAATCATTTTATATTTTTGTAATGTAGACATGTATTTGTAGTGTATTCAGAACTATAAGACTCTCATTCTCAAGAAGAAGAAAAAAAGATTTTTTTCTTACAGTGATTTAACTAGGGGTGTAATCGAGTCAAGCCGAGTTCGAGCTTGGCTTGAAATTTACAAGGCATCTTTAAGCTTGGCTTGATAGCTTGACGACCTTTAATCATTCAGGCTTGAGCTCGGCTCATGTAAGGCTCGAGTAAGGCCCGAGCTCGGCTCGAAAAGCTTGAATTCATATATAAACATTAATCATAGTCAAACTCTTCAACAAATTCAAGAAAATATGCGATAAATTAAGAGGAAAGAACTTATACAAAACATTCAGGAGAATTGGGGTTTAAATGGTCCTCCTACAATGATTTAGTTATTATATCAATATTCACGTTAGTTTTAAGTTGTTTATATAAATATGTTCTTGAAGTTTTTCGAAACTTTGGGTGGAAATCATAAATATGAAACTTTATTATGAGAAAACTTTATTCTTCAAACACTATCTATAGTAATATAAAAAGCGTTTGAGACTTTCTATAAAAAGAAGGCTTAAAAATATTAACAGTACAAACTTGCCATATATAGAATCTTTTGTTGGTTTTTAAGCATTACAAGTTCTAAAACTATGTTTACCACTATTTAATGCAAACATACATTAATTCATTGTATATAATTAAAAGTAGCAGAGACCCACGCGTTGCGGCGGCAAATACCCTTTTCCGGTGAATCATGTATTTTAGTTTATTATGTTTTTTTTTACAATAATTTAGGAATATCAAGAATTTCGTTTAGCCCGTGCCCGTTCGGGCTCGATCCCGTTTGGCCCGTGCCCCTTCGGGCTCGAGGCCATTTGGCCCGTTGCTCGTTCGCCTTGAATATTTGTATAATGTGCTTTATTATTTGTATTAGTGAAATTTAATGTAGGAATTGTGTTTAAGTTGGTTGTACAATACGCTTGATAATTTGTATTTTTCTTATGTAAAAGGTGTTTTGTTGGAATCGCTCCTAACACGTAAATAGAACGACATTGACGGGATTATATTTTCTATCTTTGTTAGCCAAAACACATGGAATTATTATGACATATTGTAATAGATGTATGTGCTAGGCTATAAATACCCTCATATACTTTCCTAGGAGGGTGAGACTCTTTTGTGTAACTTCATCTTTTCCTTATAATAAAACACCTACTATTCTCCATTCTCTCTCTACTTTATCTCTCTAACATGATGAAGATATCCATTCATCTTCCTAGACCTCCCGATTCACAAATCAAATCAACCATAAAAGCCCTTTCGATCTTAGTCTAACATTGGTATCAAGAGCAAGGACGGTTTTATCAATGGTTGATTTTTTGGTGATGTTATCTTGTCAAAATTATAATTTTTAAAAAAAAAAACTGTTTTTGACATAATCCTTCACAGTTTTTATTATATTGTCTTAAGAGTTTTTTTTATAAAAGTTGTGTATTTTTTTTGGTTCAAAAAGTCTTGTGTGGTTTATTATTATTGGCAAATATTTGTCTTGTTTGTCCAAACAGCAACAAAAGCAACTTTCGTGGCTTTTGTACCATCTCGTGAAAGTATTGTGGTCATCTGGTCATATCATGGTCATAATGGGTCAAAAGGATGAATTCTTTAAGTCATTTTTACGGGTTTATGATGTTGGACGGAACCTTTGGTCGGAAAACATAGCGGAAAAAAAGTCAACAAGGGTCAAAACCCTCTTTTACGCCTAAAGGGTCATCTACAGTCTGTTTATGAGTAACTTGAAAAGTTACTCGTAAGAAACTCAGCTTACGAGTAAGTTTTTTCCTTACGAGTAAGATTTCTTACGCGTAAGGTTTACCTTACGAGTAAGACCCTACGCATAAGGGCTTACGAGTAAGAAACCTTTATGTTTACGCATAACTTGAAAGTGTTACGCATAAGAATGGTTTAGAATAGTTATGCGTAAGAATGTTTACGCATAAAGTTTTTTTACGGCGTAGAGCAGAAAATGAGATGAAGAAGAGACCGACACCTTTGACCAACCAATATATCAAATAACATCTTGACCTCGGATCCGATTCATCTTCATTGGTCTCAAAATTCAAACAAAATAACGAGAAGGCGAGGCAAGAACAGTTAACAACCAACAATCATTTCCATATTCAACTTACACTATCCGGTCCCTACAAACTAAACTCAATACGACCCAACCTCATGATGACTCAATTCGTATTATTCAAAAGATCTCAGTTGTAATTTTTTTCTCGTGGCCTCAAAACCTTCAATGATCATTCACACGAAAAAAAAATAATAAATAAACATCATAGATATGTGACAAACTCATCTCATCTCCTCATAACACATTCAAAGACTCGAAACATAAACGGAAAACATCTTAAGATCTCAGTACTATCTCTTTTGGTACTCAAAAAATTGTCCAAAGACTCAAAAACCAAAGAGATAAAAACATCATCGATCTAATTGTTGAAGCATAACTTTAATCAATATTCGAATCTAACAAGATAAGAGTTATAACCAATATGTTATTCTCTTTTTCTTTGTTCGATAACATAAAAGGAAGCAATAGATCTCAGTTTCTTTCGTTCAATCTTCAAAATATTTTATTTTGAATGGTTAAAACCATCATTGATCTTGTAGAAGCATAACTACTTCTTTAATTTTTGAAAGCTATAAAGATAAAACGAAAACAAATGTGTCAACGTTTCATCTTTTCTTTCGTTTGATGTGAAAACAAGATTAAATGAAACCTACCCAATAGTCTTATTGAAGATCTTGAATGTCTCTTGAAGCTGTCGTTATTTACTATTTGTAAACAAATGGTGTTCGTTTGGATTAACAAGTTGTGGTTGCATTTTTATTCTTCAGATTTGTGTGGGAGCGGGAAGATGAGTTTTTCATTTGGATGAGATGTGTCTGCGATGAGATGGGGGCGTTTAATATGAGATTAAGGTTAAGTGAAGATTCTAGGGTAGTGTTATATATGTGATTATTACGGTTGCTAATCGGCTAATCCAAACGTATGTGATGTATGATGGGCTGGATCCGGTGCAATCTGAGCCTTATTATCCGATTGGTAGTATGGTTATTGGATCGGATTGAATTTGTTGTTGTCATTATTAGAATGGGCTAAAATTTTACTTACAAATGTATTTCAATACATTATGCTAGTTTTGGGATAACATTTGGCTATAAGGAGCGGTATTTTGGTCATCACAAATTCTCACGGGATACATACATTTTTTTGACAAGATCGGGAAACCATTATCAAATTCATTTAAACCGTTAATGAATGCTAGTTTTGGAGCATGTAACCGCAAGATGTGATTACGGCGAGAATTCATTATTATTTATTTGAGGTTGAAGTGGGATATCACGGGTGCGTGTACTTAGTATCTGAAGATATCGGGGTTGATTGGATGCATGATTCTTCGAGATCCTTGTTTGAGCTTTAACCATTACGAATGACAAAGACTTGAATTGTCTAGTTATACCTGATGTAAGGAGTTACGTTGTTGTGCTCACAGCGTATAGCTATCACTTTTAAGGAGTTACGTTGTTGTGCTCAAGTGTCACATCAAGCAGTGGATAATTCGAGAAACTTTTGTTTACCCCTTTTTGATCCGGTTAATCAACCCGATAAGGAAAAGGGTTCTTCGTCTGACAATAGTGCAAGTTTAAGTCACAAGTTTGGGTTATTTTACTTCAGTCTCAAGTTCATCATATTGGGTTTTTCTCCATCAGTAGTCACTACAAAAAGCCGTCAGAATGATAATGGGTCGGTAAAGAGTTAGCTGAGAAGAGTATACACAGTAGAAGTCTTATCGTGATGATTCTCACGAAATATTTATGGTACTTCACAATTGTTCAATTAATTGAACATACATGGTTTCGTTGTCTCCGATTCATCATCAACATATGTGGTGTATGATTCGATTCATTGAAAACATTGAGGGAAGAGAGTTGTACGGGGTCCTGTTTCTTTGACGACTTTTGAAAACCTCTCCATTCATGAATTTCTTCAATCGGGGAAGAAATGAGGCGATATGTGGTTCAAATTTCTCACTTTGTTGTTATCGTCTCACTTTCACAGAGAATCGTGTATGAAGTTACCTAAATATGATGTTATGATGCCTCACACATAGTCATTTTATCAAGTAATTTGCATATTCACAAGTGATTATTATTCCGATTGACCGCAACATTCAGGGGGAAGTCATTTCATTTCGTCTTTCACAGATTGTTTGGTGTGAAGCATCTACATTCGTGAGAAGATCTTGTTAATTTCTTGCATGTTACCCCCGAACGTACTTTCCGAAATAAGACAGATTTACCTTGTGTGGTTTACTGCTCATCTACAAATTCCGCTGCGTACTTAAAATTTCAAAAGTTAGAGGAAATGTTCACTACATCAAAGTTTCAAATTCTTTGAACGGTTGTCGGTTTGGGGGAAGGCGATTGAAACTTCGCCAAAAGAAGTGCACGGAGAAGCTGCTAAAGACATGCAACATGAATTGGGGAAGTTAATCCAATTCTTGCATATTACATCATTTGCCTACAAGTGAAGAAAATTGTTCTCAAGTCGAGGTACAAGAAGAAGACAAAAGCGTAAACTTTCATCATCCTCAACATTTGAAGAGCTTATGAAGACCTTTGTTTATTTGTTTTTATACTTGTAGGAAATGTTGTAAGTAATCCTTATGTCGTCCCATTGGGGAAGATTGTTGGAATCGCTCCTAACACGTAAATGGAGCGACATTGACGGATTACATTTTCTATCTTTGTTAGCCAAAACACATGGACTTATTATGTCATATTGTAATAGATGTATGTGTTAGGCTATAAATACCCTCCTAGACTTTTCTAGGAGGGTGAGACTCTTAGTGTAATTTACCTTTCATCTTTAATAAAACACCTACTAGTTTCCCTTCTCTCTCTAGTTTCTCTCACTAACATGATGAAGATGTTCTTTCATCTTCCTAGACCTCCCGATTCACCAAATCACCCATAAAAACGATCCTAACATGTTTTAATAACTGCATTAATTGTATTTATTGACTACTTAATTAAGAATAAAATACACCGTTCGTCCCTAAACTTATACTGCGATCACCTTGAACCAAAACTTCCCTTTTCATCATTTGAAGTCCAAAACATGGAGTTTATATGCTAAACTCGTCCCTTGACCATTAACGCCAAGGTCAATGTTATGTTGTTGAGGGCAAAATCGTCTTTCAACAGTAGCATACTTTATACAAACCGTTGTACGGTGTTTGTAGTCGCTATTTATACATGTAACACCTGTTTGGTCGTCGGTTATCATCCATCCTAAACTATCCTACAAAAGCAGTCTTTACAAAGCGATAATCGTTTCAACATGGTACGTTCTTTGGTGTGGTAAGCAAGCTATAATTCGCACCGTGGACCTCTCGCCAACCAGGCGTCGATTCTTTGGTTGTCTGTTGAAGTAAGTGCGTCTTAATATTTATTATATTAGTTTGTTTTCATGAGCGACAAAGTACATTGTAACAATGGTGGTTGTTTAATGACTTGTCATAATCATGAATAGAGGTCTTCTTGTCGGTGGATACGATGGTATGATCACGAAATCGTGCTCGTTCAAGAATGATCATACCGAGCCTTTTGAGGGAGAAATGAGCTTGAGGCAAGATTAGAAGTTGCTCAGGTGATGTGTGGAAGTGGAAGATTTACACAGTGCTCGATTGGATATTGTTCTTGATTGTTTATGCATTGGGATAACTTTTTAGCTTTTATGTAATGAGACGAGATGGTTAATGTTCATTATCTTGAATTGTAGTAACGTTGTGTCCCAGAAGGTTATGAATGTTGTTATTATGATCGGTTTACCATATGTTTATGGCTTTATGCACACGGTTAAGATTAAAGTTGACTTTTAATTGTCAACATTGTTATGAAGTATTCAATTTGGTTTGTTTTTGACTTTCAATGCCTTATGGGTATGCAGATGGTTAGCAATTTGTTTAGGTTTGACTTTCAATTGTCAACATTCTTATGAGGTTCTGTTTAGCTTTGGTTACTTTTGATGCAAATTATTCACACATCAAGCTTAGTCAATCTATAAAAATACACAATAATGATATGGTTCCATAGTTAAGGCAAATGGATATAATTCCAAATGCATAAAATTGCATAATTTTGCGAAGCATGAGAACTACAGTTAGACACACACACATATGTTTTTAGAGTACATAACGTGTCCATAGGAAATAAACTAGATGAAACATTGTCTAGCTAATTAGCATAACAGAATCGACCTATGGTGAGGCCATCATTACATCGATGCAACTTTCCGCCTAGTCATTCTTCGTGTAGCGAGGTTGGGTTGAAGCAAAAGCGCTAGCACATCACTTATTGCGGTGAGAATCGGTCGTGATTGATCATGTTCTTTGGGATTGAAGCGGGATTGCTCATGCATCTTTGGGATCGACAATTGCTTCATCTTGATGTTCTTTGGGATTGAGAGGATTCATCTTGTATCTGGGATCTTCGTTGCTTCATCTTGATGTTCTTTGGGATTGAGACAGGATGCATCATGTATGATGGGATCTTCAGTTTCTTGATCTTGATTTTCAGATTGAACACCACTTCCTTGAACTGCACTAACTTGACTTCCAACAACACATGTACCTTTAGGATGTGTCTTTTTTGCTGCTACTTTGTTACCTTTAGGATGTCTCTGTTTTGTTGCAGCTTTTGTAGGCACTTGTTTGACATTTCCCTTATGGCCAGTTCGACTACTTTCAGCTCCACCATACCCTATACATGTTCTCCGGTTGTGTCCAGCAATGCCACAAATACTACACTTAACACCCTTCCAAGCCCTTGACAGCTTACCATTCTTCACAATCTTTTCACTTTCAGGAGCTATCCTAACTCTTTTTCTACCTCTTGAGCTAGGCGGATTTGTTTCGGATTTCGGTGGAACAATTGTTGTTGGCACAGTTGATTTTTCCCAATGTTCGTTGCTAGTTATAGGTTGGACATGGTGTTTGTAGGTTGCCTCCCAAGTGAGAAGATAGTAACAAGGATGAGCCCATGTTTCTCTGACTCCTACTTATTGCCCATTTAAAGCCATATTCAATTGGTAGCAACAACATGTTTACATGATAAACTGTTATCTCCCATCTTACGCTAGTAGAAGACTTTTCTACAATATTAACTACACATTGGTCACCCCATGGTCCACTAACACGAAACTTAGTTCCTCATTCCATAAAACATTATACTTATGACCTCTTTCTTAATACCTCTAGCATGTGTTTTGCGGTTGGTGTTAGTGGCCCATCACTCTTCCTCAATCACCATAAGAACATGCATTATCCTCTTCATACAATATTCACGATGTATTCTAAGGTTTGTAATAATTGGTTTGTTTAAACCCCAATTATTTTGTCATGAAACACTTGACATGTGTTATTAAGTAACACATCGAATTAGCTCTCCTAAAGATAAACAATAATAAACATGTATTAATTATAACTTTTATCTTGCATTAACAAATACAAATTAAGCGAAATAGATAGATGACTTACATGAAAATGTGACCTTGACCAATGGATCGATGGTATCTTACTTAACCAATCATAAATTTGGTTGATTAAATTTTTGAAATCGACCATAGCTTTTGAAAGCTGTACAACTGATTGAGGTCATTGCACATTTCCAGATGCTCTTTGTAGGCCCTACCTTTCCATTGAAGTTTCATTTTCTCATGAATGCTTCTATCTACGAGAATCTATGTTCGCATCGGAAAAACATCTCTTAAAGCTCCACTTATATCTGCACAAAATCAAATATCTTTACCGTCATTTCAAAGCAGAGACTTAAATTCATGAGCAGTTAAGGAGTACCTTTTGCATGTCGATAATAAAAGTGATGCTTGAGATTGGCTCAAGTGCTATATCATCGGATAAACAATGAAGAAACCAAGTCCATGATCCTATGTTTTTGATTCAACAAAAGCATAAGCTAAAGGGTATATACCATTGTTGCTATCAATTCCACATTGTCATCATTGACCATTCAAAGGACCACGAATTGGAAAAGCATCCATTTCAACAACGATCTCCCACACGCTTTAAATCCTTCCTTGATCCACCTAAACAAACATACACTCTCTTGAATTCTCTCGTTGGAAGAGCCTCATATGTAGGTCGTTCCACATTCATCACAACTATTGTATTAGGGTTTCTCTTACGCAACTCTTGAACATAATCTATCAACATGGTAAATTGTAGCTTGAATTTACCCACGATGGTATTAATGCTAAGTTTTGGCCCTTAAAACCTTCGAGGGGACACTTCAAGCTCGTATTGGTTGGTAAGTTGATTATGCACAGACTTGACAGGAACCAGTGGATTGGTTTCAATTTATGTTGTAATTTGCTTTGAGATATAGTTAAGGTCAAAAGCTCTGACTACCCTTGATTGCAAACAAGTGTGTTGCTCATTATATGTTCTGACTGACCACGAACCTGTGTCACTGATCGCTTCCAAACTGTCAAGTTTATTACACAAGTCAACCACTTGTGAATGGTCAACCGTAATAAAATTCAAACAGTCTAAAACCAATGCAATTAAGTCCAGAGGAGTATAGTGTTTCCCCAGGTCGTTAAGTCCCACGGAGGTTGAATGGTGTTTGAAAACGTTCAGACGTAGAATGATCACTAAGGATAATGATCTGTAAGGATTTTGGTTGAAAATTACACTACTGATTGTTTGGAATTGTATTTGGATATAGAACTATAAAGCACAACAATCAGATCAAACAAATGTGAACACGTACGTTTATTAAATTTTACGTAAACGTACAAAATAAAACGTGAATTTAAAAGAATAAAACACCTATGGATATGAAAATGATATTTTTACAATCCTAATAATAAAAGAAAATTATTAGAAAATTAAAATTATTTTTATGACCATTTATTTAATTATTATTAATTAAAAACTATTTTTAACTATTTAATAATACTCTAAAATATAATAAAATATGAAATAAAGCTAGAAAAATGAAATTATGACTTAGAAAAATCTAAAATATTATAAAACTTATTTTAAAATTGAAAATATATTTATTACACTTTTATCTATTTATTATTAATTAATTACTATTTATTGATTATTTAAAATACACTTAAATACAAGAAAATATAAAATTAACCTAGAAAAATGAAATTTTAACTTAGAAAATCTAAAATATTAGAAAACTAATTTTAAAACTGAAAAGATATTTTTATGCTTTTATTTATTTATTATTAATTATTTAATACTTTTTAACTATTTTAAATTCTAATAAATACTAAACAAGCTAAGAAAATTCTGAACTTTTTTCTATAAATATCTTATGATGATAGAAAACTAAGAAAATTATAAAAACAGAAAGTGCTTAATAATAAGCTGAAAAAGAAAATTAAAAAGCTAATTTATATTAAATAAATGCTATCACTATTTTTAAAATGATGTTTTTGTGATTTTTCTTTTACAAAACTATTTAACTACTGATAATAAGCAACTTTAATAAAGATAAAAATTTTGGAACTTGAAAATAAGCAGTTTGAGAGCTTATAAGCTTAACAGCTTAAGCTTATGGCTTATTTTGATTTTTTAAGCTCAAACAAGTTACCAAATAAGCTAACAAGCTAGAAACAAAGGTGCAATAAGATACAAATAAGCTAAATGAACTTAAATTAAGCTAAAAAGCACAGAGAATCACACTGATAAGCTTTAATAAGCTAATAAGCACTTACAAAATACCCTTTGTACCAAACAGGCTGCGGTGATCTAAGAGCAAATTAAGCTCATGAAATAAGCTAAAAAGCTCAAAATAAGGACCGAGGTATTGAGATGGGTTGGTGAGCTTTCTAAAAGTCCAAGCTCACACCTGGGGTCCACTAATAAGCTTATGACAAGCTTATGAAAAGGCATATAAACACCGATTAGTTATGTGTACACGAAATGGGACAAGGTACAAGCTAAAAGCTACTACTATTAAATAAGCTAGAAAGTGAAAAAATAAGCTTGGAACTTTAAGACAGCTAGGTTAGCTACACAAAAAGCTAAAGCACACAAGCTGGGACTCACTAATAAGCTTTTGACAAGCTTATGAAGTAAGCTAGCTCAACTGTGCACAGGGGAGGTTTTTGAAAAAGTGTTCAAAAGAAGATAAGAAATAAGCAGTTAAATAAGCTAACTAGAAATTATAAAAAATACTATGATAAAGATGAGCAGTTGAATATTAATATCCCAAAAGCTCAAATCTTGAAACTTAATATTAAATCCTATATAAAATTATCTAGTTTATCAAAAGCCGATTAATAAGAAAATTTTGACTTTTATGCAAAACTAAATAGTTGACTAAAGTGAACTTTGGATCAAATCTACTTACGATTATGTTATATTAAGCTAAGTTAAGACTATAATAAGCTATATGGACTATATGTTCACCTATTTGATTGATTATTCAAGCCACAATCTTATGATTAAAGCGAAATGTGATTCAAAGATCAATTTTGACTTTTACACTAATGAGGATGGTTTTATTGTATATTTGAGTTATATTGACCTAATATGGCATACACCAGACAAGAACAATAGCATTAACAAACTCTAATACAGTTAACAAAGCAAATCCAAACAACCCTTTAAGTGACTGTTTTGAAGCTTTAATTACTAAAACAGATTTTTAAACCAAAAAATTCTATTGATTAACTTATAATAACTATATTTAGACATAATTAAACCAAAATTAATACACTTTAAACACTTATACTAAGAAATGCAATTTTTAAAGAAATTGCTTACAAATTGAAATTCAAGTGGAATCTGAGAACCAAGAACTGAGAACACTTCCTATAGCTTCCCAAGAAGCTTCTAAACCCAAGGCAATCCAGTATTCACCTTGCTCCAGCTGTGATCTTCATTTCTTGTGAATTTTTTATTTATAACTAATTTTTTTGTATTTTTGGTACTTTTTTGCTTTTTGATACTAAACTGGATTTTAAGGTTTCTAATATCTTACATAAGCTATATAAGGAGCTTATATGAGCTTATGAGTCCTTAACAACAACTAACAACAACATTCGATCATTTTGAGAATTTGAACAAGGAAATTTGCATAAACTTGAAATGAAACTTAAACTTGAAATTGAGGTTTACAAAAGCTTTATCATACACTAAGAACATGAAATACAAAGTTTGAAAGCTAATTGATACTGGAAATTGAAAATTAAGATAATCGACATACATTAACTAAAAATTACACTAGATACTTGTCTACATTGCTCCAATCCTCCTTTATATTGATCTTTTGAGTCCTTGTCGACCTCTGAGTGTTTCCCACTTCATTTGGCCATTGGATCCTCATAATTCATCGAACCATCCATTTGGCATTTTGGCGCCAAAATTTCTTGGATTGAGCGAGTTTTCTGCAATTAAGGATTCTTGGAAGATTGTGGAGGTGGAGGGACAAAATGAGAAGTAGCATGGATCTAGAGTGAGGTATAAAGCAAAAGCAGGTTTTGTGAGTGAGGTGAAGTGTTTGATGGTGGGAAGCATTTATTGATTGTGGTGGTATAGGAGGAGGAGGATGAGATTTGGAGAGAGTAGGTAGTGAGGTGGAAAGGTGGTGAGGTGGTGGTAAAACCACCACGGTTTTGGGTTGCGAGTGCGTGAGAGGAAGAAGAGCAGTGGCTGGTTTTGGCGCGTTTGGTAGGTTTGACCCGTTTTAATAATAAAGGAGGGGTTCAAAATGGTATATTGGCGGTCGAAAAGGATTTTGAGCGGCTCGAGTTCATGGTCCAAGGGTCGAGGTCAAGTTGATTGGGTTGGGCTTATGACTTGGGCGGTGGGTTTGGGTATGGATTTGGGTTTGTGTTTATTTTGGGGTCCGGTTTGGTAAGTAGTAACACAAGGACCATTGTTGTAATTTTGACAAACTTGAGGGACTGATTAGCCACTTTCCCAAACTTATCAAAAGGACCAATTATGCCATATATGAATAGTACAAGGGTAATATTTGATAATTTTCCATTTTAAATATCCAAGGACTATTTTGACAATTTTCAAAGTTGAGGGACCAAAGTTGTAATTTTGTAATTTTAACTTTGAAGGGTTTGTTTTGACAACTTTTTAATCCCATGGACCTTAAATGATATTTTGCTTTATTTTGATTTACTTTGAGGACTATTTTGATAACTTTTGAAACTTGGGGACTAAAGCGCCAATTATGCAAACTTGATCGTTTTCACACGATTTTGGTATTTTGCATTTAAAACACATAAAACACTTATTTGTGATATTTTATCATTTTGATGCATTTACGAGTGTTTTCGGATGTTTTGGCGATCTAAAAGGTACAAAATGATGAGTATTGCATACTCATCAATCCCCACACTAAGATATTGCTAGTCCTAGCAATCTTTTGAAAAATTAATGGATTTCATCTCTTAACCAAAAGCCATTACTTCGGAGTAGCCAATTGTTTTAGTTCAAGTAAGAACCTTGGTACAATGATAACCAAATGATTTTGAGCAAATCACCGACTTTCAATGGTTTTGATTTGTCTTTACTAGAAGCCGTTTATACGGACTAGCCAACTCTTAGATAAAATATCTTTGGTGAGTCGATTACCAATTATGGCTTTCAAGCGCCTTTACCACAAGCCATAAACTTGCGGGCTAGCCAACTCTTTACTAATTAAAGATATGGTGTGGTGAACACCATACAATTTTGGGCAAATTGCAAGCCATCAGCGGATTTGAGATATCTTTACCAAGAGCCGTTTGCTCTGGATTAGCCAATCCTTTTGTTTATTAGACATGGCGGATGATTACCATAAGTTGAGTAAGTGCAAAACACTTACTCCAAAAAAAAAAAAATGGCCAAAATGGGGGAATTGGGTGGTATAATTACATGATAAAATTAGTGAGAATTCCCCCACACTAGAAATGAATATTGTCCTCAATATTCAAAGTCACGGCGGTTATGCCGAAACATAGAACGTAAAGGGAAATACTACGGCCATTATTTTATTTTTATATACACATTTTTTTTTTTTTTTTTTTTAACTTGAAAATTTATATACAACAATGGGTGACTCCCCACACTAGGGTGGTAGAAAGTAGAAAGAAGTCGAAATATGGGTGAATACCCATATGGTGTGCTCTTGTTTTTGATTTACCGAGTCGCTAGCTTGACTCGATCCCGCATTCATTGGTTCATGGGGAAAGTTTGTAGATCCGGGACAACCACGATGGAATGTCCTCTCCAAAATAGTGTTTCAATCGATGACCATTCACTTTAAAATTTGGACCATCGGGTTGAGATAACTCAATAGTTCCATAAGGAAATACTTTAGTGATGGTGAATGGTCGGACTAGCGGGATTTTAGTTTTCTGAGAAAATCTTCAATCTTGAATTGAAAAGAAGGACTCGATCACCAACATTGAAAAGCGGTTCTTAATTTTGGAGTCATGAATCTTCTTTGTCTTTTTTTGTAGATTAAAGAGTTCTCGTATGCTTGATCACGGAGTTCATTTAATTCATTCATTTGAACTTTTACGTGATCACCGGTATCTGAATATCGAAGTTGGCATGTTTCAAGGCCTAGTATGCTTTGTGCTCAAGCTCAATCGGCAGATGACATGCCTTTCCGTACACTAGCTTGTATGGAGTACACCGATGGGTGTTTTATAAGTATCACGGAAGGCCCAGTCGTCATCTAATTTATCCGACCGGGATGCGGTTTTCGCCTCTCATCCTTTCAAGAATTCTTTAATACCACGGTTAGAAACTTCCACTTGCCCACTTGTTTGGGGTGGTATGCGATGAGAGGCGGTGAGTTACACCATACTTTGCATGACTCTATCAAATTGGTCATTGCGAAATGCGTACCACGATCGCGATTATAGCTCGTGGAATTCCAAACCTAGCAAAAGAGATTTTAAAATTTCACAACAACTCGGGCATCGTTGGTAGGCAAAGCTTTCGCTTCAACCCATTTGACAAATAATCAACAACCACAAGTATGTATTTGTTTCCTCGAGATGATGGAAATGGCCCCATAAAGTCAATGCCCCGGATGTCAAAGATCTCGCACACTTGAATGGCGTTTTGCGGCATTTCATTTCTTTGAGAGATATTTCCGTAGCGTTGACAAGCGTTACATGTTTTGACAAATTCGTGGGCATCCTTGTAAATAGTGGGCCAATAAAACCGGAATCAAACACCTTCTTGGCGGTGTAGTTTGGACTATGATGGCCCCGTGGGTCGAGAATGGCAAGCTTTGAGAATGTCCATAGCTTCACGTCCATAAACACCGTCGGATGACTTGATCCGCATGATTTTGAATAAGTAGGGTCGTCCCGAGTAATGTTTACATCCTTGAAGAATTTGTTCTTCGTTGGGTCGACATTCCTTTCAATATGAAGTTACCCGCATGGTAATTTGCAAAGTCGACAAACCATGGGGTAGAAGAGTCTCCACGAAAAGAAACCGCATTGAGTGTCTCGAGAGGAAATGTTTCATTTATTTCCTTTTCTCGAAAACATCTTGGTGAGGGTTTTCTAGGCGGACAGATGATCGTGACTAGGTTCTCGGCTCCTTTTTATCACGTATAATGATATCAAATTCTTGCGGAGGAGAACCCAACGGAGCAATCTCGGTTTGCATCTTGTTTTGCAAAGAGATATTTGAGGCCGAGTGATCCGTATACACCACGCATTTGGTCAAGATTAAGTATGGCGAAACTTCTCAAACGCATACACCACGGCTAGTAGCTCTTTTACGTGGTGGTGTAATGAGTTTGAGCTTTAGTCATAGTCTTACTCGCGTGGTGGATAGGTGAAAATGCTTGGATCTCGTTGCCCGGGATTGCACCGATAGCAAAATCACTTGCATCGCACATGAGTTCAAAGGGTAAATCGATCGGGGCAGCGAGAATGGGTGCCTCGATAGCTTTTTCTTTAATGTTTCAAAAGCTTTGATGCACTCGGTGAGAAGATAAAGGAGCATCTTTTCAAGAAGATGGGTCATAGGCGGCGATTTTAGAAAAATCTTGTATGAATCTGCGATAAAACCGGCATGACCTAAAAACTCCTAATACCTTTGGCGGTAGTAGGATGAGGCAATTTAGCAATAACATCGACTTTTGCTCTATCAACCTCAATCCGTTTTTGAAATTTTATGGCCAAGGACTATGCCTTCTTTGACCATAAAGTGGCTCTTCTCCCAATTTAGGCAAAGATTGGTGTCTTCACCGTTTTAGCATTTTTCTAAATGGGAGAGACATGTTTGAAACGAGTCCCCAATGACCGAGAAATCATCCATAAACACCTCCATTGTTTCCCGATCATGTCGTGGAAAATTGCCATCATACATCGTTGGAGCGTGCGGGGGCGTTACATAGGCCAAAAGGCATACGTGCAGTAGGCAAAAGTTCCGTATGGGCGGTGAATGTGGTCTTTTCTTGATCACGTGGATCAATGGGGATCTGAAAATAACGAGAAACCATCTAGGAAACAATAGTACTCATTCCTGCTAATCTCTCAAGCATTTGGTCCATGAAGGGTAGAGGAAAATGGTCTTTTCGGGTGGCGTCATTCAACTTACGATAGTCAATGCAACACACGCCATCCGTTACCGGCCGAGTTGGAATTAACTCGTTATTTTCATTGTGACAAGTTATGCCACCCTTTTAGGAACACAATGAATTGGGCTAACCAAGGACTATCGGAGATCGGGTAAATTAATCAGGCATCGAAGTTTGAGAACCTCTTGTTTGATAACCTCATGAATCTTAGGATTCACTCTTCTCGATGTTGAGCTGCGGTTTGAAGTCATCCTCCATCAAGATTTTGTGAGTACAAAACTCGGGGTTGATACCATAATGTCGGAGAGTTTCCAAGCAATTGCTTGCTTGTGTGACTTCAAGACCTTTATGAAGCAGTCTTTTCATCTTTACTCAAATCTTGAGCAATAATGACGGGTAATTTATCATCACCCTCAAGAAATGCATACTCGAGATGAGGTGGTAAGTCCTTAAGTTCGACTTGGGAGGATCATTAGATTTTTTCAATGGTTTTGACTTCCTCTTTATGAAGTTCTTGAGGAGGGATTGATGAAGGATCATCATTGAGCATCTTCTTGATGAGAAGAATATCTCCTCGATGTCAATTGGGCGTGATCAATTTCCCATGAAACCGAATCACTAGACAAGTATGCTTCAATCTCTTCCAAGATGAAGTCGCTTTCCTCAAAGCGGAGTGAGAGAAGGAGTAAATTGGCAATGATGGGTTGAGATGAATGAGTGAGATTATCACTCGAAGAATTATGAACATAACCAAGAACTTCTTGAGTACTCTTGAAGCAACATCAATGATATCTATTCGGTTAACCGATTCGGAATCATAGTTTGCGGAGTACCTCGAAGTTTGATCAAGGTTAAAGGTGTGACTTCATTACCTACACGTAATGTGATTTCTTGCTCGAATACATCAATGAGAGCACGACCGTTCTCGAGAATCCTCATCCAACAATGAGAGGAACCCGATGATCGACATCGAAATCAACAACTACAAAGTCGGTGGAAAATGGAACTTTCCTACTTTCACAAATCGTCCTCGGCAATGCCAAGTGGACGGGATATTATCTGATCTGCAAGCTCGAGAGTCATGCATGTAGGAGTAAGGTCCGGAAGAAAGTTTCTTCCATCTTGAATAAGGCATCAGTTGATGCTTGCACCAAGATCGGCTAAGGCAAAGCATTCAACCATTCACGGAAATACACAAGGTAAGAGAAATTTTCCGGGATCTCAAGCTTCTCGGGAAGCTTCTTTATGAAGCTGGCGGCGGTTCTCGTTCGAAGGAGTTTTGCCATCTCAAACGACTTTTCCTTGTTGCTTAACATGTGTTTGAGAGTTGATGCAAACTTGGGCATCGACATGATAGCATCCATAAGCTTATGTCAAAATGTAGTTCTTGGAAAATTTGAAAAATTTTTCAATTTGATGGTAGCTTTTCGCAGACTTTGCTCATTCAAGCGTGATGGGTAAGGAATAGAAGATTTGGATTTGGGGTTTTCAGCAGAGACTCTTGGAGGTTCAAAACAACTCTGGATTGGATTTGGGTTTCGGGACAACTTGAGGATGGACATCGTTGGTACCTCCGTTATTAGTAGGAAGTTCCTTGTCCTTTGTCGCCTCGGGTTCACTTTCCACTACCTTCGGGAGAAGAAGAAGAGGTAGTAGGAATAGCGGGTCCATCGTATGAAACACCACTTTTGGTTGTGATCGCCTTTGCATCGCCCCTCGGGTTAGCGATCGTGTTGCTTGGAAGTTTTCTGAGGCCGAGGGTTGATCATTTAAAGACTTCTTTAGATCGTGATCGGTGACCAACAACTGTTCATTTCATCTTGGGATTTCATGAATTGCTTCAATAACTCATCGGATGATGGTCAGTTGGAACAATGGCTTGAGTTTGATTAGGAAAATTGAGGCCTCTATTGTTCGGATTAGGGCCTTGATTTTGAAAATTTCCTTGATTAGGATTCACATTTCCATGAAATTGATTCCTCGATTGAAATTGTTTTGATTAAAGTTTCCTTGATGTTGAAACCTTGATTTGGTCCGGATAGAAATTACCTTGGTTTTGATAACCTTGGTTCATTCTAGGTTGGTTCGATTCGGTTTTGTATGTTAGGATTACGGTTAAAGCGGGTAGTCCACGATAAGTATTAGCACGGTAGTTTGGTTCATTTTGAGGACGGTATTGATTACCTCCATGATGTGAAGTACCGGCTATAGCATTGGCTTCAAATGGACTACCATCGGTGGCGATCTGTTGTAGTATGCATGAGGGCCACCACAAGTAACAGACCTCGACTTTCTTCACTTCACCATGTGATGGTGTGCGTGTGAAAGTGACTTTCTTTGGTTTGCAAGAACCAAGCTCGAACAACATCCGTGAGTTTGTCAATCTTAGCATCGATTGCTAGATGTACTCGCGTGAGATGAAGTAGAAGGTCTTGCATTAGGCGAGGCGATATGTCTTTGTTCGGAAAAGGCGGACACTGGGACTTGTTTTCTATGATTTGCAAGGCTTCTTTTGTGGTCTTGCTCAGAAATTACCTCCAGCGGAGGCATTTAAAGAGTCTTGGTTAGTTTGGTTCGGACCATTGTAGAAAGTATCCATTTGCATTAACTCGGTAAAACCATGATGTGGACACTTTCGGACAACTCTTTGTAACGATCCCATGCCTCACCGAATGATTCATCAAATCTTTGAGAGAATTTCATTATCTCATTCTTAAGACTTGTAGTTCGGGATGGAGGATAGAATTCGTTAACAAACTTAGTGACTAAATCCTCCCATGTCTCGATGGAGCAGGGGTTGTTTCTCAAGCCAATTCGGGCTTGTCCTACAGAGAATGGGAATAGAAGAAGCTTAATTGCTTCATGTGGGACATTCTTGTATTTGATGGTTGATGCAATCTTGTTGAACCATCGAATATGTGCATGAGGTCGTCCGTTCAAAACCATAAAATTGGCTTTGGGTTACAAGATTAAGCAACCCGGTTTTGAGCTCGAAGGTATCGACCACGATGGTCGGGACAACAATGGCATCTCCGTAACCCTCGATGGGTGCTTGGAGAAGCTCATTCATCGGCTTATCTTACGCCATTCGACGACGGTGGTGGTACTAGGCGTTCCTCGAGTCACGGTGAAGGGGCGAGCGTCCTCTCGTCTACGAGGAATACTTACAAGCTACGAAAGTGGACTTGTAGAGTGGAAGAGCAGTCGCATGCACTAAGTATAAAAATCAACTTTCAAAGACAAATGCGAGGCAAAGCGACAAGTGAACTTAAACCAATAATCACAAATGAAATGGCTTCTTTGAAAAAGGTACACCAAATCACAAGGACACAAAGGCAAGTTTTGATCTTTAAGATTGGGAACTTATTAATGTTCATACCCAGGTTGGTAGGTGTTCTACCTTGGTTTGCGGTGGTTGATTTTATGTATTTATTAAGTACCACTAAAAAGGCGTAGGTATGGATTTGTGCTAAGGGTTTAAATACTTTTGGACAATATTTTGGTATCGTCTCGTTTAACAAATCGTATCTCTTTAAGAATCACCTTAAAGAAAATACAAGATAGAAAGCGTTACGATTGTTTTGTTGTTTTATATTTTTGGTGTGGTTAACACTTTAGGAAAAGTGTTAATGAACTTTTGATTTTGATAACTTTACAAAAAAGCATTTACAAAGGTGGTATATGTGCAAGTATGGGTGCGAAAATGTTTAAAACACGCTAAAGCCTCCCCGCGTGGCGTAAAATTTTGATCGCTTCAAATTGTCAAGTTTATTACACAAGTCAACCACTTGTGAATGGTCAACCGTAATAAAATTCAAGCAGTCTAAAACCAATGCAATTAAGTCGAGAGGAGTATAGTGTTTCCCAGTCGTTAAGTCCCGGAGGTTGAATGGTGTTTGAAAGCGTTCGGGCGTAGAATGATCACTAAGGATAATGATCGTAAGGATTTTGGTTGAAAATTACACTCTTGATTGTTTGGAATTGTATTTGGATATAGAACTATAAAGCACAACAATCGGATTAAACAAATGTGAACACGTCGTTTATTAAATTTTACGTAAGCGTATTAAAGTAAAACGTAAATTTAAAAGAATAAAACACCTATGGATATGAAAATGATATTTTACAATCCTAATAATAAAAGAAAATTATTAGAAAATTAAAATTATTTTTATGACTATTTATTTAATTATTATTAATTAAAAACTATTTTAACTATTTAATAATACTCTAAAATATAATAAAATATGAAATAAAGCTAGAAAAATGAAATTATGACTTAGAAAATCTAAAATATTATAAAACTTATTTTAAAATTGAAAATATATTTATTACACTTTTATCTATTTATTATAAGTTAATTACTATTTATTGATTATTTAAAATACACTTAAATACAAGAAAATATAAAATTAACCTAGAAAATGAAATTTTAACTTAGAAAAATCTAAAATATTAGAAAACTAATTTTAAAAGCGAAAAGATATTTTTATGCTTTTTATTTATTTATTATTAATTATTTAATACTTTTTAACTATTTTAAATTCTAATAAATACTAAACAAGCTAAGAAAATTATGAAATTTTTCTATAAATATCCTATGATGATGACTAAGAAAATTATAAAAGCAGAAGTGCTTAATAATAAGTGAAAAGAAAATTAAAAAGCTAATTTATATTAAATAAATGCTATCACTATTTTTAAAATGATGTTTTGTGATTTTTCTTTTATAAAACTATTTAACTACCGATAATAAGCAACTTTAATAAAGATAAAAATTTTGGAACTTGAAAATAAGCAGTTTGAGAGCTTATAAGCTTAAGACTTAAGCTTATGGCTTATTTTGATTTTTAAGCTCAAACAAGTTACCAAATAAGCTAACAAGCTAGAAACAAAGGTAAAATAAGATACAAATAAGCTAAATGAACTTAAATTAAGCTAAAAGCACAAAGAGAATCACATTGATAAGCTTTAATAAGCTAATAAGCACTTCACAAAATACCCTTTGTACCAAGCAGGCTGCGGTCGGATCTAAGAGCAAATTAAGCTCATGAAATAAGCTAAAAAGCTCAAAATAAGGACCGAGGTATTGAGATGGGTTGGTGAGCTTTCTAAAAGTCCAAGCTCACTGCTGGGGTCCACTAATAAGCTTATGACAAGCTTATGAAAAGGCATATAATCTTGATCAATGACTCGATTAGTTATGTGTATACAAGAAATGGGACAAGGTAAAAGCTACTTGACCCTATTAAATAAGCTAGAAAGTGAAAAATAAGCTTGGAACTTTAAGGCGACTAGGTTAGCTACACAAAAGCTAAATACACAAGCTGGGACTCACTAATAAGCTTTTGATGAGCTTATGAAGTAAGCTAGCTCAAGCGTGCACGATGGGAGGTTTTGAAAAAGTGTTCAAAGAAGATAAGAAATAATTTGTTTAAATAAGCTAACTAGAAATTATAAAAATACTATGATAAAGATGAGCGTTGAATATTAATATCCTAAAAGCTCAAATCTTGAAACTTAATATTAAATCCTATATAAAATTATCTAGTTTATTAGCGCAAATAAGAAAATTTTGACTTTTATAAAACTAAATAGTTGACTAAAGTGAACTTTGGATCAAATCTACTTGCGATTATGTTATATTAAGCTAAGTTAAGACTATAATAAGCTATATGGACTATATGTTCACCTATTTGATTGATTATTTAAGCCACAATCTTATGAGTTAAAGCGAAATGTGATTGAATCAATTTTGACTTTTACACTAATGAGGACCTGGTTTTATTGTATATTTGAGTTATATTGACCTAATATGGCAAACACCAAACAAGAACAATAGCATTAACAAACTCTAACACAATTAACAAAGCAAATCAAACAACCCTTTAAAAGCTGTTTTGAAGCTTTAATTACTAAAGCAGATTTTTAAACCAAAAAATCTATTGATTAACTTATAATAACTATATTTAGACATAATTAAACCAAAATTAATACACTTTAAACACTTATACTAAAATGCAAATTTTAAAAAATTGCTTACAAATTGAAATTCAAGTGGAATCGAGAACCAAGAGCGAGAACACTTCCTATAGCTTCCCGAAGCTTCTAAACCCAAGCGATCCAAGTATTCATTTGTTGCTCCAATTTGTGATCTTCATTTCTTGTAATTTTTATTTATAACTAATTTTTTGTTTTTTTTTTTGGTTTTTTTTGCTTTTTGATACTAAAGCTGGATTTTAAGGTTTCTAATATCTTACATAAGCTATATAAGGAGCTTATATGAGCTTATGAGTCCTTAACAACAACTAACAACAACATTCGATCATTTTGAGAATTTGAACAAGGAAATTTGCATAAACTTGAAATGAAACTTAACACTTGAAATTGAGGTTTACAAAAGCTTTATCATACACTAAGAACATGAAATACAAAGTTTGAAAGCTAATTGATACTTTGGAAATTGAAAATTAAGATAATCGACATACATTAACTAAAATAAAACTAGATACTTGTCTACATTGCTCCAATCCTCCTTTATATTGATCTTTTGAGTCTTTGTCGACCTACAGTGTTTCCACTTCATTTTGACCATTGGATCCTCATAATTCATCGAGCTTCCATTTGGCATTTTGGCGCCAAAATTTCTTTGAGCGGCGTTTTCTGCGCAATTAATGATTCTTGGAAGATTGTGGAGGTGGAGGGACAACATGGGAAGTAGGCATGGATCTAGAGTGAGGTATAAAGCAAAAAGCAGTTTTGTGAGTGAGGTGAAGTGTTTGATGGTGGGAAGCATTTATTGATTGTGGGGTGGTATAGGAGGAAGGATGAGAGGAGAGAGTAGGTAGTGAGGTGGAAAGGTGGTGAGGTGGTGGTAAAACCACCTGGTTTTGGGTTCGAGGCGTGGGTGAGGAAGAAGAGCAGTGGCTGGTTTTGGCGCGTTGACTGGTTTGACCCGTTTTAATAATAAAGTTGGGGTTCAAATGGTATATTGGCAAGGTCGAAAAGGATTTTAGGCGGCTCGAGTTCATGGTGATTGGGTGGGGCTTGTGGTGGGTCAAGTTGATTGGGTTGGGCTTATGACTTGGTCCGGTTGGGTTTGGGTATGGATTTGGGTTTGTGTTTATTTTGGGGTCCGGTTTGGTAAGTAGTAACACAAGGACCATTGTTGTAATTTTGACAAACTTGAGGGACTGAATTAGCAACTTTCCCAAACTTATCAAAAGGACCAATTATGCCATATATGAATAGTACAAGGTAATATTTGATAATTTTCCATTTTAAATATCCAAGGACTATTTTTGACATTTTCAAAGTTGAGGGACCAAAGTTGTAATTTGTAATTTTTAACTTTGAAGGGTTTGTTTGACAACTTTTTAATCCATGGACCTTAAATGATATTTTGCTTTATTTTGATTTACCAGGACTATTTTGACAACTTTTGAAACTTGGGGACTAAAGCGCCAATTATGCAAACTTGATCGTTTTCACGATTTTGGTATTTTGCATTTAAAACACATAAAACACTTATTTGTGATATTTTTATCATTTGATGCATTTTGAGTGTTTTCGGATGTTTTTGGCGGACTAAAGGTACAAAAATGATGAGTATTTGCATACTCGTGATCACCATTCTGCCGACAAACAATAGCCATGGGCGAGTATTCGAAGGGTCCTTTTGCGGAAAGCAATGCATTTATACCGCTTCTCCTTAATGGACTTCTAGATGGGCCTATATCCGGTCCAAGACCTTCAGCGGGCACGAAAGTGGAACCAACCACTTACATCGACCCTTATTCTTGTTTTGTCATTCTTGGAAAAAGAACTCATTCTAGTTTCTATTGAATGCTCTCTTACCTTATTTTGACATCCATTGCGGTAGGAAATTCCATCGACCAACCACCAATTGACCCGCCAAGAGGCGTACTTTGGTGAATACTCAGGCAGGCCACCGAGGCTATAGGAACACCATTGAACTCCCGGTCAAGCTCGAACTACGACCTGCGATCCGACACCATCCGGTTGGTGCAAAAGCGGATGTGCATTCCATGGACTTCGTTCGAAGATCCTAATCAGACATCTCAAGGACTTCTTTAAAATCGTTGATTCCATCGACCTTGATCTTTACACACGGGAGACCACACGCTGCGTTTCTTCGATTCTCTCTACGGGACCAAGCTTGTAATTGGCTTGAGCGACTTCCCGCCGGGTCCATCTCAAGTTGGGATGATCTCACCACTCGTTTCCTTGCCCAATTTTTCCCACCGGGGAGAACTACCAAACTTAGGAATGAAATCTTGATGTTCCAACAACGTCAAGGCGAACCTCTCTACGAGGCATGGACTCGATTCAAGGACTTGCTCCATAAAGTCCCTCATCAAGGCATCGATCTTTGGCTTCAAGTCCAAATCTTTTACGATCATGTCAACTTCTCAACTAAGCAAACCATCGACCAAGCAACCGGTGGCAAACTTAGTGAACTTACCGCGGAAGAATCGTGGGGTACAATAGAGGACCTTGCCCTCTATGACAACGAAAGTTTGAATGACCCCCGTGAGTTGCCCAAAATCGTCAAGGCAATCTCCTTGCCTCCCATTGACTCACAAACTTCCAATCGTAGGATGCTCGAACTTGAAGATCAAGTCAAATTCCTAATGAGCTCCTACGAGAACCCTAAGTCTTCACACCAAGTGAACAAAGTCTCTTTCTTGTGTGAGCTATGTAGTGGTCCCCATGACACTCATACTTGCACGAGACTCCCCAAACAAGCTTCTATTGACTATGCTTCCTCGCGTACCAATGGAATGGGTGGGAGATTCCCACAACACCGGACCTAGGACTTTCAATGATGCCGAGAAGCATGGAGGCAAACGACTATAATTGGGGACAAACCAAAGAATTCACCTCTAATGATTCCCCATGGTCCCACGGCCCTAGTCAAAAAAACATAGAAGGGATGTTGCAACACCTAGTTACTTCCCAAGAGGCTCGAATAGCCAAGCTTTCGGACTGCTTTAACCAACAATAAGCCGAGATGGATAGGAAGATTAATAACCTTTTGAAAGCCATGACCAATAGTGATAGGAAGACCACCGAAAAGGTTAATGCCATCTCGACTCATTCTCCCAAAGCTTTCGGTGTAAAAATTAAGGACCCAAGTAAGCACTTCAAAACTAGGGATCCATCTTCATCTAAACATGTTCAATTCGTCAATGCCATCACCTTAGTGAAACCCAATAGGAATAGTGACGAAGCGAACCATAAGACTATGCTTGAGGTTAGTGAAACTCCTAAGGAAGAATCAACAAACGAAGTAGACAAAGTAGGTGATGAATACTTCAACAAGTTTCCTACAGAAGAGGAACTTTCACGCCACCCACACTTAGTACGCGACCTTCGTCATATGTATGTTAGGAGAAGCCCTCGAATCATCTTTGGAAATCCTTGGAATCTCAACATACCATGTTGCATAGGACATCTTTTCGTGGCAAAGTCCTACATTGATCGCAAATCCCCAATAAACATCATGACTAGCACATATTATAATTGGGTGATGAAGAAACCTATCCCAAATAGGCAATACCCCGATGATCCTAGAGTTATTTGTAATTTCCTTGGTAGAGTTAAGGGATTGCCCGTCTATGTAGGTAGTTTCACGTACCTTACGGATTTCATAATTGTGGAGGATATTAGTACGGCCATAGATCCTAGCTTGTCCCATGTAGTTCTAGGAAAGCCATTCATAGAAAACACCGGGGTGACTTATGATTCGTCGTTAGGGATAGTTAGATTCAAGGATGAGACCGATGACGTAGCTTACCAAATGCCATTTAGATTTGAGAAATTTTCATCACTATCCAATGATGAAAAAGAACTTAAGCTATCGGTCTACTATAGGAATGAGAAGGATAAGGAGAAAGGAGTAGATTATGTGATGAATAATATTTTTGGGTTCTATAAGGATTGTTTGAAATTAGGACCGGAATTTAGAACCAATTGGGGGGAAGATGACTTCTTAGAAAGATACACGATAGGGCATAACTATACCATGAAGTTTGTAGTCCGACTTGGACAGTATCTTAGGGTCTCAAACCCTATTTTACACATCAAGATAAGTGTTTTAATCTAATAGTATCATTATGTCTTCCATTGATTGTGTGTATGCTTGCTTGCTTAACATGTCTAGCTAAATTTCTTGTGTGTTTGCTTAGATCTATGAAACCTAGTTATTAATTATTGTTAGGTTGTCTCTTATCTTAATTGTAATTAGCTTAGGAGTGCAACTAGGCTATCGTTGTGTTTAAATGCTTGAGTAATCTTTGTGAAAGTTAGTTTACGAATGACCTAGTGGATTTCGTAGTCTAAAAACCAAAGATAACTTTAAAGTTAGTTTATGAATGACTTGTGGATTTAGTAAGCAAAACCAATAGGTAATCTCGAAGAGTTAGGGCATGGCAGCCCTACGACCTTAGAAAACACAACGTTAAGAATAAGGATGTGACAATTCAACCAACAATAAATGATAACTAGGGAGTAACAGTATCTAGGTAAACACATTTTTAATCATCATACGAGTATACATCAAATAGACATAGCTACCTGTAGTAATTTAGATAATTAGATACTACACTACAACAATTAGGGTCACTGCCTAGGGTGTTGAAAAACTTGCTCGATGAATCAGAAGTTCCTTTGACCCCGAACGCGCTTCGTACGCGCATCACTTACCTATTTACACATACACATCTATCAACTTATTGTCTTTGACAACATCTTTCAACAACTCAGCATTAGCAGCTTCACGCAAACTAAACAATCCGTCATC
Source organism: Chrysanthemum lavandulifolium (assembly GCA_022545495.1). Taxonomy (NCBI): domain Eukaryota; kingdom Viridiplantae; phylum Streptophyta; class Magnoliopsida; order Asterales; family Asteraceae; genus Chrysanthemum; species Chrysanthemum lavandulifolium. Next base: position 27,835,395 of record CM040241.1, on the reverse strand, counting down.
CAATGTACAACCAGGCTTAAGAAAGTAGAAATAATTGGTTTGTCCATTCTCATAACCGATTTGGGTCATGAGAGCATCTATTTCATCAATGGATACCTCTTTTATTTCCACATAATCAACAAGGCATTCCTTGCCTCCTTGATATATTCTACCTGGAAAGTATTTGAATGTACCTTCATAATGGAACCTCTTGCTAAAGGATCCTGGTTCATCCGCTGTATAAAAAATGTACAAAAACAATGTTACGATAAACTTACATAAAAGGGGAATAGCTTAAACAATCGTACTAACATATAATTGTAATAGACTATAACCAAAAAACACTTACCATATCTCCTGATTGCAGCTTTTTCCTCAATTTCATGGTCATCGAAGAAAGGATATTCTCTAATTCGCCATAAAGTAAATCCAAGGTTGGTGTTTGTTATTTTCTTACTTAGATTATTTGATTTGATGATTGACATTGCATTAGGGTTTTTTGGGTAGGCTTCCAAAACAAGTTTGGGAATGAGCAATGAGTACACAACTTAGTTATATTATACATTATGGCGGGAAATTGGACAAGATATCTGCTATAGTACATCAATGTAATAAGACGATTCTACCCTCAGCAATGAAAAGGATAACAGGATTTTATGGGTATAATGGAACATTGACCTCGGCGTTAATGGTCGAGGACGAGTTTAGCATATAAACTCCATGTTTGGACTTCCATCGATGAAAAGGAAAGTTTTGGTTCAGCGTGATGCGCAAGTACAAGTTTAGGGACGAACGGTGTATTTTACTCTTTAATTTTAGGTGTTTCTAATTCGATTTTAGGATATGCAAAACTACCATCCACTTTAAGGATGTGAAAGGGGTTGACACCCCTTTTTACAAGAGACTATCGATGCCAGATGAAGTCATCTGGTGAGGATCCTGATTTTCTCGATAAGAAGGTTGAGTCGTAATGTGGTGGGTGGATGCTTGTTCACAAGATTATGTCACATGATTCAAGTTCTTGGTCGGTTAATATTAATGAAGTCGAGCTACACAGACGTAGTGCCGTTGGGGGAAAGGTCAATCGTGTTAACATATGCCCAATATCTTTACAACGAGGGAAAATCATGCGCATGAATACAATGTCCATCCAATGAATCATGTGTATGCATACCACCTGCGTAGCAATCTATCAAATGTTAAAAGTATGTTTTGTTACATGTGTTGCAATTTATCAAATTTTAGAGTATGTTTTGTCTTGGAGTTTCTTTAACCAAGTATTGAATTTTGTTGCTGGAGGAACTTACTGTTCATTCATTGTATACATGGTCCTTTTTTAGCAATTTTTGCTTTAATCTCATCAAATAAAATAAATATATATGTGAAACATTTTTTTTACCCAATAGAAGCGCAATAAATTACATAATTTGACACTGTATTAGCAGCATGATTTGGATTAAGTTATTTAGTAGTATAAAATTTTGAAATAAAGTATTTTAATTGTTTGAGTTTAAAACAATTGTATGTAAATTATTTATAAACCAAGATATATAAAAATTAGAAAAGTGTAATGTTGCAACCCGTGAATCATTGCAACAAACTCTCGTTAAGGACACTCATGAACTCAAATACATTTTAAATGAGGTGCATATTAAACAAAAATATTGAACATACCCTAACTTAATTTTTGAAAACAGAGCAATAATATGAGAAAAATAGTAAGGAATCAGATTTACCTATAGCTTGTTACACTTCCAAGACCACCTATTCCAATAATGATTGAAAGGTTTATTGCTTGTGTGTCGTAAAATAAAAGTACAAATATAAATGGTCGAGTTTGAGCTTGTAGCTCATGTTAACAACTTTGCAGTTTAGAGCTTACAGCTTACAGCTTACATTACAACTAGTTTTGCCAAACATACCCTCGGTTAGAACCAACAGCGAACAACTGGCAACAAACTCTCGGTTAGAACACTCATGATCACCAAATACATACATTTCAAAAGAGAGTTCATATTGCGCCGCTCAAACTCACTTATTCAAACCTAGCAAAGCGTGTTTGAAAAAGTATGGTGTAACACCCCCAAAATTTCACAGCGGAAGCGTTCGGATCATGGGGTGCTACTAAATCAATAGTCATAACACAAGGTAATAAAGAATGGAAAATTTATTCCATTTTCAAAATATAGATTTAATTTAAGAAATAGTTTTACACCATTGTTTCAATGTGCGGAAGTAAAGCCCATAAAAATATGTGTTGTCCCATTAAAAGTTGTATTAAAATGTTTGGAAACACTTCGGATGCCAGTCTTCAACGAATGCCTTTGCCATTGCCCACGCCAATAAGTAAACCTGAGAAAAACATGCCAAAATGTCAACACAAAGGTTGGTGAGTTCATAGGTTTAAGTAATCAAGTTTTCAAGTTGGACCACAGTTGCACATATAGCATCTCCGTGAATGACACTATATGCAAAAAAGGCTATTACGCTAGTACCAAGTTCATGCGACCGAAACTATGACGGTGTGCATGCATCTAGAAGCATGATAAATAAAATCCCCACAAGTGTATTTCCAAAGACACTCAATCAATACGATATGATATCGCTGACGTTTGCCTATCCGGTCAAACTCGAGCGGGGTGTCATCCCAATAGATCTATTCATAACAATCGCGCCTCCCAAAGGGAACTAACGGTAGCATAGTTGGGATTCATGGTTGTTTCATGTAATAGTGTTTCGGTTTGGTCCGAAAAGAGTTTTGCATGTTTCTCACCCCATAGTTTTATAAAGCAAGTAATAAGAGTAAAAGTGGGGCTATAAACTCACCTTAGCAGTTCGGTGAATAAGTACAAAGAGATCGAGTGTGATGAAGCAGTGGCTCCTACCCGGAACCTAAGAATGAGATGGCAAGACTCAGTTTGCCGTTTTGAGTACTCACGACTCGAAGTGTGTGAATAAATTTAAGTGTTTACAAGTGGTTGTGTTTAATGTTGCTTGTGTGGCGAGCTTACGATTAAATTGTTTTAAAGTGATTGTGAAAAATTATCGTTGTCGGTAAAATGTAAATAAATACTCGAGTTGAATATTTATATAAACAACATTGAGTGATATGATATGTATATATATAAATGAATGTGTTTATATATATATATATATATATATATATATATATATATATGTAAAGTTAGTGAAAAATATTTTATTACTTTTGTTTTAAATATTCCTTTGTCTTTTAGTCGGGTTTTAGTATTAAAACTAAATGTATTAATTTGACGAAAACATAATTTACAGTATAAAGATTCGACATTTATTATTAGTTGTAAAAATGTATAAGTTCGGGTCCAAAACTAGTTGTTAGAATGTAAAAATATTAGAAGAATGTCAAAGTTATAAACTCGAGGGGTTGAATTTGTAAGGATTTATATAAGTTTCTAAGTTATAAAAAGTTTTAAGAAGGTTGCTAAATGACATAAAGTGGAGGGCTAAAGCTGTTAAATGGTGAAACTTGTAAAATAGAAGAAATTACAAAAAATGTGCCCACACAGATTCGAACCTGGGTGGTTTGCGTGAATCCTGAACGACCCAGCCAAAGGAGCCAAGGGCTCTTTGGTGTCAAACTTTGCTGTCTAAGTTTATTTAAAGGTTTGTTGCGTCTGTTTTACATTTGGCAATATTTTCTCAGTGTACTAGTCTACGTATACATGCATAAGGTTGAGTTATCCTTTTATTGCTTCTTATCCAGTTAGTTCCCATGTTTTAGACACAAGGCTACCAAGTTTTAAAAGTTTTTTTAACGTTTCATAATTTGTTTTATGTTTGAAAATCAGAACGGTCAAGTGCGTGTCGACTAACAAGTCAACAAGCACTTGCTTGTTTGTATCGTTTTATAATTGTTAAACAAGGTTGGACGTTACCACACAAGTTTTAAACACAACCTTGATACTTTCATGCAAGTCGTATAGAAAAAAAGGTTAGAACACTACTACAGGAGTGGTGGTGACGAGATTCAAAGAGGAGTGAGCGAGCGTGACCCAAATATTCCCTTGTTTCCTTATACCCGTACAAAACGATCAAGACTCATTGCGTTTCCCTTCGAATATGCAACCCACGATCAAAATAACAATCCAAAGTGACTAAGACTACTTGGATGACCCAAAGTCTTCTTGTTTGTTCCTCCTTGGTGGCTCGACAGTGAACAAAAGAAATAGAAAAGAGAGTGTTTTGTGTTTGTATTTGAGTGGGTTTGAGAGTGTGCCAGGATGGTGAGGAAGGGTGGTCAAGTATGAGCTTTTATAGTAAAATCAAAGCATGGTTTAGAGATTATTTTACATTAGTAGCTTGTCTAGGATTCAAGAAAGGAATGGTATGATGTTGGGCATGCAAAGGAGTAATCAAGTATTGGTTTTGGTTAACGAGACATATGATCCAAAGATTACTCATGTGTGTGTGTTGTCATGTCAAGATAGGTTGGAAGGAAGCACATGGTGATTCTCTTATGTCTCGATAGTTAGTAAGACTCAAGAAAAGTGTGACTAGCCTAAAAGAATAAATATAGGGTAGCACATGGTTTGTGTTTTGTTGACTGCAACAAGAAAAGGAAGACAACTTGTCTCCTCTTTCTTAACATACGCATGATATCAAAATGAGATAGGTTAAGGTAGTTCTTGGATTCAAGGTGGGGCTATATCCTAGGGTGGCTTAAAAGTAGTCTTTGTCTCCTTTTTGGTTTGGTCTTACACTCAAGAAGAAGTAAAAAAAAAATCACAAACATAAATGTTACTTTTGTGTTTCTATCGTGGGGTAGCAAGTAAAAGAAGAACCATGGTTTCTTTGTTTGAGTTGGTGTTCGACAACAAGGAGATGAGGAAGGCAAAGGTCTCTTCATGTTTTGTTGGGGGAGGCATGTTACACAAAGGGTAACCAAGTCAAAGGAGTCAACCATAGATTAGCTATTAGTTTATTGTGTAGATTAGGCTAGTGTTTTAGTTTGTTTGGTTTTCATGCAAGGGTAAAAAAATATATATATAATTGTGTCACTTGTGTTGTTGTCGTGTGAAGTAGCAGCAAAAAGGAAGAAAGAAAGAAATTATAACTTGGTCATGATATCCTTTGGGTTTGCGTTTTTCAGAAGAAAAAAATGAACAAAGTGTAACATATGTGGAACAAGTAGGAAGGAAATGAATAAAAATATAAAGGAAAATATTATTGAGGTCGAGGTAAGTTCAAAAATAATTTGTATCTTGTCGTGATTAAAGTCCGAAACGAAAGAAAAAAAATATAGTCGCGAAAAATCGGTAGGGAAATTTACGAGTTGTTATATATGGCGTTGAACATGAACCTGTCAAGAGAGAACATTCAAAATCTCAACGACGGGAGAATGAGTTCCGTTAATCGCGGCGTCCGTGTGCGGTCGACCTACCAACGATTTCTCGTGTGTGAGATTTACAACATAATTTTTGGAATGGGTCGATCATGTGCAAAGGCGCATTTTCCGCCTTTGAGTTTGTGAACATATCGGTTAGGCAAGCATCAAACAACAACAACTGGAATATTTGACATAGTGGTTCGTACCTATGGGATGATGTCAATCACATCATTTGTCAAGCTTATCAGTATCCAGCACGTTCATACAAGCTCGAATACTAGGTGCAAGAAATCCCAGGACAGTATTTTGTGATTGAGTCTGAAATTGATTGGCACACATGTCTTGGAAGCTTCCATCAGTTGCCACAAGTTGTTCTACATATGTCTAGGAACAATTGAATTAAATTGAAGATTGGTGAGATTGGTGACTTCTTGTTTAAAGCTTTTGGTCGGATGTTGTTTAAATTACTGAGTTAATTTAGTATTATGTTTAAACTTTTAGATTATATTTAAAGCTTTCGGTCGGATGCTGTTAAAAAAAAGTTCATATAAAACCAAATATTTAAACATACCCTAGTTTAAATTGTGAAAAACAAAGCAAGAATATGAATGAAAATAGTAAAAATCGGTTACCTTAAGCTTGTTGTATTTCCGGGATCACCTATTTCAATAATGATTGAAAGGTTTATTGCTTGTGTGTGAAAATAAAAGTAGAAATATAAATGGCGGTTGGAGCATGTGTGTGGTGTGGGTTTCACGGGCTTATGTTTGAAAGTATACTTTAGAAAGACAAAGAGTGGTTGTGTACTGATCAACACTTGAAGCTGGCATACTAATGATGGTGTGACTGAGGTTATTTGGTGAGGAAGAAGATGGATTAAGATGAGAAGATTTCTATGTGTGTTTTAGTATATTTTTTGCGTGGAAGATATGCATAGTATATATAGAAGAGTACATGCATGTTGATATAAATTGAGATGGGGTTGTTGGTATTAAATGATTGTATTTATTTGGTTTCACTTGCACTCAACCACTAGAGTATCCATCGTTACTCAATAGTCGTTTACACAAGAGAAATTAAGCTAACTTTATATCATTTGACATAAGCACCTTATCTTTTACTAATGCAAAGTGAATGCTAGCTTTAAATTTTGATGTAGACACGTTATTTGGGCTAAACTTAAAAAGAAATAACAAATAAGGTGAAGTAAAGTTGATCATATTATTCTAAAATTGGTGTCGAACTTTTACTGATTTTTTCCCATGGTTTTCTACCTTTTTGGCACATCGTCACACATACACAAACCGAATAAAGCCTATCTTTTTGAGAAGGTTGGTGTGACTACATACAAAGTTATAAGCTAAATTACTTAAGGATACAGTTTCGATCTTATACACATGCACCATTAAATACAGATGCACCATTAACCAGATACAACTAGTATATATGACCCATGTCTATCATAAAATCATAAAGTGAGTTGACAATGCACAAGGCTTTAAACTATATGACCCATGTCTATATGTGACCCCATCAAATACCTTATATCTAGTAGTTTCATTGTAGTCCTCAAAAACTTCATCATCATCACTATCACTATCCGAAATAATCAAATTTCCAACCTTATAAAATGAATTACTTACCTTTTTTCCATCATTAACCATGCCAGGTGTGTTAATTGAAATAACAGAAAAAGCACCATTGGATGAGCTCCACCATTAACCATCGTGATAGGTTTCAACTTCGACTACTCACTGCAATGATATAAATATGAAATTACAAACAATACATTAAGACTTGGTGTTTCATTTAATAGGTAGCTCCACCAACTCATATTATTAATACAACAATAACAACCTTTCACGATGGACCACTTTTGGCTACGACGCGTGTCGTGGAAGTTACAAAAGATAAAAATAAAAACTAAAACTTTGACTCTGACTTTCAACGAATCATTTTGGTATACACTTGACTTTGAGGCCCGCACTTTTAGCAACGACACTTGACGCTTGACTTTGTTCGTCTCTAAAGGCCTCAAACGTTGTAGTGCAATATATATATATATATATATATATATATATATATATATATATATATATATATATATATATGCAACCACACTTTTGCATGTGTTGCATTAGAGTGCTTTGTGTGAGAGCGTTACTCAAAAGACATACAGGAAATCTTCTTACCGAGGCAGACTCGACTAATCTTGATACTTCTATCAAGGAATGCTTTGTAGTTGTAGTTCGGACAACAACTTGGTCCATTTATCAGAATTTTGTATGTTTTGACTTAAAATCTCAATGGAAGGATACACTAGGGAATGCAATAAAATAGGCAAATCAATCCATGTTGAATCGACTAGATCAAGGATCCGATAAGTGCCTGTACAAAATCTGTTTGATCTTTATGTCCTCTAGATCCTTGCTAGAGTGATATTTTTATCTTTAATTTAATACCAATGTGTTGTTTTATTTAATAAATGAAACAAAATTTAAAGACTATATGACTCGAATGATCCTATAACTTGAATAATGAGGAAATATGTGTTATAGGATATGAGTCATAAGCTGAAAAACTAACGTGCCACCTACAACGTGGTCCTATGTAACCCACATCATCTGATGCGCTATAACTATATTTTGAAGATTTTCACCTGAATAGTTTTGTATCAGTTGCATTTAAGTGTAGTGGTTGGAAAGGAGACTTGTCCATCATGTTAAATCGTATCCTAGTTTAGACTATTGATGCAAATTAAAGTGTGAAATGAAAATCAATCAAGTCACTGTATTTCATGTTGGTGGATCAATTTAATGTAGAAGATTTACTTGCGTATATTTGTATGCCATTCTTAGACTATGTATTAGAGAAATCAATGTTAAAAAATGTGTTTTAATTAGTATTATTATTTTAAGTAATGCTGAATTTTAAGTAATTCTAGTTTTAGAAGGCATTCATGCTTTATAATATAGTAAGATATCTCATCAATCAAGAGTACAATTAATATATTACATATTTACATACAACAATAGTACACAAATGATGTTATTTTTCTTCTTTATGAAAACACCCACTAAACGAAATTTACAAATCATTAATCATATTATTAAAATACTCTCTCATTCAAAAATACAATTAATATAACACATGATACAAAACAATAATGCGTAAATCATATTTTTTTCTTCTTTAAAACACCCACTAAATGAATTTACAAATCATTAATGATATTATTAAAATACCCCCCCCCCCAAAGTATAATTATATACCATACATGGTATATAAAAAAATGCATAAATCATATATATATATATATATATATATATATATATATATATATATATATATATATATATATATATATATATATATATATATATATATATATATATATATATCTTTTTAAAACACCCATTAAATGAAATTTACAATTATCAGTGATATTTATTCAAATGCTTCATCATTCAAAAGTACAATTAATATACCTCATATACAAAACAATAATGCATAAATCATCTTAATTTTTTATTCTTTAAAACACCCACTAGATGAGATTTACAAATAAGTGGATCGTACAAACCAATCTTTAATGTAGTCAGACTTTCTGACACCATCTTTTTCGATCACGCAACGAACCACAATTTTCGACTACAACTTAGCAACATAGACACCACCAGATAGCACTAAAACCGCCATTTTAAAACCATATATGTTTAAACGTTATATTGTATTCCCCTGACACTAAATGTGGTGGCAACACTTTTTCCACGACACGACATGACGACATTAGAGGGTACCTAATTGTCACAAAATCATTCCTCCGACCCCGCGTGACCTCCTTAACCTGATAACCAACCATCCGTCCCGCGTATCATAAAGGTTCACTGGTTTCGTCCTGCCTTGGACTCATCAAGGGAGCGGCTCCAACTCCCTGCCAGTGTAGATCCATATCAAGTGTTCTACTCATGGCACGTACTCCCTTATTGTTGAGGGTAAATCTACATGATAAACCAAAAACCCACACATTCACCTTACTAGCAGAACTCGACCTTCAGAACTTGGCTCGTGACATACTGCTAGGGGTGAGCATCGGGTCAAAACCGGACCGGACCGAGACCCTTTTAGCCCAAAAAAAGGACCGAGGACCGGACTGAATGTGTTCGGTCCGGTCCGGGTCGGTCCTGTCCAAAAAACATTATTGGTCGGTTGTAGGTAAGACTGAACTAGAGCAGATCAGACCAAAGAATGAACATGAGGTAAAGTGTGAACCGAAAACCAGAACGAAATAAGTTCGGTCCGTTCCGGTTTCTCGGTTCGGTCCGGTCCACGGTCCATATGCTTACTCATGTATCAAAACTCTTTTAACATATAGTTGCGTGTAAGTCCTCCGTCTTCACAACTATTTACAACTCTCACACACACAAACAAACACTTCTTCCTTCATTTGATACAAAATCAGATTCTCACCATTAACAATATCATTATCATTCACTAATCGTCATACTTCATCTTCAACAGATCTCAACTCAATTCATCATCATCATATATATAATCATCTAGTAGCTAGTTAGTTAGTTAGTTATATAACCGTTTTTTAATTAAAAAAAACCTGGATCTGATCGAGATATCACGTGGATTCCAATCGGACTCAATAATCATGAATCCCTTCTCTTCCGGAACACGCTTACGGTCTTATTCTCATCTCATCTTTTTTCACCTATTTTTGTTATAATTTTGACCTAATTTTGTTATATGTGAAATGAGTATATGAATGAACTGAAATGATGTCGGAAACTAGTGCGTTAGACGAATAATATGCGCGATTCGCTGAATTGAACTAAGTTATGATGATATAGTTGATGAAGTTGTTATGATTATGTATTTGAATGAAGAATTATGAAATAAGTATATGAATGAATGAACTGAAATGATTTAGGAAACGTAGTGCGGTTTCCAACAACAACACATAAAAAATAAAAACTGATTCGTAACTGAAAAGTAGCCTACGAATACTAACAACACATAATAACCAGGTTGCGGTTTCCAATGAAAACCGGTATTAGCAAACAAAGTATCTATCATGATTCGATCTATTTAAAGGAACAAAACAGACTTGTTACTAATAAGTAGTAATAACTAACAACAACACATAAAAATAAAAACTGATTCGTAACTGAAAAGTAGCCTACGAATACTAACAACAATTGAAAATTAAACATGTAAATAAGATTGATCACTTACTTAAAACGCAATAAGTGAGATTGTGATTGATTCAGATGTTTGATTTGTGAATCTGAAATTTAGGCGGGAAAATTTCAAAAAGTTTTTGTTTGGGTGTGAGTAGTGAGAGAATAGTAATATCTGAGAAATGAGGATGGCGTGTTTCAACTTGTTACGTCATATCGTACTTTCTTGCTTTACACACTCAACTCTTTTCTTTCCTCACTTATTATGACATGACACCTATATGTTCAAATTACCATCTCTATTTTTATTTGAGAAATAAAACTTGGCCTAAAAGTGAATCTAAAAATACTTGGCAAAATTCCGACGGGTTGTAAAATAAACGGGTCCCTATCTGCAGTTGTCAGAATCTTGACAAGTGTTTTTAGGTCCAAGCTTTAGGCCTATGTATCATTTCTCTTTTTATTTTTAGCTCAATCATATGCACACTTGTAAAATATGGATTAATTTAGATATCTTCACACTTAAAAGTTAAAAGTGTGTATTTTCTTTTAAACAAATATAAGTCCGAGTGTGTGACAATTTAATATGCACACTTGTAAAATATGGACTAATTTAGATATCTTCACACTTAAAATTTAAAAGCGTGTATTTTCTTTTAAACAAATATAAGTCCGTGTTATTGATTGTGGAGTAAAAAATGTTTGACTGTGATTATTGTAGTTTTTGATTGGTTTTTTGAATTTGTTGTAAATAGTGTAAATTGCTTTAGTTATTTTTGGATGATACCGTAAGATTGATAAGTGAAAATAATAATAATAATAATAATAATAATAATAATAATAATAATAATATTTAACAAGTATTTGCATAAATAAATGTGAACAAAAAGTATTACTTTTCCATCTATGTTTAAATATTATATAGTATTCCCCCGACACTAAATGTGGTGGCAACACTTTTCCAACGACACCACATGACGACATGAGAGGGTACTTAATTGTCACGAAATTATTCCTCCGATCCCGCGTGACGTCTTGAACATGATAATGACCAACTATCCGTCCCACATACAATAGAGGTTCACTGGTTTCGTCCTGCCTTAGACTCATCAAGGGCGACTCCAACTTCCTACCGATGTAGATCTATATCGAGTGTTCTACTCGTGGCACGTTCTTCACCTTTACCGTTAGAGTACTCCAACAAGACCAACAAAATAAACCAAAAACCAACGCATTCACTTTCAAGCAGAGCTCGACCTTTAGAATTTGGCTCGTGAGATAATGTTGTTACCTGTTAGTAGGCTTATGTAAGGGTGAGCATCTGGCTAAGACCGGACCGGACAAATCCAGACCGGACCGAGACCGATTTAGCCCAAAACCGCAGACAGAGGACCGGACCAAATGTGTTCGGTCGTGTCCGGGTTGGTCCGATCCAGTCTATCTTCGATCGGTCCGATCCAAGAAAGCATATTAGTCGGTTTGTACGTAATACTGGATCGGACCGAAACTGAAATAAGAAAAGCGTTGGAACCGAGACCGGACCTTTAGTCCTTCATTTCGGTTGGGTTTGCGTCGATCCGGTAGATTTTGGGGTCTGCGATGCTCTATAGTTGCGTTTAAGTCCTCCATCTTCGCAACAATTTACAACTCTCACACACAAACACAAACACTTCCTTCATTTGATACAAAATCAGATTCTCACCATTAACAAATTCATTATTCACTAATCATCCCTCATACTTCATCTTCAACAGATCTCAACTCAATTCATCATCATCATAGTTAGTTATAAAAAAGCTGGATCTGATGGAGATATCACGTGGATTCCAATCGGACTCAGTAATCATGAATCCCTTCTCTTCCGGAACACGCTTACGGTCTTATTCTCATCTCATCTTTTTTTCACCTGATTTTGTTATAATTTTGACCTAATTTTGTTATATATGAATGAACTGAAATGATGTCGGAAACTAGTGCGTTAGACGAATGATATGCGCGATTTGCGGAATTGAACTAAGTTATGATGATATAGTTGATGAAGCTGTTACGATTATTAGATTAATGAACTTAACTGAAATTATGCCTGGAAACTAGTGCGTTTGACGAATGATATGCGCGATTTGCGGAATTGAACTAAATTATGATGATATCGTTGATGAAGTTGTTATGATTATTAGATTAATGAACTTAACTGAAATGATGATGACCGGAATTGAATTAAGTTGTTACAATCATTATGTGATTGTTAGATTAATGAACTGATGACCGGAACGTAGAGTTCTATTGTTTGTAAAGTGCGTTGGATGAATGAGAAGTGCGATTTACGGAATTGAACTAAGTTATGATTAGGTATATGAATGTAAAATTCTGTTAGTTGTGTGATATTAGATTAGGAAGTTTGTATGTATAATGTTGATGATGATTGAACTGAACAGTAATGATTATGGAAACGTAGTGCGTTAGTCAAACGAGGAGTTCGATTTATGGAATTGAACTAAGTTAGTATGATATAGTATATGTCAAATAACGAATAATCGAAGATGTGATTTGTAAGGTCGAATTCTTGTCGATATTGACCTAATTTTGTATATTTGTTATAATCTGTGTGTTTTAGTGATTTGATTGAATTGTAGTTGATGAAGTTGTTGTGATTATTAGATTAGGATGTTTGTATGTAAAATGTTGATGATGAGTGAAACGTAGTGCGTTAGACGAATGAGAGGTGCGATTTACGGAATTGTAGTTGATGAAGTTGTTACGATTAAGTATTTGTATGAAGAATTATGAGATTAGGATTTCTTTATGTAAGATGCTGATGATGAGTAAAACGTAGTGCGTTTGACGAATGAGAAGTGTGATTTACGGAATTAAACTAAATTATGATATAGTTAATAATGTGTTGATGGAATTGTAGCTGATGAAGTTGTTAGGAAGTTTGTATGTGAACTGTGGTAATGATGACTGAACTGAAATAATGACCGGAACGTGGAGTTATATACTTATTAGAGTTGTGAAAATATTAGATTATTAGAGGTGAATCATGCTTATAGCGCGTTGGATGGATCACGGATGAAAAGACGATTTTCAGAATTAAACTAAGCTATATGATAATAGTTGAAAATGTCTAAGTTTGTATGTGAAATGTGTGATGAATGAACTGAACTGAACTGATGACGGAAACGTAGAGTTGTATTGTGCTTATAGCGCGTTGGACGAGCAATTAGGCAATTTGTGGAAACAGATTAGGCTTTGTTACAGTTTTTAACGCCACATGCTGTAGAAGGTTATAGTGAACTAGAACGGGAAATAAAGAGGGTCTATATTGTAGTCATGATTCATAATTAGCTTGTTCAAGTGATGTGTTGTTATGAATGCACACAGTATCGTGAAAGTTGAATTGCATAAGCTGAAACCTAGAATTTTATCATCGACGAATTTGCCGAATCGATTAAAGCTATGATGCATTTTGTAATGCCTGAGGCTGTAGAACTATCTAATCAACTAAATTGGAATGAGAAAGGGGATCATATCGCTCATGATCACAATTTGAGGAATGCACATAATAAAGTATAGTTGGCGTCCAAGCATAGGGGAATAAAAAACAAAACTGTATGACATACTGGAAATAGTAGCGCTGTAGTAGTGGGGAGATTTATTGAAAATTTAGCACCCTTTTGGCCATAACTATTTTCTTTTTGCAAAGTAAGTTAGTCATGGCAGGAGTATCCGATATTAAATAGGGCGCATGTCCATACTGGAGATTATTGATGAGACAGGAACCTGCTGGCTGTGCATCGGATATGCTTACTAGATTTTTCATATTGAGGAGGTTAAATATTTTGTCATTGCATTTACAAATTGATAGACAAAAGACGGTATTTGGGAGTGCAAGGGACTATGCAGTGATCATTTCTGTCCATCTTATACATCAGATAGAATAATAGTAGGGCTACCCTTACACATACATTTTCTTGTTTGGCCCAAATCTCATTGACATAGGCAGAGTTGGGTAGCAGACTAGCGGTTCCAAGGGGTCATGAATATCTAATTATTTTATTTGGGTTACATGTTTGGTTACATGGTCTCAAAGACCGCAATGGGGATTTTTGGATGCCAAATAGTGTTGTCTATTTGTGTCACAATATGCATGGTTCTAACTACATTTTAGCTCATTTTAACATTGAATTTTGGCCGGGTTCATTTGAAAGTAATTAAGAGGTCCTGAGCTAGAGAGCTTCTATAGTCCCTGAGCTACGTGAGTTTAATGATAATGAGGGAATAAGTCCTTAGTTATTTCTTTGGCCTATAATGATAAAGCTCAGTAATTGTCCTAAATTTTTTGCCTTCGTCTTATAAAGTGAGATATCACAAAGCAAGTCATTATTGATTGTTTACGCATATTTCCCATTTTACTTAGCTCACTTCTGTATCGTTAGATCAATTAGGCAGGGGAAGAGTATGTGTACTAACTTTTTCTTTCTTCTTCTTTGCAATCCCCTGCCACTTCCCTTCTTTGCTAGCATTTATCTGTGTTTGCTTTGTGATATAAGGATTATTGCTTTTATTTGCAGGGACATGATTCGGGCAATACGTGTCTGTAAAACTGCAGCATAGGAGCGTGCTGTTGTTAGAAAAGAGTGTGCTGCTATTCGTGCAGCTGTTAGCGACAATGACAATGATTATAGACACCGTAATTTGGCAAAGCTCATGTTCATTCACATGCTAGGATATCCCACACATTTTGGTCAAATGGAATGCCTCAAGTTAATTGCAGCTACTGGATTTCCGGAGAAGAGAACAGGATATCTTGGACTTATGTTGCTTCTTGATGAAAGACAAGAAGTTTTGATGCTAGTCACCAATTCATTAAAGCAGTATGCACGTACCCTTTTCTGTTTCGTATTTTTTATTGAATCATGAACACACATCTTCTGGGCTTGTCAGGATGTTGTCTAAAAACGATCTCCAGTGATTAACAAAGTTTTTTATTTTGTAGAGATCTTAACCATACGAACCAGTATATCGTGGGACTGGCTCTTTGTGCTTTGGGTAATATATCTTCTGCTGAAATGGCTCGTGATCTTGCCCCTGAAGTCGAGAGGCTGCTGCAATTTCGAGATCCAAATGTTCGGAAGAAAGTACGTCACTGAAATATATATTATATTACATTTTCGAAGATTTTCCAGGATTATCTTGTTGGCAATTATACTTCTGTATTTCTAGTTGTTTGAATCTTACTCTTCATTCGTTGTACCATAATGAACAATGAGAACTTTGATGTAGCCTACCTCATATACTAAGAGAAACATCACTGATGTTTCTTCTGAATGCTTCTGGAACATGTTCTGCTATGACCTCCAGAATATGATTTATACTCACGTTATAAGATGCACTATAGGCTATTATGTACACATACGGTCTCTATAATATGTCCGTTAGACCTACAACGTTAAGTGCATGTTAAGATTACTGGTATCCCGTTTATTAGATATGGGTTTGACGTAACTGTGCAAGACCCAAGGATAGCTCCACTATGTCCTTTGCTACCAGTTGGTTATAAGATGAAAACATTAAAAAGAAAATCACAATAGCTATGCGATAAATGTCTGTTTGAAACGTTTATAATAAAATGTGATAAATTTAATCATTTTCATCGTCACTCATATGTCCATCTCTTGTGTGGAAGGTGGGCTGTAGAACGATATTATCATTTCTTTTATATTGATGGAGTTGGGTGTGTTAGTACTAACTGTCTTTCTTTCTTCTACCAGACTGATCGCTCTAACTTTTTAAACTTAAATGAATTAGTAGTTATTTTGATATGGGATGCTCTTTTTTCTCCTATTCCTTTGTACTTTTCTTTGTTTATTGATGTACATCTTTTTAGTGTAGAGTAAATTGCTGTACAATTTCACATGTTTTTAAAGTGCCATCCACCATTGATATCTTTTCTGTATATTTTCTCTTTCCATTCAGAAATGCACAGAGGGCTTGGTAAAAGTTTTGAAGGATGCCGTCAACAGTCCATATGCTCCTGAATATGACATTGCTGGCATTGCAGACCCTTTTCTCCAAATAAGATTGCTGCGTATTTTACGAATCTTGGGCCATGGAGATGCTGATGCTAGTGATTTCATGAATGATGTCCTTGCTCAGGTCAGCTTCCATCTTTTATGTGATATCTTGATTAGCTTTCATGATGTCTGATAATTGTAAGTTTAGCTCGACTGTTTACTTTTCTCTTTGCTAGAGGAACTTGTGCTTGTATTTCAGCGTCAGCTAACTTATTCTTATATTTTTTAGTCATTAGGGTTTGATAAATTTGTGTTTTAACCAATATAACTTACAACAACCTACTTGTAAAAGTGTACTGACAGTCCTGAATTGAAGTCTGCTTACACTGCTTCTCCTGCTTAAATTCTCATTTCTAGGTTGCAACAAAAACCGAGTCAAACAAGAATGCAGGAAATGCCATCCTTTACGAATGTGTAGAAACTATCATGAGCATTGAAGATAGTGGTGGCTTGCGCGTTCTTGCGATCAATATATTGGGCCGGTTCTTGTCAAACCGTGACAACAATATCAGGTGAAGTGTCTTCTCTTCCATGGTATCAAATACTAAATGAAGTTGGAACATGAATTACTTTGAGTGGCCATATAGCACGATGACGTTCATTTTTACTTTGAATCGTGAGGCGTTTCATGTAAATAATCACTCATTTGGATCCAAATTTAAATCTTAATATGAAATACTTGAATATATAGATGTCAATGTCCTGCTTATCCTTCATGTTACCTTATGCCCACAGTCCACTTTGTCTGTCACTTATAGTTCAGCATTGTAAACCTGAAGTCTTGCATGGCAGATATGTTGCGTTGAACATGCTGATGAAAGCAATATCAATAGATGGTCAAGCTGTGCAGAGACATCGTGCAACAATCTTAGAATGTGTGAAGGTAACCATATTATGCATTAATTAGTACATTTATAAGAGTAATGAGCCCTGCATGTATAAAGACTAATTAGCACAAGAGATAAAATTTAACTTTTTGGACACTGAAAACTGTTTATTAGTCACTTCATTAGAGCTACATAATTGAGCATTTTTCAGAATATACAAACCTTTTTACACGGTATCTCAGAAGTGCACTATCTTTTTATTCAGGATTCAGATGCTTCAATCCGTAAAAGAGCCCTTGAAATTGTGTATCTTCTGGTAAACGAGACCAATGTCGAACCTTTGACCAGGACTTTAAAGGAGATCTTACTGCCAAAATTTGCTCCATTGTTGAAAAGTAAGTGAAGGGCCTTCCATTTTACTAAGTGTGGCTAATTGTCTTATGATAATTACGTAATTCTTGACACCACTGTCTACATGGTTTAAACTTCAAAAAGTAATATGATCATGTTAGCATACCTTCAAGGGTGGTGCATATAGAATTACTTTTGACCTGACTATGCGGAATAATTCTCTGTTTTCACATGTGACTGTTCTTATAGGCTTTCCCCGGATAAACTTTGGTACATTGATCAGATGCTCAAGGTTCTTTGTGAGGTATACATTTTTCTAATAGCTTTTCCATATTATACAGTAATTTCTTGTCCCCAGTTAATGCTGAACAGTATACATGTCAAATGCTTACAAATAGTTATACTAAATGCAACTGAGGCTCTTTCCCAGTAAAGGGAATGAGTGATTTATAATTTAATCTCTTCTTTCTGTTTGATCCATTATTACAGGGGGAAAACTGGGCTAGGTGGGTAACAGGCCAAAATGGGTAATTTTTGGTGGGGGTCGAAACTGATTGGGTTGGACCCGAAACATAGTCTGTCAAATATGATTACTTTATAGCATTCTATTAATAAGCGAGTTTATTGAATAAAGTAAATCTAAGAGGTTTTCAAAAATAATAAATATACTTTTGGATGATTACCCACCCATTTACCCATTTCCTCCATATTTGAACTGAAATAACCAAAATGGACCCGCTCATAATTTTCAAAATGGATACCTTTAGTGTCTATCAAGTATATATAATTCATGATATTCTCTCAAATTTAAATTTTCTTTGAAACTGTATTATTTCTTTTTGGTATATATGCTCCATGAATCCTTCACGTTTATTTCACCTATTTGGATTTCTCTGTGATCTTTAATGTATGCTTATTTTGGAACTAAATTTGTGTTTTCTTAATGAAATACTAAACTCTTATGCTAATGCTAATAGGCTGGAAATTATGTAAAAGATGAAGTATGGCATGCTCTAGTTGTTGTGATAACCAATGCATCTAACCTCCATGGATATACAGTAAGGTCGCTATACAGAGCTATCCAAACATCTGTTGACCAGGTACCACCAATTCCTTCTTAATAAGCCAAAAATTATCTGGTCAAATTTCGACTTTAATTTTAAGTTTTGTTCCCTATATCCACATGTTATCGATGTATAATGTTTTAACTGTTTTCATTAATATTTAGCATCCACAACCAAATCTGGCACACTCTCATAGTTGGTCTCTTAAAACCAGTCACCAGTGACCACCACTCCATTTTTCTTAGAAAGTTTTCTAAGTTTCATAGTACATAGTGAAAGATGATATGGAAAATTTGATTATATTTTCAAAGAGTACACTTAAGGTATCATTGTCAAGACATTAATACGTTTCATTCAGAACTACCATGCAGAAGCATGCACTTGCTGTTTTAATTTAGACACTAGTGTAATAGATTAAAGTTGATCGAATTATCAAGGAGAGATGAACAATTATAAAATGAAACAGAGTACATTACTTCAGCGTTTTAGAGTTTATGATTACCACGGTTTGTGTTTTCGCAAGCACAGGAATGAGTAAATTGTGATGAAAATGTGTGTGCATCTGTGTTTGCAAATGTGTTTTTGTGAATGACTACTTAAAGTCTTCATCTTTTAGTCTTGGTTTTGGTTTAGCATTTGGGCCCATTAGCTTACTTTTGATTTATATCACACGTATTGAGGAGGAAAAGTATCACATGATAGAAAAGATGTTTGATAACTACAAGTTTTAAAGACTTTTAAGTCTTCTAACTTCTAATGTGGGATTCTTAACTTTATTTCTTCATCATTTTCCACAAAACAGGACAAATTTATTTTTGGATTATTGAACCATGAATAAATAAAACAATAATTTGGGACCATCTAATTCAAATTGACTAGACATATTGCATCAATCAATTCTATCAGTTATCTAAAATACAAGACTTTGAAGTAGCTTTATACAAAGAGTGTTCTGATATGTATTGCAATGAAAATAATATAATTAGATAATCATTATGTATTTAAACTAAAGTATGAAATAGTTGTTCAACGATTTAATTGCGCCAAAACATAAAAGAAAATGTTATTGATGGTGAGGTTTGTTTCCATCTCTCATGAAATCCATCTTCATTAGTATTGGCTACAGTTCTTGTTTGATCCATTGCTATAACAAGGACCACATGTTGCTTGCACTAAACATGTACTCAGTTTCGTGTTCTGTTACATACTCTCGATAGTAGTGACTCGATCTAATTTTGCTTACAGTTTTATAAATATACCACTAAAGTCTTAGCGATTAATATGCTCCATGTTAGCGTGAAAATGCTCTTACTTTTTAAAACTGATTAGTAATGAACAAGAAATAAGTATGTTGGTAACTGCTGGTTTCTGGTGAAAACACCTAATATCCAGATGTTATAAACTAATTATTAGATGGTCTTATGTTATAATCTAGCCTGGAATTAGTTACATAAGATTAAATGACGCGAGAAATTTATATGATACAAGCTTAGTTGAAGAAGAAAGGCGAAGAGGAAAGGAAGCAGCAGAAAGAACAACAAAAACATGCCTTGGAGCTTTTATCTAGTACTACAACTAATGGAACTGACAGTGCTATGTTAATTGGCGGAAATCATAAATAAGGCTTCTGACCACCCAACTACTGATATTGAAATGGCAGATGCAGTCGAAAACGGTGAGTTTTTCAATTCAACTAGATTTTATTACTTCCTATTTTTTACTTTTAGTTAAATGACAGATCACATGTTACTACGTATTAAATATTGGGTTATAAATTATACTCGCAATTAATAATTAAGTTAAAACAAGATTTACTAAATTTCGGAAAATGAGCTTTTAACATTTCCAATCCTTCGAAGAATGAAAATACCCTGTTTTTGAAAAACACCAGAAAACTACGTATAACATGGAAAACACCAAGGCCTTTGGTATTTGAGTGGCCTATCAACCAAAAGGTGGGGTGATGCATAACATGTGAGTGAGTTTTTGCCTTTCATAAGAAATATCACATGGAAGAACAGTTTTACGTTCAGCGCATAAGTGAATGGACATTTAGGACCAAATTTCTGGGCCGAATTGGTCCTAGGGATGGTCTAATGTTTGCACTTGTTTGTACATCTGTATTCATTAACCAGCTATGGAGTTTCACATTACTGGTAACAGGAATACACAAAATGGGACTGGTGACGATTCAGTCATGGAGTCTGTGACTGCTTCACAGACAGGACAAAACAACACCGTTGGAACCAAAAGTTAGGATTTGGTCTTGTGGGCTCGGGAAAAGAACTACAGTCCTTCTCTATTCCACAAAGAGGAAGATGAGGATGCACAAATGGATAAAAGATCGACCTTTGGTTCCTATAGATTATTCAACCAAGAATTACAGGCTGTGAGAGAAACTACTCCCTTGCACCATCTTCTAATTTGGCTGCAGCTGCTGAATTTGCAAAACAATTGGACATGCAAATACAAAGAAGAGACCCGATTCAGAAAGGGAATGCAGTAGACGGTCCCATGATAAATCAAGCCATCGAGATAGGGACCGGAGGAGACTAATCAATCTAGAGATGAGACGAGAGAGAGAATGTGAAGACACCAGGTAATAAGAAGCTTTTGGATGCAAAACAATTAATTGACACCATTCCAAAACCAAGGACGAGTTGTTTTCGTATCCAATAAATTGGGCTACTTATGACATGGTTAGTATAAAATTCTTGCTAGAGTTTACTTATTAATGGATTGATTTTGATTATGCTTGATATCAAATTGAAGTTAAATAATTTTGTTAGTAATATACTGTAGGTTTTGTACTCATATTTACCACACTAGCAACATATAAAATTCAAATTTGTTTTATAAAAGAGCTTTTGTGGGTACAAAGCCCTACTTGATCTATTTCCACATAAAAAGCTACCTTATTTTGACTTGTTTCCAAATTCCAACTCACCCATTTTCCACTATTGAATATTGAATTGCCAAGGATTTTCTATTTTTATTATTTCCTATTATTAAGATTAGTGAAAGCTTTTGGAATGTATGGAATTTTTTTTTTTTTTTTTTTTTTTTTTATTTATAAATATATGGCATTCTTCGATTAATAAGGTCATATCAACATGAACTTTTTCTCCCGAGAAAAAAAGAATAAGAAAACTTAGGCATGCCTCTCTCCCCTGTATTTTGCCTAGAGTTCTTTCTTGTTGAGATCAAATTATTTTTTTTTTTATTTTATTTTTTTTTATTATTATTTTTTTACATTTGTTCTTTCAGAAATGGGTGTTAATGTATTTTGTTTGATAAAATATTATTACTGTAGTATTTAAGAATCAGATATTTGTAAAGATAAGGATTCCATTTGGGAATATGCAAAGACCTTAGGTGGTTTCCATAGATCAGATTAGTATGATTTGTAAGTTTGGTTAGTTAAATTTAGTGCCTTTTTTTCGTTTTCATTATACCATTTTTTATTTATGACGGATTGCATGAACGGATGAGACCATGGATCTCAAGAAAATAACCGAGTTTTTGGGTGAGGAAGAGACAACATTAGTAGATTATATTGTGTCAAGCACTCAAGAACACGTGACAGCAAATGAGATGTTAGAGCGGCTTCAATCTATTTTGGACGATGAAGCTGAAATGTTTGTGTTAAAGATGTGGAGAATGCTCATTTTGAAGTCAAGAAAGTGGAGACTGGTCTTGCAGGAAGAGCCAAGGCTTAAACGGTCTCCTTGTTGTCATCATTGTGGTATTGTTGTCTTTTGTTATAGCATTAGTACATTTCTTTTCAGTAACATTTTTAGACAACTTTGATAAAAGTCAAATCTAAAGATCAATTTAGCTGACATATCGCCAACATCTTCTTCTGAATAATTTGTTCTAAGATCTTTGAGCTAGTGTCATGTATCTGCAGAAACTATTTCGCTCATCCTGTAGTCCCAAGTTTCGCCCTTTTAAATCAAGCAAATTTTTGTCTCTGATTCTTATCTGTTCATAACTTACTGGTATGAATGATAATTACTCGGGGTTGCTTGGAAGTGATTGCCTATTCCCATATGGTAGTGCGAATATGCAATAACTTCTAAGCGGTAGATTATAGTAAAGCTTAATGAGATAAATTAGCTTGTTATGGACCGAGTTGCATGTTTTTAGCGTGTATGTGCATGCTTTTGTTGCTTTGAAGATGTGCTAAATATTTGTAGGGATATTGCTAAGGCGCACTTAAAGGACACGCCGCTGAGGCGTAGTTTGCAAAGATACATTTTTTACGCAAGTATGTCACTTGATCTATGTTTTATTACATGAATAATGGGTGTTCGATTCTGCCTCAAGCATCTTTCATCATAATATTTTGCTCCTACCCCATTTCATGATAAATATTAAATTAATGTATATGCAGGAAATTATAAATATTAAAATGAAAACATGAGTTACTGTGATATTTAAATGAATACACAAAATTGTACATGTATGAACAACTCATGTTGTTTCTTTTTCTGAGATTGTGCAAGGATATATGAAAAAGTTTTTTTTTTTACTACATGTGCCCAATAATGACTTATGTTATATTTCTTTAGAAGTTTAATCTATACGTACACGGGTTTGAAAGTTAAATATGGTTACAATTATTTTAACAAGAGTATAAATATTAGAAAAAAAAAAAAAAAAAAAAAGCATGACCTCATAAGTTATTATGATGTGAAAAATAAATATATATGACAACCCACATAGTTTTTCTAGGGTCATTACATGCTATTAAACATGCATATTGTTTAGAACATGATATTGGTAATTAAATTTAAATAACATCAACCTCAACATCATGACAGTTAAACAAAGTCAAATCCTACGTCCAACAAAAATCTATATAAAATATTAATCGATATTAATAAATAATGAAGAAAGCGGAAGCGGAGGGGTATTATAACTATATAATATAAGGATTTTACATATTTTTATAGAATAATCTTATTTAACGATCCTGCATATGCACTATGTTAAAAACTGGTTCAAAACAACAAGAAATCTCCTATCTCCTCAAAAAATATCACAAGATAGAAAATGATGTCTAATAAATACTTTGTAAGACTCATGAGTTTCCTAACACGTCTGTTTTGAGATCATTAACTTAAGTCTTCATCATATTTTCCACAAAATAGGACAAATTTATTTTGCATACTTTTGAAAAAACAAGAAGATAATCCACCTTTAAATTGTTGGACATAGTAAAGCTATGGCTTTCTCCTATGTCGAGAAATTTTGAAGTAGGAATTAGTCAAGCTTCAAAGCATGTATAATTTTTTTTAAAATCAAAAATATGATATTTCCAAAAAAAAAAAGCAATATGATATTTCCAAAGGTTATCAATAAATATCACCAAATAGAAAATGGTGTTTAGTAAATATAAGTTTTTAGGAGTTACGAGTATCCTAAAGTCGAATTTGGGACTTCATATTATTTTTCATAAAATAAGATGAGTTTTTTTTTGTTTTTTTGAATGAGCAATAAAAATAAGACAAAATTTGGGCCAATCCACTTTAAACTTGTTGGACTGTTAAAAGAACGTATTTATTATATTACTACAAATGTATAAAGTCTTCATTTCCGTATATGATATGGAAATTAAGGTTTAGATTGATTTATGTTATTTATATGACGTTATATACTTGTTTGTTTATTAAAACTAGTGATAAAAAAATAGTGATAATATATGTGCACGTACGAATTTTTAAATAAAATTTTCGTTATGATAAAATTAATTAAAGTTTATCATTTTCCGAAACTTTTATTCGTAAGTAGTTTACTAAGGGTATTTATGTTTATATCGTAGTAACCCGTGCTTTCATTTTAATATTTATTTTTTGTTAATAATAATTTTAATCGTATTAGTTTTAGCCCGTGCATAGTTTTTGGTTAAATCATGTAAAACATTTAATACTCATATGGTTATATTACTCGTGTACGCATGAATTTTAATATAATTTTTTCAATATATATTAATATTGGTAAATACCCGTGCTCTAAGTTTAATATTTTTTCCCGCTAATAATAATTTTAGTTGCATTTAATTTCTAAACCCGTGTATGCACAGTTAAACTTATAAAGAGAAATAATATAAATCGTTACTGAACAAAGATAGTTTAAAAAATTGTTTAGGTTATCCTTATTTAAACTCATTAAGAGGAATCAATGAGTTGTTATGTATATATAGAATGTCGTGTGTCCATTTACATATCACAATAACTTGTACTTTCATTTTATATTTAAAATCCTCTTCATATACATTAATTTAATCTATAATTATAATAATATTTATAAATTACAACAAAATATAAGTTGTGTATTTTTTAAAAAAAATCTAAGGTTATAAAGTATAAGGTATAAGCTAAAATTAATAATAAAAAAAAAAAAAAAAAAAAAAAAAAAGTTATTAATGGACCTTGAAAGTGATAAGTTTTATAACTTATTTAAACATGTACTCTCTTTTTTTCTTCTTCTAGTTTTTCCTTTACAAAATTGACACTTATATTTTTATACTTATTTTTCTATACACGATTTTTTTATAAATCTGACCATGGAAAGTTCAATTTTGACTTTCAATTAGTCAATATGATTGTTATAAATGAAGCTCTCTTGTTGGTCAAGTTACAATTGATTCAACATTTATTTATCATCTTGTACAAATAATGTGCTAGTAATTATTAACAACTATATTTATTAAACGGTATCAATTAATATCACCACAAAATATAAACAATTATGTTTCAACAAATACGCACCACAAAGTTTCTTCAATTCACCGTTATAGTCTTTTCGTTATTTCAAATAACCTCACTAACATCCTCTATTCATTATAAATGTAAGTTCAATTCCTAATACTACCTTTTGTTGCCTTATAAGTTATAATTATATTCTTCTTAAATTATTTGCTTTAATTTTCTTATCTTGTGATGTTCACGAGTTAGTAATCTATATATTAGTGGGAATTTATTTTGAATTAAGTTAAGCTATTTTGACCATTTTTATCGAGGCTCGTGTATGTTTACATGGTATTTTATTTATTTATTTATTTATTTTATTTTTAAGTTTACTGAATCAACATAGATGAAAATTTTGATTTTGTTGAGTTTATAGATGGATCAATATATCATTCTCGGAACTATATATATTTTATATAGGTGTGGTTTATATTAGGTTATCTAGCTTGTTACTTTTATGAGCCGATCCACTCGTGGCTTGCAACTTTAGCTCAAGCCCGAGCTTTACATACAAAACTCGTTTGGCCTCATGAGCCCTAAGCGGTATTTGAAATTTTGAGTTTAACATTTACGAGATGGCATGGTTTATTGCATTGGATATAGCAACTCCTTCGTTATAGCTTTTTTTGCCAAATCGTTAAGCGATAGCTGTGAGCCCGAGCCCATACCACGTGCCGAGCTTTAAAATTTAAGCGAGTCGAGCTTGAGCTCGAGTTATGTGTAGTGCTGAACGGATGTTACTTTACTTGGGCCCATTTCTTTGGTTTAACATCTAGAGGGCACGATGCATTGGATATTTCGTTATAGCTTTTTGTTTATTAAAGTTTTAGCGCCATCGTTATGTGTAGACGGATGTTATCGAGTTTATTTTTTCTTCTTTTTATTATTTTTAGTGAGGTTTTAGTTGAGTGTTATAGGAATGTTATTAGGAGAGTGTTTTTTTGTTACGTATTATAGGAATATTATATGATAAAACACGATGTTCTAGGTGTATAAAAACACTTATAACATTGTATATATGGGACCTAGCTCTCTTATATTTATATTTATATCACATAACAATTGGAAGACCAGTGGAGTTGAATTGAAACTAATACTTTCCTTAACAGTATCTAATCGTAGATTTTAGTACTGTTACAAGTAAAATGAATGAAAAATGAATTGATTAGCATATCTGAAGCAATAAACTGATCATTAATTGAAGATTGATGTAGTTGAATATATAATTAGGTGACCTTGTATTTTTTTTTTCATTTTGATTGCCGATAAACTTCCATGATTCTTATGGATGGGCCAATTTTTTTTTTTATCTTTGGGTGGTCAAAACAATATCTCATGACATAACAAAAGGAAGGACCTAATAAAATTTGGGGTAGGCCATATCTTAGTAGTCATGGAAGGATGCACATGCAATAAGTACAAATTGCAAAGACTTGACTTGAGAGTCTTTAGATGTTTTAGTCTGCACCATACAATTTTTTCTGAGAGAAAAATCTCTTATATGCAACAGGGACTTTGATCTATTTTCCATGAGTTTTATCCATGTCTTTTCTGCACCATACAATTATTCTTTTCCTAAGTCTATATAAAGCTGCATAGAGGCATATATGTTGATAACTCAATACAAATTACATACAACATATACATTATGAGAGAAAATATTTGCTTTTACTTTATGCAAACTCATGTTTTGTTTATCTTTTCACTTGTTCTACTATGGTTTAATACCACGGCAGCCACTTCCCTTGGCCACAAACTGGTTGTAGCAGCAGGAGGGGCTACTAATACGTGCATCGATAATGAGAGAGAAGCTCTTCTTGGTTTCAAAGCTCGCCTTCTAGACCCCGATGACCTGCTCTCTACATGGAGACCCGAAGAAGAAGATGATTGTTGTAAATGGAGTGGAGTCACGTGCGACAACCAAACAGGTCATGTCACAATGCTTGACCTGATGTGCGACTATTCTACAGGTCGTGTTGGAGGTGAGATTAGCATTTCATTGCTTAACTTAACTTACCTGAATCATCTAAATCTGTCCGAATGTTCTTTTCATGGAACGATCCCTTCGTTTATTGGCTCCATGACTCATTTAACTTATCTTGACCTTTCTTATAATGAGTTTACTGGAACCATTCCCACCTTTATTGGTAACATGACCCAGTTTATTTGGAACCATTCCCTGGCACCTTTCCCTGTTCATTGGTAACATGACCCAGTTAATTTCTCTTCACCTTTCTTATAATCAGTTTACTGGCACCTTTCCCAAGTCCATTGGTTCCTTGACCGCTTTAACTATTCTTGACCTTGAAGGGAATCAGTTGGTTGGAACCATTCCCTTGTCCATTGGTTATTTGACAAATTTAACAGAGCTTTACCTAGGTCAGAATAATTTTAGTGGAACCATTCCCGAGTCCATTGGTTCCTTGACCAAACTAACAGAGCTTTACCTAGGTGAGAATAATTTCAGTGGAATCATTCCAAGATCCATTGGTTCATTGACCAAATTAACTAGCCTTTACCTAGATGATAACTCTCTCCATGGAACCATTCCTCCAGAATTTGGAAACCTCACCAATTTGCTAAATCTTTCACTAGGATACCTCGGTAGTTGTACAATTGAAAACTTAGATTGGTTGTCTTCTCTATCTTCTTTAAGTGACCTTTATATGGATGGAACTTCTCTGGCCAAAGCAAATAACTGGGTAAATGTAATTATAGGTCTCCAAAACCTAGAAGAGTTAACCTTAGTTGAATGTGACCTCTCAAAAGTCATGCATCCATATTCTTCAGTTGTCAACTCTTCTTCATCTATTGCTCACCTTTATCTCGATAACAACAATCTCAACTCATCAAGTTATCGCTGGTTGTGCCCATTAGTTGGCAATAGGCTTAAGGATTTTTCATGTTTCTGGCAACTCGTTTGATGGGAATCTTTCAGATTTTCTGAACAACTTGTCTCGATGCACATCCCCAAATATGTTACAGTTATTAGATGCTTCAAATAACCAATTAACAGGGTCATTGTCTGATGAGATTCAAAACTTTTCATCCCTAAATATGTTGCGCCTAGATTCCAATCAGTTAAATGGAACAATAAGTGACAAATTGTGGCAACTACCCACACTTGAAGAACTGTACCTATCTTCCAATTCTCTTAGAGGTGTTATCTCTGAAAACATTGGAAAATCAAATCTTGTGTATGTAGATCTTTCATACAACTCACTCGAAGGAGTTTTTTTTAATGATGACGTGTCAAACCTTTCTATGAGTGTAGAGTATATTGATTTCAGCTCTAACAAGCTAGGACCTCGTTTCCCCAAATCGATACAAAAATGAAAAACTTAGGCATCTTGATCTTTCCAACAATAGCATTTCAGACACAATTCCTACTTTTCCAGCACAAGTAAGTTTTTAGATCTGTCCAGAAACAAATTATCAAGGAGGAATCTCTTTCTTGTGCCAAATCTATGAAAACTTTTCCGCACAAATTTCTTGATCTCTCACATAATTCATTGACCGGGCAACTTCCGGACTGCTTGAAGAATTTGACGTATCTAAAAGTTCTTAATTTAGGCCACAACATGCTATCAGGATATATTCCTCCCTGTGTAGGACGTTTGGGTCAACTCGAGACGTTATCTTTATACAACAACAGCTTCTCTGGAGAATTGCCATTGTCTTTGAAGAATTGCACCAAGTTGAGCCTTTTGGACTTGGGGGCCAACAAATTATATGGTAATATTCCTGTTTGGATTGGTAAAAACTTGTCAAGGTTGTACGCTCTTAGCCTAAAATCAAACAACTTTTCTGGAGCCATCCCTTCAGAAATATGTCAATTAGTAAGTCTTCAAATCTTAGACTTGTCATTTAACAATCTCCATGGAACAATCCCATCGTGTGTGCATAATCTTACTTCCATGGTTCAAGAAGGATTGTTTACGGAACAGAATCAACATCATTATAGTAGTCTTGTTAATCTTACAAACATTTCTTACCCTGTTGACGATAGCTATATTGACCATCTGTTGATTCAATGGCACGGAAAGGTACATGAGTTTAGTAGAAATCTGGGATTGGTGAAGACAATTGATTTGTCAACCAACAATCTCACAGGACAAATCCCATACGAGATTACCAATCTGCAGGGATTAGTAGTACTAAACTTGTCACGCAACGCCTACTTGGAGAGATTCCAAAGACATTGGTCAAATGAAAGAACTTCAAACTTTGGATTTATCCAAAACAGTTTCTCAGGAGGGTTGCCATCAAGCATGTCTAAGATGAATTTTTAAATTATCTTGATGTGTCGGATAATAACTTGTCTGGGAGGATTCCATCAAGCACTCAACTCCAGTCCTTTGAACCATCAAGGTTCATTGGAAATGCTGGACTATGTGGACCTCCCTGACCAAGTATTGTCCTTGAGATAAAGAACTTGAAGTAACACCTGTAGTCCGTGAAAGTAAGAATGATGCGAAAAGTAGATGAACTTATGAGATGGTTTTATATCGGAGGGGCCACTGGTTTTGGTACTGCATTTTGGATAGTATTTGGCACTTTACTTTTTAACCGTCGTCTGAGACATGCTTTTTTCAGTGTCAAGATAGCTTGAAAGATTGGGTGTATGTTAAGGTGGTGGTGTTCATGGCAAATGGCGAAGGGTTTGCGTAGTTGTATATGCTTTTGTTGTGTGTATTTTTTCATCTACTTATTATTGTTCTTATAATGTTAGGTACATAATATTGTTATTTCATGCTTCACTTGTATTTGGCAATGGTTTTTAGTCCCGGTTATTAATAAAATTTCCACTAACACCATGGGTGGCCATTTCCCCACGCCGTGTGATATACGGCATATCCATATGTTCATATATTATAAAATGTATAATAACATGATGCACGGAAGGTGTTTACTAAAATGCTTTACATAAAATTGCAACATATATACTTGATGATGTTAAGGTATCATGGCTTGCTAAAGTGAACAAACATGAACCTTTACGATAAGATATCATGCTTCAAAAGCAACTGCTGGGGGTGTAATACATGCCAATGTAGGCTATATATTACGTTTGAAGTCTAAGTGTGGTGTAAAGACTGTAGCGTTGTTTTAGTCTTGATTACAAGGCACACGAAATAAGCTCTCGACGCACCTAAGAAAATCTGAATAATGATATCTTTTTTCTTTGTAAGCTTTAGTTTTGTTTCTTAATCGCTAAAATAAAAATCATCAATATTGATTCGTATTCCTCAAAGAGATACACTTGAAGTTGGTTTCTTGTTTTCAGTTGATTTTCCGAATTAAAAGATTTCCTTACGAGTTACGACCTTTCCGTGTTTGTCGCGTATCATTGTCGTCCATGATAAAATGATGTGTAAAAAATAAGAAACAATAAGTTATTTTACAAGTAATACAAATTTAAATTATACACATGTGTATTTTTTATCCGTTAAATAGAGATTGAGTGTATGATGTTGTGGTATTCTAAAGTGTTGTATTTATAAGAACAAAACTAGTTTGCGTGTATCAGAGATTTTTTAACTTTACCTCTAATAATTTTCATAATAGTAAAAATTTGGAAATGCAATATTTTTGGGAAATGACTTAGGAATTTAATACTGAGACGGTTATTTTTAATTGTGATACATAATTTGGTGTATAAATATAGCAGCTCTAACCAATTGTCTAAATCTAAATACTAACTCGTGGGGAAAGATTCACATATTATTATCTTGAGTTAATATACAAAAATGTTATTAAATTTTCTAAGAAAACAAAAATGTTCGTCTAAGCAACGAACTTTCATTTTATTCATATAAGTTACTGAACTTATAAAACATGGTACTTGAAGTTACTGAACTTATAAAAAATATCATAAACAACACTGAACTTGTAAAAACAAGGCATTTATGTTACCTAACATATCCAATAATATATAATTAATTTAGTCCCTCATATTAACACTAAAATATATTTCCTATAAGTTTAGTAACCCAAGTAAACAAAATAAAAGTTCAATACCTTAATCAAACTTACCCTTATTACCTTATCGTGAGATTTTTTTTGAATACACCAAGACCTACAACGAAAACAACCTCAACCAAACACATTATCAATTTGACTTTGAAATAAATCATCAATAAATTAAGGGTGCGTTTGGTTTGCAATTAGAAATCACTATTGGTATGAGTTTGATAGTATGTTGTAACTGGTATGGGAATAGATTTTTAAACCCACCATTTTATTTTTATTTTTTTTTATTTTTTTGAAAGGCACAAAGATAAATAAGACCCCAAAAAGCGAAAAAACCAAAATACAATACAAGGCATCCCTCCTCAATTAACAAGCTAATTAATAGAGGAAGGACACAAAAGAAACAAAAATACATCAGCAAACTCTCTAAAACTCGAAATACTATGCATGTATGAGGACACCCTTATTTGTGGGTTTCAATCCCAATATCAAATGGCATGGAATTAGTTATATAAGATTAAATGACGTGAGAAAAATTATTGCCGGAAACTTTTTAGTTGCAATCATGTAAAAGTCATAATTTTACATTTATGCTTACTTACATGATCCAAGTACTAACCACGATACTTGAGCCTCAATTCTCATTTAATTTTTTGATTTTGGTTTTCACATCCACATTAGTCTCATCTTGTCATTGAGTTTCTTTTGGCATATCATATTATGAAAACTTATTGCGTGAAATTTTTTATGTAAAAACTATGTAGTTGTAGCATTACTCAATATTGATACTTGGGTTTTCCTCAAACTTTTTATAGGAATATAAATTTCAAAATAATGACAATTAAAGAAAAACTTATCAAACAGGGTTAATATACAAATATGTTTTTAAACTTTCTAAAAAAATTCGTCTAAGTTACTCAACTTTCATTTCGTTCACTTAGATTGCTGAACTTTTAGGAAGCATTTTTTAGTGTTGATTGGAGTGACTTAATCGTATATTTTTTTTATATGTTAAGTAACATAAA
Organism: Chrysanthemum lavandulifolium; assembly: GCA_022545495.1. NCBI lineage: Eukaryota > Viridiplantae > Streptophyta > Magnoliopsida > Asterales > Asteraceae > Chrysanthemum > Chrysanthemum lavandulifolium. Next base: position 27,802,793 of record CM040241.1, on the reverse strand, counting down.
TGTCTAATTTTTTACAAGTTTGGTGTTGTTTGTGAATATTTTTTATAAGTTCAGTGACCTCAAATGTCATGTTTTATAAGTTCAGTAACCTAAGTGAACAAAAGTAAAGTTGAGTAACTTAAGCGAACTTTTTTTAAAAGTTTAGTAACATATTTGTATATTAACGTTATCAAATATGAGTTTCATACATTATGTTCGCTAATATGGCTGCACGCCATTTGGAAAACATCCAAATGTCTTTATCAAGTTAATAACATAGGATACATAATGCATGCTAATAACATAACTAGATGAGATTTTTGGTGTTTTATATATTCAACACCACACAAACGTATACGTATTGGCCACGAAATATTGGTAGGACATCAAAAGACCATGTCACTCATAAAACAAAAGGAACTAACTTGTGTGGTGTGATCCAAGAAAAGGAACTAGTCGACTCATAATTTTACTCCAAATTCACTCATTTAATACCTAAAATATAGAATGACAAAATTACATTAATATATGCAACTAATTAAACAAATAACGTTGTTGTTTATCATTTACACATAATATTACGATATATTAATTTTTCATAATCTCACACCACAAGCCCACGACCACAAAAATTATCACAAATCATCGAAAAATGCAGTCCAAAAAAATACAAAATGATCATCCATTTACATATTACTCGCCTCCGTTGCTATGCGTGAGTACTGTGCTAGTACTTATTAACAACTATACTTATTAAATGGTAGTTAATATGAAACTAACAATCCTAAAAATTATAGCAACTCTCACCACAAAAATATAAAGAATTATGTGTCAACAAATACGCACTACAATTATTTCAACTCACCGTTTTAGTCTTTTCATATTTCAATTAACGTCATTAACATCCTTTATTCAATACTCGCATAGTACCCGCGCAAAGCAGCGGCGGTACCCAACATGTCAGTTTTTCTCGTACATTGATCTTTAAGCGGTATGCAATGATAGTTAGTATTTGACGGTCTACCCGTTTGATAGTTCGAAAAGAGTAGATGCGTTTTTGAATTTTCGTAAAGTATATTAATACAAATATAGATATCCATACTTATACTCATTTGAACTTTGTATAACTTGAATGTTTATGATAAAAATTACAACTATAAATTTGTATTATTGTAAGTTTGTAATATCCATTTTAATACTAAAATTTAGTGTGTCATTAATGTACATTATAATGCAATTATTATAGTGTAAATTTAATTATATGAATTACTAATTATAGTAAGATGCACAGACTTAAAAAATTAAGACTTCCTTCATACATTATAAGATAGTAAAGATAAGTGTAAGTTCAATTCCTAGTACTACCTTTTTCAGCCTTATAATTATATTATTATACAACTTCGCCAAAACACATACTTTACTCATGAATCTCTGCCTACTAGATTGATTAATAGTATTCTCGTTAAATTATTTACTTTTTTTTATCTTGTGATGTTCAAGAGTCAATAAGCCAGTGATTATGTATATATTATGTGATAACTCACAATTTTTCAGGTCAATATTTACTAAATAACTCGAGCTCATTCATTTTGAAAGTTTACTTGTTCTTTTAACTCACAACGGGGAAGTTATCCCGCACACAACGTAAAACGTCATTGAACGTGTACCGACACAAGGCTAGTGTCTACTCATAACGATATGTTTTGAACATCATGATCACATTACGCAAGTCATATACATTTACATTCGCTATTTTACATATAATCGTTAATTTAAATCATGTAAACCAGAAAACGGCTTTTAACGTAAACTGGCATTATACAAGTCAAGTCTACATAAATTATATGTCATATGACTATTTCAGTCACATTTTTTAAATTTACACTTTTTATTTTTAAAATTTTACTTAAAACACCATCGTCACGCATTTACGCATGCATGTAACCATATCACCTTTGTGTCTCTTTCAAAACCAACGCTCAAGGAGCCTCAAGAGTACCTCAACCTTGTTTCTTTCCTAATATGAGCTTACATGATCTTGTGACTAGGTGTTTGACTATTCAACATACTTTGAATACATATATAAAAAGAGGGTCTTTCTTAGCCAGCTTTTTCAATTTAAAAAAACAAAACAACACTCACTCACACACATACATACACGACAGATTCTTAGGATGGAAACAAGCATTTGGAGTTGAAAAATCTTTAGTTTGATAATTAGATAAAGGGTTGTTATTAAAAGCTAGAACTTGGAGTTGAATTTGGGTTATAGTAGTTGTTCTTGGTTTTATAGCACTTCGGGTTGAATTTTTGGTGCATTTCTTGAATCATCTCCATTCCTACCTTTGTAAGCATCCTCAAATATTTATTTTTATTCATTCATATCATGCATACATGAAACCTTATCACCAATATTTGCTTTTACTTTAAAAACTTTGTTTTTCTGAACTTATTACACAAAAGTACGTGATGTGTAGGAATTTTCTTTTGTGTAACTTGCTATCCAAAATGATTTTGTTGGCAAAACCTTATTAAAACGCTCAAATATAATGTTATTAAGGTAATACATTTAGTCTAGGTCTCGCGAATGTGTAATACCCATAATTTTCGAAAAAGTGCTCAACTATCTGATGATTTGCATTTTCACAGATTTCACACCAAAACTCGAAGGGTTATTAAAGCTTTGGTCATTATACCTAAATAGGATGTTATTAGTATGATATAATCAACATTTAGGACTCGCCAGGAATGCATGTTCAACAATCCTTTGTTTTTCAAAAAGATGGCAATCTACCAGATAGTTGCACGCCTCACAGCCATCACACCAATATTTATTTTGTTGTTTAAATCTTAGTCACCTTGCTTAAATATGATGATATTAATTCGACATATTCAACACCTAGGAAAATCAGGAGAAACCCCGACACTTGAATCTTAAAAACAGAAACTATATATTTTTTTAAATGTGGCTGTTGGACCATACTTAGGCATGATTATAGGTTTCCTAAGCCAGGTTATATGGACCACAATAGTCACAAAAAATGTAGCCCACGTAACCACCTAGACATAGCAATTTGAATCAGGTCAAACCGAGCCTTAACGAAGAAGTTAAGATTACTAAAAGTTAGGGAAAAAAATCTAGGCAAGTACATAATTATGAAAATAAAAACCAAGTATTGAAACAGATTTCTAGGTGACCATGTTTGGGTCAGTTTTTCTCATAGATAATGTCCGATATGGTAATAAGTGATCAGTGATGATTTTCTAGTTCACGTGGTCTTGTTTTCAGTAAGTCCAATCCCGCGTTCAACATATTAGTAACAAGTAACTTATGGCCTTCTAAATTTTCCCAAAAACTGCCAAGAAACACAGAAAATGGCTTCACCATCCGACTTCATGGCAACTTTTAAGCTTGCTAAATTCCAAAAACGCTATAGACCCCAAAGGAGACATATGTAGAATTTACTACCTACTTTCTAATGCCCCTGAAATTAATCAAAAATACTAAGTAAGAATGCTTTACGGACCAGAGAATTAGGCCACTCGCCCATTTTTCAAAAGTTTGAAAAATAACTAAAATTGATATATTTTGACGTAAATTGTCATTTTTCATGTAAACTTAAACGCAACGTATATTGGTGATAAAATCTTACAAAATGCATATGCACGACATACATAACATGTTCGCGACGTAAAACCCGATTATTTTACATTAGGTCACGGTTAGGGACTTTGTATCGTTTTGCATGCCATCACTCGTTTACCGACATTCACTATTCGCTTGAGGTGAGTTCATGGCCCCTATTTTACTTTTTTTAAAATATTTTTGGGAGAGAATACATGCTTGTTTTTACTTAAATTCAATACTTATTTTACTTGAATACGATATGATATTTGTTTACTCAAAACATTACTTCTTTTACTTGAATACTTGTTTGGTTACTCGAATACATTACTTATTTCACTCGTTACATACTCAATTATTTTCTCTTGTACACAAGTTCTTAAACAACTACGGATTACCTAAGCTAGTACTATTGCCATAAAGTCCCCACACATCATGAACCGAGAATTACGTTGTAAGCGCGAATATTATGAATAGATCTATTGGGATTGAACTCCCCGTCCATAGTAGGATAAGCTCTACTGACCACTAGTACGAGTCGGACGAACGTATAATTATTTGAGGTAATACTAGGTGTTTTGGCAAGACACCCATTGGGGCAAATATACATATAAAATACTTAAGGCTTCTGTTCCATGAGCTTAGGGCAATTTGTTTACTTTTACGGGACATAACAATCATACTTTCTAAAATCTTGTGGTACACTATTACACTTAGTTAATGGCAAATTTTCAGTTTCAAGACATTGTGGGTTACACAATGATCTCATCATTTTCACAACATCGTGGGTTACAAAATGGTCTCATTCTTTTATGATATTGCAAGAGATTCAATGATTACTAAATTCTTTTGATAATCATACCTCTTACTTTACATTATTCTTTACATAAACCTATGAACTCACCAACAATATGTTGACCGTTTTAGCATGTATTTTTCTGGTACCTGATTTTGGCATAGTTAGCATTCAAGAAGTCTCACTTAGAGGTCATTCTCTATAACTTGAACTCTTTATTATGAAGTAGCACCCCATTGACGATGCCTTCCGCTGCGGTATTTTTGGGAGTGTTACATATTAGACTACGCGCACCAAGGTTAGTCGACCAAGGTTGTTGATCTATTTTAACACATACAGACCTTGACAGATCTTGAGCACTCGTGGATCGTTAGTGTTGCCTATGTAATCATAAGCAAACTAATAGAAAATCTCTACAACTAGTATTCTATAGCGGAATGTAAATACAAGTTGTTATAACTAAGAACACTTTGATCCTCTATGGATCTTTTATTAACTGAAACACTATGTTTCGAATGAGTTGTCTATTACAAACTATTAAGTTCCTTTTATAGACAAGGAACCCTAAACTATTACTACCCAATCGACTAAACATGCAAACATGCATTTAATGACTAAACACTAAACAATATTGAGCAGTACATTAAAACCCATGCTAACCTCGGGCAGTTCAAGAATAATGATGAGTTAGCATTTAAATAATAAAGCGCATGCTGATCCTAGTCAGCTTCCACCCTTCAGCAGAAACACGGCACGGCTTCTATACTTGAGAATCTCTTCTTCAACAGATTCGCTTCTACTTCAGCAGAATCCTTCTAAAGAGATGATGCAGTAAATCCTACTTCACATAATTCCCAACAATCCTCCCTAAACCGAATTTGACTTGGTTAAGTTCCGCTTCCTACCTTGATAGATTTTAGAGACTTCAAGATTTAGAGGATTGTTCTCAAACTTCGAGCAAAGAACCAATAATAATCGCATCTCTATGATGACCAAACTTTGAAACACCATGTCTTTGCAGCAACAATTGACATTGTGTACATCAAAACTCATTAGTTGCATACTATTCTCATCACATCCAGGTGTGTTAACTCCCGAGAGGTGAATCATTGAAAATAATGGATTTGATGTCTCTTTACCAATAGCCATTACTACTGGAGTAGCCAAATGTTTAAGTTCAAAACTATGGTACATCGATAACCATCTCGATTTATTGGCAAACCATAAACCATATAAACGGATTTGATGTGTCTTTACCGTAGCCGCTTGCTCAGACTAGTCAATTCTTAGAATTGGCGAATTGATAACCAAATATGGATTCGATTGCCTTTACCACAAGCCATATACTTGTGGGCTAGCCAATTCTTGGATTCCAACAAGGAATTTACCATGGTGAATTGATGACCATACAACTCTCGTGATTAAGCATGGGTGTTTGCACCCCATGATTTTGAGCAAATCATTACAATTTATCAATGATTTGATGTGTCTTTACCAAAGTGCACTTTGGACTAGCTAACTCTTTGATATACACAAGGTATATCCGTGAGTTAAAACCATCAACAAATTACAACAAACCCGCAAAAGAAATTTTTTTTTTTTTTTTTTTTTTTTTTTTTTTAACTAACTAAGAAAAACAAACAAGACAAAGAAAAATCCTCCCCGAGGCATATGCCTCCCCGAGGCCTATGCCTCCCTTAAACTTTGGAGTTAAGGGTTAACATTCTAATATTGACCACTAGGTGTTGAAACCTTGGTCCATCAAAAGCTTTTGTTAATGATCCGCCACATTATCATCTCAGATGAATTTTAGCCACATTTATCAAATGTTTTCATATGCATCTCTTATAAAATGGTGCCTAATTTCAATATGTTTTGTTCTCATTGTGAAAAACTGGATTTTGACAATGCATATGGTACTGATTATCAATAAAAGAGTTGTGTTCATGAAGTTATACCCATAATCCAAAGAATTGGTTTTGAATCCAAAGGACCGTCCACAAAGAATTTGCAGAAGAACATACTCGCTCAAAGAGTTGAGGTAGCCACAATGGTTTGTTTCAGACCGCCAAGAAATCAATCTTGTTCCAAGGAATTGACACCTCCAGTTGTGGATCTCCTATCCAGATTTGCACCAAGATAATCACTATCACTATATGCTTCCAACTTAAAAGGAGATTCTTTTGGGTACCAAAGGCCTAAATGAGGTTGGACTTTGAGGTACTTAAAGATCTTCTTGACTGCATTGAGATGGGAAGTAAGTGGAGTGACTTGATGTCGAGAGCAAACACTCACAAGAAAGGTAATATCGGGCCTTGAAGTCGTTAGATACATTAATGAATCAATCATAGATCTCAGTATAAGTGAACATTCTGTGAAGATCCGTTCATTGTTGGCTTTTGTTTTTGAAGCTTCATAAGGTGTTGTGGCGCTCGACACCTTCCATACCAAATTTCTTCAACATGTCCTCACATATTTATCTTGAATGATAAAATCCCATCTTGTTCTCACGAACTTGGAGACCCAAAAGAAAGTAATCTCCCCATAGCACTCATCCGAAATTCTCCTTCATCGATCCTCAAATTCCCGCACCAAGCTTCTTTAGTGGATCCAAAAATGATGTCATCCACATACACTTGCACAAGTATGATGTCTGTCGAGTTCTTCTTCAAAAAAAGAGTCTTATCAATGGCACCTCTTCTGTAGCCATGCTTCAGCAGAAATGATGAAAGCCTAGCATACCATGCCCTTGGTGCCTGATGAAGTCTATAAAGTGCTTTAACGACCTTGTATACATGATTAGGATGATCTGGGTCTTCAAATCCTTTGGGTTGAGTGACATAAACTTCCTCTTCTATCTCACCATACAGAAAAGCACCTTTAACATCCATCTGATACAGCATGAAGCCTATGTAGGATGCATATGCCAAGAAAATTCAAATAACCTCTACTCTAGCAACAGGTGCAAACACTTCATCATAATCAATCCCTTCCTCTTGCCTGTAACCTTGAGCAACTAATCTTGCTTTGTTTTTAATAACCACACCCCTAGCATCTCTTTTGTTCTTCAGAATCCATTTAGTTCCTATAACATATTTGCCATCTGGTAATGGTACCAAGATCCAAACTTGTTGGTTTTGAAACTGTTGCATTTCTTCTTGCATTGCTTCAACCCAACTTGAGTCTTCAAGAGCTTGGGAGACACTTGTTGGTTCTACTTGAGAAAGAAAACATGCAAACTGACAATGCTTGAAGTATGTGTGATTGTCTCTTCACCGATTTGAGACATAGAGAGAAAAGCAACTGTCTAAATTTAGGACTAGAGATAGCCCTTCGAGTTCTAACAGAGCTAGAATGTCACCAATAATATTGACCGAGGGTGAGTTATGTTGATTCTTTTAGTAGCAATGGGGTTGACATCAATGGTGGGTTCAAGATTAGACACGTTAGTACAAAAGTTGTGTCATAGGAAGGTGAGTTGAAAATGCCGATTGGGTTGATGATTTCCAAGATCCAAGGTCTTGGAAAGCGAGTATCTGGTTCACCAAAGTCCGAGGACACTCTAGTAGGAATAGGAGTAGCAGCAATGAGCTTTTAGCGATTTGATGACGATGGAGAGATCGCATCGATGTCGCAGAAACATGGTTTCCACCGATGACCTCATTTGCAAGCTCCCAATTCACCTTCTCGCCTTCAAGCTTAGCGCAAACTCTTGAGTCAAGCCTAGCAAGGTCCTCAAGATAGTGTGAATCATCTTCACTCTCAGTGATATCTCTAGAAGTGTTACCGCAACATTGTTAGGGAGAAAGAAGGCACAAGTATAGGTTGTTCATCATCTTCAAAATCACTTCCGAGTTAGCATCCAAGGTACCGCATTGTTAGTGGGAGAATCTTAAGAGCCTGCACTTTGGTTAGCCATATGTCTAGTATATCCCGGATAGTCATTAGGTAGTCAAGGTCAAAAGACCACACATGACCTTGTCCTGAACATTGGGCTTATCTTCCGTGTATCTCGTGTTCAAAGTCTCCACTATCTTCTTGGCGATAAGTTGTATACTGTAGGCCTTGCTATGAGTCGAATAACCCACAATATAACCATCATCGCCTTTCTCATCAAACTTCCCCAACGGATCACTGGTGTTTAGAATGGTCACTTGACAACCAAAAGGTTTGAGGTAATGAATGACCTGGAACCTTCCCAAAGAGAAGTTCATATGGTGTTTTGAGGTGAGGTCGAGTAATGGAGACCTGTTAAGCACATAGCAAGTCGTGCCAATGCCTTCATCCGTAACATAGTGGGCAACTTAGAGTCGCAAGCATTGATCTTGCGCCTCTATCAAGGTCCTATTCTTTCTTTCACTACCCTATTTTGTTGCGGGGTTCTTGGATTGCTATAGTCCTCTTTATCCCTTTAGACCTACAGAGTTCTATAATAATAACATTCTTGAACTTTGTCCCATTATCACATCGAATTCCTTAACCTTCTTGTTCAACTGATTTTCAATGAGGGTGATGAAGTCTTTCAAGACCGGAGTTGTTTCATCTTTAGTCTTTAGAAAGAACACCCAACAAAATCGCTATAACCATCGGTGATAACCAAACAAAAGTACTTGTGATCAATGCTTCGAATTGAGTTGGACCAAATAGATCCATATGTAACAAACAAGAGGCTCGTAAATAATGCTCATAGCAGTGATAGCTTTGTAGGAGGCTCGTGTTGCTTCCCTTTGTTGCATGCAACACAATTATGATCATTGGAGAAAACTTTTGAGGAAGACCTTCAACAAGACCCATTTTAGAGAGTTTGTTTATGGTCTTGAAATTCACATGAGCCATTCTCCTATGCCATTTGGTAGACTCATCCAAGGATGCTTTAGCCACCAAACATGTGAGGTCACCTTCGGGATGAACTTCATTGAGGTTGAATGTGTATAGATTGTGAGTACGAGGAACTCTCGCTAATTGAGGTATCTTCTGAAGCTTGAACTCTTTAGAAAGCACAAGACATTCATTTTCGAGAAGAGTACCTTGTTCTTGGGGTCACAAATTTGTGAGACTGAGAACAAGTTGAAGTTCTGAAGTTCCCTAACATAGTACACATTCTCAAAGTTCAGTAGGGGTGTCTTAATGGTGCCTTTCCCAGTAATTCTACCATCACTTCCGCCAAACGTCACATTGCCTCCTTCTTCAATAGGAATAAAATTGTGCATCATATCTCTATTTCCAGACATGCTTCTTGAACAACCACTATCAACAATACCGATATCTTTATGCTTAAGAGGATGATCCTATAGAACAAACAATATATACAAAAGAATGTTAGTATACAGAGGAGGCTCAAGTCATTGCTGACTTGAACCTGCCTTATGGATCAGAAGATTTATGTCTAGCAGATGAGAAAGATCCACCATTGTTCTTGGGTTTCCATTGAAATTTAGGTCCCTTATTATTCCAAGAACAACTCACGAGGACTTGACAAGTTAGCATCCCAACATCCTTTCCCTTTATTCATAGAGTCAACATATGCGTGCCAATAACCATGTTTAAAGTATGGGCTAGTGGGTTGCACATAAGGTCTATCAGCTGATCTCCTCCAAGGAGAGTCATTACAAGAAGCTTGTGGGACATAAGGTGGAATATTATTAACATTGGTCCACACTGGTCTAGGTTTCTGATGAGTAGCACAAACACCCAATCTTTGCTTATAAAAATCACAATCCTTAATTAGATGAAATTTACTTCCACACACAAAACATGTCTTCCTTTTGGAAGATTTATTTAACAAAGCGATGTTCTATTACATGTAGAAGTACTTAAACCAAAAACATTAAAGGAATTGTTTTAATGACTTATTATGCAAAGATTTAAAAGACAAGTCTTCGAGAGGAAACAGCTTGGGAGATGATTCCTCCAGCCTACCCTAGAAGGCTTGTAGATAGACTTGGGTGCGAGCTTGGGTGTAGGCTCGGTGAGGGCTTGGGAAGGTCCGACTTATCACTTGAATCACACCGTAAGTCGACCCTTGATCCGATGAATTGTCACCGCCGAGAAAGAGACAAGGTCATAAGATGAAGCATCGGTGTTCCGCAAGTCTTTTGACCTTTGCCATACAGATGGTGTGATCCATCAAAGTCAACAAGAATGGACAAAGTTAGTGGGCATGAATTCACCTCTAATAGGTCCGGGGACATCATGTAAATCACCTTTCTTTTAAAATGTTCTAAGCCCGCAGTGTAGATTTACGCCCATCTTGCCTAGCTTCCAATCCTACATACTTTTGAAAACCTAAACCTATTCCGAGTTCACCGACCGACTACTATAGAGTGCGCTAGCTAGATTGTCACCGATATCAACCATTTTTATGTCTAGCTATTTCCTCAAAGAAGTTTCTCTTTAAGCTCTAGATTCTCAAGAATAGTATCGCCTTTTTCCTTTTCGATGCTTAAGGTTAATGTTTGCAATATCTAGATCAAATTGAAGCACCTTAATCTTTTCTTCATAAGCTATCCGATTCTTTTGAAACCATACCTTTGTATTTCTAATGTTTTTAACAAAAGTTTATAAGCTTCATTATCAATATAGCATTCATTGTATTTAGGTTTCATAGTATCATAAGCTTCTTTAAGTTCATTGTATCTTTCACTACAACCAAATATACAATTGTGTACCGAGAGAGTCCCATCAAGGCAAACCGATCATGCCTATCTTCTCAAGTACACCTTGCCGTGATCCAAGCTTCTCAAGATCAACACTTCCTCATTCATTAGTTCATGTGCACCAGTTGACTGCTCATCCAAGGTGACAAGGGTCTTTGAAATCGGCTTTCTTCTGCTTTCTGATAGGAATTGTAGTTAGCTCCTCTCCCTCTTCCTATCTTTGCATTCCTTGGAGAAATGACCCATCCGGTGACAAGAGAAACACTTGACCTTGCTCTGTCAAAACAAGTCGGATCCTTTCCTTGAAGCCAAACTTTCTTCCCGCTTCTCCTCAAACCTCTTGATATTCATCAAAGCATGGCCACCGCCATTTCGCTTCATCTCTCCATTTCAAGTGGGTCCACTTGCTCAAAATCTTCATAGACAAGATGTCTTTGAGTATCATAATCAAGAACAAATGAATGAAGAACATCCTCCAATATACTACCATTTTAGCTTGAGGATATGATGGAGTGGGACGATAAGATGATGATGGTAAGTAAGATGGACTTGAAGCATGCATCATCATATTGGAGTGAGATGTCCCAACAAAGGCCGAATGACCGGAAGAGGATGCACGGTAGGGAGATCGACATCGTTCAAGAGATTTGAGTTTGTTATTCACTCATCAAAAGTGAGCATGTCCAACCCACCTTTAGCCTTAAGAGCTATAATCGACATGTAACCATGATGGAGGCAAAGATCAAGGAACTTTGAGTTGCAATCATCATTGTCGCTTTTCATTCATTTGGTTTAATGACTCGTAATCTTAGAAACCCGTCGATCCCTTGTGGATACCTTCTTTTCGTAGATATTGAACTCTTGGAAGTGTTGTCTCAAAGATGGACTTCCTCATTCTCTGGACTCTTCATTGCCACCGAACCTTGCTTTAAGAGCCATCCATATGTCCTTAGCATCATCCATGTGATGAAAATCACCTAAGTGATCTTCGTGAATAGCTTGAAGAAGGATGGTTCTTACTTTGTGCTCTCTCCACGCCTAGAATCTCTTCAAGAGTTTTGGGAGGAGCAATGGTAAACTTACCATTAAGATCCGGGATAGTCTTCTTGAGACTGCTTCCTTTCTTCACGATCTCCCAAAGATTCCAATCAATATTGAGATCCAGTTCGCATCTTCATGGTCCATAGATCATACTCTTCCTTTTTAGATAAGGAAACGTACCATTATCGTTGGAAAGACCGAATGCTGCATGCTGGTGGTGTTTTGATGTTGTTGTTGGTGACTTCGATTCATCATCGTTCTGTGCATGGTGAGTGTGTTTTGGTTGTAAGGGGTGAGGAAAATATGGTTCTCGTGATCGTAGAGACTTTCCCGAGGCTCGATACCACTTTTGATCCATTTAACACATGCACCTTGATGGATCTTGAGCACTCGTGGATCGTTAGTGTTGCCTATGTAATCATAAGCAAACTAATAGAAAATCTCTACAACTAGTATTCTATAGCGGAATGTAAATACAAGTTGTTATAACTAAGAACACTTTGATCCTCTATGGATCTTTTATTAATCGAAACACTATGTTTCAATGAGTTGTCTATTACAAACTATTAAGTTCCTTTTATAGACAAGGAACCCTAAACTATTACTACCCAATCGACTAAACATGCAAACATGCATTTAATGACTAAACACTAAACAATATTGAGCAAGACATTAAAACCCATGCTAACCTCGGGCGCTCAAGAATAATGATGAGTTAGCATTTAAATAATAAAGCGCATGTCGATCCTAGTCGCTTCCACCCTTCAACAGTAAACACAAGACGGCTTCTATACTTCAACAGAATCTCTTCTTCACAGATTCGCTCTACTTCAACAGAATCCTTGAAGATTGATGTAAATCCTACTTCACATAATTCCCAACAATCCTCCCCTAAACTGGAATTTGACTTGGTTAAGTTCCAGTTTCCTACCTTGATAGATTTTAGAGACTTCAGTACTTAGAGGATTGTTCTCAAACTTCAGTAGCAAAGAACCAATAATAACCGCATCTCTATGATGACCAAACTTTGAAACACCATGTCTTTGCAGCAACAATTGACATTGTGTACATCAAAACTCATTAGTTGCATACTATTCTCATCACATCCAGGTGTGTTAACTCCTGAGAGAGGTGAATCATTGAAAATAATGGATTTGATGTCTCTTTACCAATAGCCATTACTACTGGAGTAGCCAAATGTTTAAGTTCAAAAACTATGGTACACTGATAACCATCTGATTTATTGGCAAACCATAAACCATATAAACGGATTTGATGTGTCTTTACCGTAGCCGCTTGCTCAGACTAGTCAATTCTTAGAATTGGCGAATTGATAACCAAATATGGATTCATTGCCTTTACCACAAGCCATATACTTGTGGGCTAGCCAATTCTTGGATTCCAACAAGGAATTTACCATGGTGAATTGATGACCATACAACTCTCAAGAATTAAGCATGGTGTTTGCAGACCCATGATTTTGAGCAAATCATTACATTTATCAATGATTTGATGTGTCTTTACCAAAGTTGTACCTTTGGACTAGCTAACTCTTTGATATACACAAGGTATATCCGGTGAGTTAAAACCATCAACAAATTACAACAAACCCGCAAAAGAAAGTTTTTTTTTTTTTTTTTTTTTTTTTTTTTTTAACTAACTAAGAAAACAAACAAGACAAAGAAAAATCTCCCCGAGGCATATGCCTCCCCGAGGCCTATGCCTCCCTTAAACTTTGGAGTTAAGGGTTAAGCATTCTAATATTGACCACTAGGTGTTGAAACCTTGGTCCATCAAAAGCTTTTGTTAACAGATCGCCACATTATCATCTCAGATGAATTTTAGCCACATTTATCAAATGTTTTCATATGCATCTCTTATAAAATGGTGCCTAATTTCAATATGTTTGGTTCTCTCGTGAAAAACTGGATTTTGACAATGCATATGGTACTGATTATCAATAAAAGAGTTGTGTTCATGAAGTTATACCCATAATCCAAAGAATTGGTTTTGAATCCAAAGGACCGTCCACAAGAATTTGCAAAGAAGAACATACCGCTTGATGAGTTGAGGTAGCCACAATGGTTTGTTTCGACCGCCAAGAAATCAATCTTGTTCCAAGGAATTGTGACCTCAGCCATGGATCTCCTATCCGGTTGCACCAAAGATAATCACTATCACTATATGCTTCCAACTTAAAAGGAGATTCTTTTGGGTACCAAAGGCCTAAATGAGGTTGGCCTTTGAGGTACTTAAAGATCTTCTTGACCGCATTGAGATGGGAAGTAAGTGGAGTGACTTGATGTCGAGAGCAAACACTCACAAGAAAGGTAATATCAGGCCTTGAAGTCGTTAGATACATTAATGAACCAATCATAGATCTCAGATAAGTGAACATTCACAGGAAGATCTCGTTCATTGTTGGCTTTTGTTTTGAAGCTTCATAAGGTGTTGTGGCGATTCGACACCTTCCATACCAAATTTCTTCAACATGTCCTCACATATTTATCTTGAATGATAAAATCCCATCTTGTTTCTCACGAACTTGGAGACCCAAAAGAAAGTAATCTCCCCATAGCACTCATCCGAAATTCTCCTTCATCGATCCTCAAATTCCTCGCACCAAGCTTCTTTAGTGGATCCAAAATGATGTCATCCACATACACTTGCACAAGTATGATGTCCGCCGAGTTCTTCTTCAAAAAGAGTCTTATCAATGGCACCTCTTAGTAGCCATGCTTCACAGAAATGATGAAAGCCTAGCATACCATGCCCTTGGTGCCCGATGAAGTCTATAAAGTGCTTTAACGACCTTGTATACATGATTAGGATGATCTAGGTCTTCAAATCCTTTGGGTTGAGTGACATAAACTTCCTCTTCTATCTCACCATCTGTAAAAGCACCTTTAACATCCATCCGATACAAAGATGAAGCCTATGTAGGATGCATATGCCAAGAAAATTCAAATAGCCTCTACTCTAGCAACAGGTGCAAACACTTCATCATAATCAATCCCTTCCTCTTGCCTGTAACCTTGAGCAACTAATCTTGCTTTGTTTTTAATAACCACACCCCTAGCATCTCTTTTGTTCTTCAGAATCCATTTAGTTCCTATAGCATATTTGCCATCTGGTAATGGTACCAAGATCCAAACTTGTTGGTTTTGAAACTGTTGCATTTCTTCTTGCATTGCTTCAACCCAACTTGAGTCTTCAAGAGCTTGGGAGACACTGGTTGGTTCTACTTGAGAAAGAAAACATGCAAACAGACAATGCTTGAAGTATGTGTGATTGTCTCTTTACTGATTTGAGACATAAGAGAGAAAAGCAACCTGTCTAAATTTAGGACTAGAGATAGCCCTTCGAGTTCTAACAGGAGCTAGAATGTCACCAATAATATTGGACTGAGGGTGAGTTATGTTGATTCTTTTAGTAGCAGTGGGGTTGACATCAATGGTGGGTTCAAGATTAGACACAGTTAGTACAAAAGTTGTGTCATAGGAAGGTGAGTTGAAAATGCCAGATTTGGGTTGATGATTTCCAAGATCTGAAGGTCTTGGAAAGCGAGTATACGGTTCACCAAAGTCTGAGGACACTCTAGTAGGAATAGGAGTAGCAACAGTCGAGCTTTTAGCGATTTGATGACGATGGAGAGATCATCGATCGTCGTGAAACATGGTTTCCACCGATGACCTCATTTGCAAGCTCCCAATTCACCTTCTCGCCTTCAAGCTTAGCGCAAACTCTTGAGTCCGAAGCCTAGCAAGGTCCTCAAGATAGTGTGAATCATCTTCACTCTCGTGTAGTATCTCTAGAAGTGTTACCGCAACATTGTTGGGGAGAAAGAAGGCACAAGTATAGGTTGTTCATCATCTTCAAAATCACTTCCGAGTTAGCATCCAAGGTACCGCATTGTTAGTGGGAGAATCTTAAGAGCTCGCACTTTGGTTAGCCATATGTCTAGTATATCCCGGATAGTCGCTAGGTAGTCAAGGTCAAAAGACCACACATGACCTTGTCCTTGAACATTGGGCTTATCTTCCGGTATCTCGTGTTCAAAGTCTCCACTATCTTCTTGGCGATAAGTTGTATACTCTGTAGGCCTTGCTATGAGTGAATAACCCACAATATAACCATCATCGCCTTTCTCATCAAACTTCCCAACGGATCACCGGTGTTTAGAATGGTCACTTGACAACCAAAAGGTTTGAGGTAATGAATAGTGGAACCTTCCCAAAGAGAAGTTCATATGGTGTTTTGAGGTGAGGTCGAGTAATGGAGACCTGTTAGCACATAGCAAGTCAGTGCCAATGACTTGATCCGTAACATAGTGGGCAACTTAGAGTCTGCAAGCATTGATCTTGCAGCCTCTATCAAGGTCCTATTCTTTCTTTCAGCTACCCTATTTTGTTGCGGGGTTCTTGGATTGCTATAGTCCCTCTTTATCCCTTTAGACCTACAGAGTTCTATAATAATAACATTCTTGAACTTTGTCCCATTATCACACTGAATTCCCTTAACCTTCTTGTTCAACTGATTTTCAATGAGGGTGATGAAGTCTTTCAGCACTGGAGTTGTTTCATCTTTAGTCTTTAGAAAGAACACCCAACAAAATCTGCTATAACCATCAGTGATAACCAAACAAAAGTACTTGTGATCAATGCTTCTGAATTGAGTTGGACCAAATAGATCCATATGTAACAGCTCAAGAGGCTCAGAAATAATGCTCATAGCGTTGATAGCTTTGTAGGAGGCTCGTGTTGCTTCCCTTTGTTGCATGCAACACAATTATGATCATTGGAGAAAACTTTTGAGGGAAGACCTTCAACAAGACCCATTTTAGAGAGTTTGTTTATGGTCTTGAAATTCACATGAGCCATTCTCCTATGCCATTTGGTAGACTCATCCAAGGATGCTTTAGCCACCAAACAAGTGAGGTCACCTTCAGGATGAACTTCATTGAGGTTGAATGTGTATAGATTGTGAGTACGAGGAACTCTCAGCAGAATTGAGGTATCTTCTGGAAGCTTGAACTCTTTAGAAAGAACAAGACATTCATTTTCGAGAAGAGTACCTTGTTCTTGGGGTCACAAATTTGTGAGACCGAGAACAAGTTGAAGTTCAAGTTCCCAACATAGTACACATTCTCAAAGTTCAAGAGGGGTGTCTTAATGGTGCCTTTCCCAGAATTCTACCATCACTTCCGCCAAACGTCACATTGCCTCCTTCTTCAATAGGAATAAAATTGTGCATCATATCTCTATTTCGCACATGCTTCTTGAACACCACTATCAACAATACCGATATCTTTATGCTTAAGAGGATGATCCTATAGAACAAACAATATATACAAAAGAATGTTAGTATCTGAGAGGAGGCTCAAGTCATTGCCGACTTGAACCCGCCTTATGGATCGAAGATTTATGTCTAGCGGATGAGAAAGATCCACCATTGTTCTTGGGTTTCCATTGAAATTTAGGTCCCTTATTATTCCAAGAACAACTCACGAGGACTTGACAAGAAGACCCCAACATCCTTTCCCTTTATTCATAGAGTCAACATATGCAGGCCAATAACCATGTTTAAAGTATGGGCTAGTGGGTTGCACATAAGGTCTATCAGCTGATCTCCTCCAAGGAGAGTCATTACAAGAAGCTTGTGGGACATAAGGTGGAATATTATTAACATTGGTCCACACTGGTCTAGGTTTCTGCTGAGTAGCACAAACACCCAATCTTTGCTTATAAAAATCACAATCCTTAATTAGATGAAATTTACTTCCACACACAAAACATGTCTTCCTTTTGGAAGATTTATTTAACAAAGCAGATGTTCTATTACATGTAGAAGTACTTAAACCAAAAACATTAAAGGAATTGTTTTTAACAGACTTATTATGCAAAGATTTAAAAGACAAGTCTTCAGAGGAAACAGGCTTGGGAGATGATTCCTCAGCAGCTACCCTAGAAGGCTTGTAGATAGACTTGGGTGCAGGCTTGGGTGTAGGCTCAGGTGAGGGCTTGGGAAGGTCTGACTTATCACTTGAATCACAGCTGTAAGTCGACCCTTGATCCGATGAATTGTCACTGTCAGAGAAAGAGACAAGGTCATAAGATGAAGCATCGGTGTCCGCAAGTCTTTTGACTTTTGCCATACGGATGGTGTGATCCATCAAAGTCAACAAGAATGGACGTGTTAGTGGGCATGAATTCACCTCTAATAGGTCCAGGACATCATGTAAATCACCTTTCTTTTAAAATGTTCTAAGCTGCAGTGTAGATTTACGCCCATCTTGCCTAGCTTCCAATCCTACATACTTTTGAAAACCTAAACCTATTCCGAGTTCATCGACCGACTACTATAGAGTGCGCTAGCTAGATTGTCACCGATATCAACCATTTTTATGTCTAGCTATTTCCTCAAGAAGTTTCTCTTTAAGCTCTAGATTCTCGTAATAGTATCGACTTTTTCCTTTTCGGTCGTTTAAGGTTAATGTTTGCAATATCTAGATCAAATTGAAGCACCTTAATCTTTTCTTCATAAGCTATCTCGATTCTTTTGAAACCATACCTTTTGTATTTCTAATGTTTTTAACAAAAGTTTATAAGCTTCATTATCAATATAGCATTCATTGTATTTAGGTTTCATAGTATCATAAGCTTCTTTAAGTTCATTGTATCTTTCACTACAACCAAATATACAATTGTGTACGAGAGAGAGTCCCATCAAGGCAAACCGATCATGCCTATCTTCCAAGTACACCTTGCCAAGATCCAAGCTTCTCAAGATCACGACTTCCTCATTCACAGTTCATGTGCGTGATTGACCTGCTCATCCAAGGTGACAAGGGTCAAGCATCGGCTTTCTTCGTTTTCATTGATAGGAATTGTAGTTAGCTCCTCTCCCTCTTCCTATCTTTGCATTCCTCGGAGAAATGACCCATCCGTGACAAGAGAAACACTTGACCTTGCTCCTGTCAAAACAAGTGGATCCTTTCCTTGAAGCCAAACTTTCTTCCCGCCTTCTCCTCAAACCTCTTGATATTCATCGAAAGCATGGCCACCGCCATTTCGCTTCATCTCCTCCATTTCAAGTGGGTCCACTTGCTCAAAATCTTCATAGACAAGATGTCATTGAGTATCATAATCAAGAACAAATGAATGAAGAACATCCTCCAATATACTACCATTTTTAGCTTGAGGATATGATGGAGTGGGACGATAAGATGATGATGGTAAGTAAGATGGACTTGAAGCATGCATCATCATATTGGAGTGAGATGTCCCAACAAAGGTCGAATGATGGAAGAGGATGCACGGTAGGGAGATCGACATCGTGTTCAAGAGATTTGAGTTTGTTATTCACCATCAAAAGTGAGCATGTCCAACCCACCTTTAGCCTTAAGAGCTATAATCGACATGTAACCATGATGGAGGCAAAGATCAAGGAACTTTGAGTTGCAATCATCATTGTCGCTTTTCATTCACCGGTTTAATGACTCGTAATCTTGTGAAACCCGTCGTATCCCTTGTGGATACCTTCTTCTTCAGAGATATTGAACTCTTGGAAGTGTTGTCTTAGCATGGACTTCCTCATTCTCCTGGACTCTTCATTGCCACCGAACCTTGCTTTAAGAGCCATCCATATGTCCTTAGCATCATCCAAGTGATGAAAATCACCTAAGTGATCTTCAGGAATAGCTTGAAGAAGGATGGTTCTTACTTTGTGCTCTCTCTGCACAGCTAGAATCTCTTCAGTAGTTTTGGGAGGAGCAATGGTAAACTTACCATTAAGATCTGGGATAGTCTTCTTCAGACTGTTTCCTTTCTTCACGATCTCCCAAAGATTCCAATCAATATTGGAGATCCGATTCGCATCTTCATGGTCCATGATCATACTCTTCCTTTTTAGATAAGGAAACTTACCATTATCGTTGGAAAGACCGAAAGTTGTTGCATGTGTGGTGTTTTGATGTTGTTGTTGGTGACTTCGATTCATCATCGCCTGCATGGTGAGTGTGTTTTTGGTTGTAAGGGGGTGAGGAAAATATGGTTCTCAGTATCGTAGAGACTTTCCCGAGGCTCTGATACCACTTTTTGATCCATTTTAACACATACAGACCTTGACAGATCTTGAGCACTCGTGGATCGTTAGTGTTGCCTATGTAATCATAAGCAAACTAATAGAAAATCTCTACAACTAGTATTCTATAGCGGAATGTAAATACAAGTTGTTATAACTAAGAACACTTTGATCCTCTATGGATCTTTTATTAACTGAAACACTATGTTTCGAATGAGTTGTCTATTACAAACTATTAAGTTCCTTTTATAGACAAGGAACCCTAAACTATTACTACTCAATCGACTAAACATGCAAACATGCATTTAATGACTAAACACTAAACAATATTGAGCAAGACATTAAAACCCATGCTAACCTCGGGCGCTCAAGAATAATGATGAGTTATCATTTAAATAATAAAGCGATGTCGATCCTAGTCGACTTCCACCCTTCAGCCAGAAACACGCACGACTTCTATACTTGAAGAGAATCTCTTCTTCAACAGATTCGCTTCTACTTCAGCAGAATCCTTGCAAGATTGACAAAGCAGAATCCTACTTCACATAATTCCCAACAAAGGTTGCCGGTCGGTTGATGAAAGTCGACGTTGGTCCGGTTGTATCGGTTTCGATCGGTCGGAAGAGCAAGTTGGTCGAGAGAACAACCAAGTAGGCGAGGCTGTATTTGTGTTTCAAAAATCCATCCTTTTGGTACTTTATTGTATAAACACAAATTAACTATTTAAACATGGCAAAAAAAAAGCTGGGTTATTGCAAAAACAAAGTTGGGGACATGGCAAAAAAAATGATAACTTCAGAAAATTTTCACTTTTCATCCGTAACATTTTTAGGCTTTGTATCTTTGCCTAATATTTAAGTTTTTTTTTTCTAAATAAGTATAAATGTGTTTATGAAATTAACATTTATACGGTTGTATATAAAAGAAGGAAAAAAAATGCAATGGAATTAAATTTTGTTAGTTGAAAAATAAAAATAAATAAATAAATAAATAAAGGGACGAAGGTTGCTTTAGTGTGCTAAAAAGTTGTCTATAGGTCGCCAGATAGAGAAAGTTGATGTGCTACCAAAATGAAGTGCCTAACCTTAGTGGTAATTTATTTTGAGTTTTTTTCCCACTTTTATCGAGGCTCCTGATATCATGCGTAGTAATGATTATTTTAAAGTTCTATGAATCAAAGATAGTTGGAACTTTGTTGAATTTATAGATGGATCTATATCATTTTCGAACTATATGTATTTTATATAGGTGTTGTTTATATAGGTCATCTAGCTTGTTACCTTATGAATGGGTTGCTTTGTTTAGTTCCATTTCTTTGGTTTAACATTTAGAGACCACGGTGCATTGGTTATAGCACCCCGCGTTATAGTTTTTTATTTCCTATAGTGGCGACATGTGCGTTTTAGCTCCACCGGCCCCCTTGCGTTATAGCACCATCGCCATGTATAGAACGGAAGTTATTGTTTTCCTCCTTCTCTTTGAATGTAAAAGTGGAGTGAGTGAGGTTTTTGATTTTGTGCTATAGGAATATTATTAGAGGGTGTTTTTTTAGTCATATATATTACAGAAATGTGCCAGGATAAAAGCTAACATGACAGGGTGTATTACACACTTATAACATTGTATTACATCTAACTCTCTTATATTTATATTTATTTACTTTTACAGCATAACAATTCGAGGAAAAAAAGATATCACATGTTGGATGAACATGCAATAAGTACAAATTGCAAAGACTTGAGAGTCTTTAGATGTATAGTTTGAAACTTTCATCCTTTTTCCATGAGTTCCATCGAACTCTTTTCTGCACCACACAATTATTCTTTTTCAAAGTCTATATATATGTTGATTTATCAAATAAAATAACATCAATCAAAAAAAATTATAAACAACATATATACATTACGAGAGAAAATATTTGCTTTTACTTTATGCAAACTCATGTTTTGTTCATTTTGTCACTTGTTATACTCTGGTTTAATACCACGACAGCCACTTCCCTTGGCCACAAACCAGTTGTAGCCATAGGAGGAGCTACTGATATGTGCATCCACAATGAGAGACAAGCTCTTCTTGGTTTCAAAGCTCGCCTTCTAGACCCCGACGACCTACTCTCTACATGGAGATCCGAAGAAGAAGATGATTGTTGTAAATGGAGTGGAGTCAGTTGCGACAACCAAACAGGTCATGTCACAATGCTTGACCTGTGCGACTACCCACGTAGTGTTGGAGGTGAGATTAGCCATTCATTGCTTAACTTAACCTACTTGAATAATCTAGACCTGTCCTTCTGTTCTTTCCATGGAATGATCCTCCCGTTCATTGGCTCCATGTCTCATTTAAATTTTCTTAACCTTGCATGGAATCAGTTTACTGGCACCTTTCCCATGTCCATTGTTTCCTTGACCAGGTTAACTTTTCTTAACCTTAGAGGGAATCAGTTTGTTGGAACCATTCCCGAGTCTATTGGTTCCTTGACCAATTTAAAACCATTGACTTTAGTGAAAACTATTTTAGTGGAATCATTCCGAGATCCATTGGTTTATTGTCCAAGTTAACAACCATTGACCTTAGTAGCAATAACTCCGTGGAACCATTCCTCCAGAATTTGGAAACCTCACCAATTTGCTAGTTCTAGAACTATTTCACCTCGTAGTTGTTCTGTTGAAAACTTAGATTGGTTGTCTTCTCTATCTTCTTTAGAACGCCTTATTATGGATGGAACATCTTTGGCCAAAGCAAATAACTGGGTAAATGTAATTATAGGTCTCCGAAACCTAGAAGAGTTATGGTTAAGTGGATGTGACCTCTCAAAAGTCATGCATCCATATTCTTCGGTTGTCAACTCTTCTTCATCTATTAATACCCTTATTCTCGAGAACAACAATCTCAACTCGTCGGTTTATCGCTGGTTGTGCCCATTAGTGGGCAATAGGCTTAAGAGTTTTTATGTTTCTTTCAACTCTTTTGATGGGAAACTTTTAGATTTTCTGAACAACTTGTCTAGATGCACATCCCTAAATAAGTTAAATTCATTGGATGCTTTAAATAACCAATTAACAGGTTCATTGTCTGATGAGATTCAAAACTTTTCATCCCTAAATGAGTTGTACCTAAATGCCAATCAGTTAAATGGAATAATAAGTGACAAATTGTGGCAACTATACACACTTCATGAACTATACCTATCTTCCAATTCTCTTAGAGGTGTTAACTCTGAAAACATTGGAAAAACAAATCTTTTTAAAGTAGGATTCATGTAACTTACTCGAAGGAGCTCTTTTTAATGATGATGTGTCAAACCTTTCTATGAGTGTAGAGCATATTGATTTCAGTTCAAACAAGCTAGGACCTAGTTTCCCCAAATCGATACAAAAAATGAAAAAACTTAAGCATCTTGATCTTTCTAACAATATCATTTCGGACACAATTCCTACAGAGTTCTGGAACCAATGGCGCCCTTCTCAATTGAGTTATTTGGATCTCTCTTTCAACCACATAAATGGGACATTATTACCAGAATAAGTATCAAGCCCTGCCCTTGAAAAAGTAGATTTGAGTTCCATCATCTTTTATGGTCAAATACCTACTTTTCCGACACGTATAAGTTTTTTAGATCTGTCCATAAACAAATTCCAAGGAGCAATCTCTTTCTTGTGTCAAATCTATGAAAACTTTGAATTTCTTGATCTCTCACGTAACTCATTAACCGGGCAAATTCCGGACTGCTTGAAGAATTTGACGCATCTAAAAATTCTTATTTTAGGCCACAACACTCTATAAGGATATATTCCTCCCTTTGTAGGATGTTTGGGTCAACTAGAGACATTAAGTTTGTACAACAATAGCTTCTCTGGAGAATTGCCATTGTCTTTGAAGAATTGCACCAAGTTAAGCCTTTTGGACTTGGGGGCCAACAAATTAATTGATAATATTCCTGTTTGGATTGGTAATAACTTGTCAAGTTTGTATGCCCTTAGCCTAAAATCAAACAACTTTTCCAGAGCTATCCCTTCACAAATATGTCAATTAGTAAGTCTTCAAATCTTAGACTTGTCATTTAACAATCTCCATGGAACAATCCCAACGTGTGTGCATAATCTTACTTCCATGGTTCAAAAAGAATTGTTTACGGAACACAATGTACATCACTTGGTACGCCGTCTTTCTCTTTTGAAATAAGCTATATTGACAATCTATTGATTGAATGGCAAGGAAAGTTAAATGAGTTTGGTGGAAATCTGAGATTGGTGAAGACAATTGATTTATCTAACAACAGTCTCACTGGACAAATCCCATTTGAAATTACCAATCTGCGGGGATTAGTAGTACTAAACTTGGCACACAACGCTTTACATGGAGAGATTCCAAAAGACATTGGTCAAATGAAAGAACTTCAAACTTTGGATTTATCCAAAAACAGTTTCTCAGGAGGGTTGCCATCAAGCATGTCTCAGGTAAATTTTTTAAATTATCTTGATGTGTCGCATAATGACTTGTCTGGGAGGATTCCATCTGGCACTCAACTCCAGACCTTTGAACCATCAAGGTACATTGGAAATGCAGAACTATGTGTTATAGCAACCTGAGAAATAGGAGCAGACAACATAATTAGTGCCAAAAATACTACATGTCTATTTATATATAAATGATGGGTTGAGTTATTAAGACCCCTAATTTTTTATTAGGACCCCCCCTAGATTTTTTGGTTTTTTTTTATTTTTTTGTTTTTTTTATTTTTATAATTTTGTTTATATCAAAAGCTATAAACCCGAAAATGCGGAATCAGAATATAAAGTTTAATAAGCCAAACGCTTAAAGCTGTAAATACGAAGTAAACCGACAAAAAACTGTGTTGTCTTCGAAAAGCGGGGACAAAGGGAATATTCCCCGGGACAAGGTGGCGGGGGCTATGGGTAGGAGAGTTGCAATAGTAGGACCCATAAATGATATATATGGCCACTTTGTTTCAGACCGTGAAAACAAACTTAAATAAATACAAATGCCATCGACTAAAGTAATTTTATTTTTTACGGTGACTTGTTAACATAAATTGTTGGATAGTGAAAACACCTTATGATGTTTTTAGGATGTATTGTGTTATTCATTCGATATTTATAGAGTACAAAAGAGAGCTAAACCTTAGCACACCTAAACCCACAAGCGGGCTTAGCCCGACTAACATAATATTGTCTAGCAATGCTTCGTAATTCGAACGGCGAAATTACGAAAACTCAACTTAGAGAAAAAAAAACTATAATCATTAAGAGAAAAACTACAAATAAAAACAAAGCTAAAATTATCTTGATAAAGAATTAAGATTTTGATAGACTCTCATGACTTATATCAGCGCGACCCACCGGTAAAGGCGGCGATTTCAGTAGCATTTTTTCAGAATTAATTTGTGAATCCGCCCACTGGCATACAGTGAATCACTAGTTTTTTAAAGGGTAGTGAACTGTTATGGCGCATGGATGTGGCGGCAATCCTAGTATGTTTTCTTGGAGTAGCATTTTTTCCGAATTAATTTGTGAATCCGCCCACCGGCATACAAAGTGAATCACTAGTTTTTAAAGGGTAGTGAACTGTTATGGCGCATGGATGTGGGCGATCCTAGTATGTTTTCTTCGTTATTTTAATACAAAGCTAATGGCGCCAATAACTCATAACGCAAGGGTGGAGCGTCATACGGACTAGAGAGGGCTATTCTTTGCAACACCGTAGTTGGTGAAAGTAAGACTAATGGTGAAGCCATAGATGAACTTGAGAGATGGTTTTATATTGGAGGGCCGTGGTTTTCCTACTGGATTTTGGATAGTAGTTGGCGCTTTACTTCTTAACCGCCATAGGAGACATGCTTTTTCGGTGTCAAGATAGCTTGAAAGATTGGGTGTATGTTGTGGTGGTGTTCATGGCAAATGGCGAAGGGTTGCGTGCGTAGTTGTATATGTTTTTTCCGTGTTTTTTCATCCGCTTAGTATTGTAATTTCATGCTTCACTTGTATTTGGCAATGGTTTTAGTCCCGCTTATTAATATAGTTACCACTAACACTATGGTGGTCGTTACACACAATCGTGTGATATACGGCATCTTCATACGCTCATATATTATAAATAGTGTGATAATATGATGGCCGGAACATGTTTACTAAAATGTTTTACATAGAATTGCAACATACTTGATGATGTTAAGGTATCACGGCTTGCTAAAGTGAGAAAACATGAACCTTTACGATAAGATATCATGCTTCAAAAGAAACTGTTGGGGGTGTAATACATGCCAATGTAGGCTATGTAATACGTTTGAAGTCTAAGTATGGTGTAAAGATTGTAGTGTTGTTTTAGTCTTGATTACAAGGCACATGAAATAAGCTCTCGTCGCACCTTTCTTCTTTGTAAGCTTTAGTTTTGTTTCTAAATCGCTAAAATAAAAATCAATGGATTATTAGTCCCTGTTCAGACCCTACCACAAGATAGAGAACGCACATCTAAAAACTCTAACAAACATAAAAGAACATGTTGGTATCTTATAGTTCTTGTTTGATCCATTGCTATAACAAGGACCACATGTTGCTTCCACTAAACGTGTACTCAGTTTCGTGTTCTGTTACATACACTCGATAGGTGGTAACAACCCATGGTAAGATAATCAAAGGCACTAGCAATACCACTAGGTGGTTACCGAATATCACTTGGAATCGTGTTATCACTTTCCAAAATAAACTATTCGACCCTATGCCTGGGTTACACGAATATCTACTTGGGATAAGACCAAATGTTGGTTATTGAAATAGGCACAAATCAATAACCCTTGTGCATATAAGTGTTTAAGCTTTCAGTTTGTTTCTCCTGGTATTGTTATTTTCAGTGTGTCTTCAACCTGAAGATGACAATCTCTATTTATAGTAGAGAACACTCAACACTAATCAATGGACATTATGTATGATTAATGGCCAATTAATCACCCATAATCAACCTCCATTATCATAGAAATAGTGATTACATGACCAATTAAACGTGGTCATAAAACAGTCAAAACAGCCAATTGAATGAGTCAAAGCTGTTACAAATTAATCACTGCAACACTACCAGCAGGAACCATTACACTAGCAGCATGAACCAAACATTACCAGCAGAAACAATCAGCAGGAACCATTACACTAGCAGCAGGAACCATAACACTACCAAGATGAACCATCGCCATTACACTAGTAGTAGTAACCAATACACTAGCAAGACAAACCACATTGAGTCGTGGTGTTCGGGGACCTCATGGGTGTACACTCTGCACCTCCTTACCCAAAACCAGGTGTGAACTAATCCCACAAGTGCACTAAATTTTCCAACAATCCTCCCCAAATTTAGTTCACTTCCTTTTCAAGAAAAAACAAACATTAAACAAAACATGTGCATAAACGAAAATATCCAGAAGATTGAATTTCCATCTTAGTACATTACACGTTCAAAAATTCGAGAATCAGGGTGTTCTAAAAATTGAACCTTTCAACCCATTTGAATTATGATGCATGTTTTACTGACCAGGTTTTAATATTTATATTGTCTCGGTATACCTATGGTCTACCCTAATGCACTAACGGGCAATGTACCCGGTCGTGTGTAGTGTAGTATTTGGTAAAACCGAGGTCGTCCCAAAAGTTATGTGTGTTGGATTATTACTAAGTCTAGGTGTCATAGTTTTTAATATGGTTTCGATAAGGAATTAATTATTTAACTACGAAAGCAGATAAAAGGCAAAGGTTTAATCAATAGAGGAGAATTGTGCTAACCTAGTTATTCCTCCTAGCTAGTATTATCTATGTCTACTTACTTCCAATTACTTCAGGTGGGGTCAAATTCGAGAGGACAACATTTGGTCAATTCGACCTAACCTATCGACAAAGATGCCACCACTAGAGAAGTCGTGTCCTTCATAAGTCCAGCTTGTTCCTGGTCCCTAAGCCAAGTCATTAAGTACCGCTACATGCTAGATTTATAATAGTGAGTGCTCGGGTGTTAGCAACTTAAACACTCACCCCTAATTCTTAAGTTCATCCAAACGGTAGGTGATCGGTTGGTCAAATCGCACAAGTAGAAAGGGTCGTCGGTTGGTCATATCTTACCCTTCCCGTCCCGCCTACTCACTTAGGGTCGATTAGTCATATCTCCTAAGCAACTAGCCTCACCGCCATTCAAAACTACCAAACAAGGGTAGCTACCAATAAACTATGCATGCATACACTTTGAAATAATTATACAGAAGTAATGTAAACGTAAACAAAACAATTAAGGAATCATAACTAGGCCAGCACCAAGAGGTGCTTAGCTGCTCATATTAACCATACAAATCAATTCAATATTTAATGTTATGAAATACATGAATCAAAAGTAAAAAAAAGATAAAATGCTAATGCTTATCGTAGGGAGTGATTTCTCCTCGAGACACTCAGATGCTCCTCTAGACCGCCTTTGGCTTCTTCCCAAGTTCTTTGGTTGTGGTGTGTGGAATGGGATGCTCGAAATGTTGAAAATAGTGGGGTATTTATAGGCGGATCCGGGTTACGGCAGAACTAATATAAGAGTTACGCCGTAATCTTCAATTTCTTCGTAATTTGCACTAGATCTCTGGTTACGGGCGTAACCTCATAAATGGTTACGCCGTATCTTCAATATTACTTGGTTACGCCGTAGTTGATGAAATAGTTACGGCGTAGTTATCAGCGGCGTGGAACCTCATTTGACCTAATAAGTTACGTTGTAGTCTTAAGGGGGAGTTACGCGTAATCTTCTAATGAGTTGGCTTTCTGAGTCACGCTTTAGTTACGACGTAATGTGAGAGATGAGTTACACCGTAACTTCTTCAAAGTCAAGATACTATGATAAATCTTTGATATTTCTCCAATTCCGCCTCTTTAGCTCAAATATTCGTAATTTACCCGAAGTGGAAAACAATGGAAAACAAGCGTAAATTCATATAAATGATATAAATTACAAGAATTATTAGGGAAATTGATACTTAATATCCGGGACTATTTGATGTTATCAAATTTCAAGATAAAATACACACAAGTTTTCAAACACTTAAACGCTCCGACACTTTACAAGCCATGTGTCCATATCCAAATTCATATATGTTGCAAGAGCCAAAAGTCCAAGGCCCTCAAGCGGAAAAATTCAACATTCACATAGGTGGTTCCACTTTATTCATGCTCCTGCCAAGCTCTTTTTCAAAGAAAATTAACCATTAAGAAGTAAAGATTTCATCCTCCTTTCAAGAGTTCGAGCACAATCTCGGGATGTAATATAAAACATGTGCTCAAGTCCACTGAACGTTCAGCTTTCCACATTGAACTCAGCTCCCAAGTTTCCTTAAGAGGGAGTTGGGTGTCCTAGCATTCAGTGACTAAATTGGACTTAAACCCATCCCTTTAGCAGACTTTATAACCAAGTCTCTAGCCAAACCCTTCGTCAAGTGATCAGCTAAATTTTGTTGAGATCTAACAAACTCAATAGATACCACCCCATTCATGATAAGCTCATGAATCATGCTATGTCTGACACCTAAGTGTCTAGACTTCCCATTGTACATCTGGTTATAAGCCTTTGCCAATGTAGCTGCACTATCACAATGGATAGAAATAGGTGTTATAGGTTTAGGCCACAATGGAATCTCAAGAAGCAAGTTTTTCAACCATTCAGTTTCTTTGCCAGCAGCTGCTAAAGCCACAAATTCATATTCCATTGTTGAACTGGTGATGCAAGTTTGCTTCTTGGATGCCCAAGAAATTGCACCTCCACCAAGTAGGAATACCCAACCACTAGTAGGCTAATTGTCTTGATGTTATCGATCCAACTTGCATCGGTGTATCCTTCCAACACGAAGGGTAGCAAGATATGAGAGAATATAATCTATAGCCTTCTTCGATACTTCAAGATTCCCCGAATCGCTTGCCGATGATGAGCACTAGGATTACTAGTCTACTCGCTAAAAATAAAAACCCCTAGCGACTCTCGCTTGGGCGATTTTCTAACCTAAACAACCCTAACTCGTTTTTTCTTCAAATCTGCCTTTAACTCGTGATTCTATGCATCTATCTGATTTTGTTATTGATTAACATCATTGTTAATTGGTTCTGGATTGGATTCATGTGTTTTGTCTCTCGTTTTAGTTAGGTTTTGAAGAATCGTTTACTTTGTTAGGGTTTTTCAATCGCTTTTTCTTAATCGCCTTTGGTCGATTATAATCACTAATCAAAGGTTTATCTATCGTGATTTAATTTGTTTGGATGCGTCTATCATGGAGGCAAGTTAGTATCGGTGTTGCGTTATTAAAACCCTAACGATAAGTTAGGGTTTTCCTCCTTTTGTTCGTTATTTGGTTAATCTTTGGTTCTTTGTTGGATTGGTACTTGTGTGGTTAGATTGTTTAGATTGTTAGTGGGGTTTTTAGAGAGATGGAGAAAGGTTTTCTTAACAATGATAGTTCTTCGGTGAAGGCTTCAAAAACTGCATACAACTTGGCCGATCAAGTTGGTGTGAGCATGGAAACGAATTCATATAATAGGGTTGATAGTCAGGCGTTGGAAGCTAGGTTACAACGTCTCACAGGTGAACATGGAATCGAGGGTGACACTGCTGGTCCTGATTCTGTTTGGGGTAATGTTAATTAGGAAAACACAAGTTATCGTGCTACGTTTGTGGGTGGGTTGAATGCTGCTGATGTTGCTTCTACTTCTGGTCTTAACGTGGTGAATGCGTCTACTTCTGGTCCTAACGTGATTGGTAGTGAAAATAACGAAGTGAGGTCATTTGCTAATGTATTAAACCCGGAACGTGTCTCTAGGAAAGTTAACTTTCGTCCCTTGGTGAATGAGACTCGCATTGAAAATCATGATATTGTG
The DNA here is from genome assembly GCA_022545495.1 of Chrysanthemum lavandulifolium. Taxonomy (NCBI): domain Eukaryota; kingdom Viridiplantae; phylum Streptophyta; class Magnoliopsida; order Asterales; family Asteraceae; genus Chrysanthemum; species Chrysanthemum lavandulifolium. Next base: position 27,771,716 of record CM040241.1, on the reverse strand, counting down.
CTTCCAAAGGCTGCTATGGAGGGTGTATTCAACCGGTATGAAAATACACTTGTGGGCTTCTTTGTTGGCAAGAATGTTGCTTTTCATTTGGTTAAGAACTACGCTCCAACACGTGGGGTAAGTTTGGTTTCGAAACTAATGAAGAATGATGATGGTGTTTTCTCTTTAAATTTGATTCTAAAGAGGGTGTTGAGCATGTTCTTCAACGGGCCCTTGGATTATTCGTAACTCTCCTCTCATTCTCACTAAATGGACTCGATGTGCTATTGTCTAAAAGTGAGGTAACTCGAGTTCCGTTTGATTAAATTGCATAATGTGCCATTACTTGCATATTCGGAAGATGGGTTGAGCTTAATTGCTACTCAAGTGGGTGTCGATTATGTTAGATGCTTTACTAGTTCAATGTGTGTTGATTCATGGGGTCGATTAGTTTTGCACGTGCTCTTGTGGAATTATCATTTGATTTCGAGCTTAAACATGTGGTGACTATGGCGATCCCTAATAAGGATGATAGTGGCTTCACCACGGCTAGTATAAAGGTGGAATATGAATGGAAGCCACCACACTGCACGGAATGTAAAGTGTTTGGGCATGATAATGCTGTTGTCCCAAGAGTATTAAGGAGAATAATGATGTTCCCCCCACTGCTAATGTGGATGAACCTGATGAGGGTTTTAAGGTGGTGCAGAATCGGAAAGCCAAACCTAAAGGTATGAAGATGACTGGTGGTATTAATATGGGTAAGGGTCCTAGATTTGCACCTAGGAAGCAGGTATATGTTGCAAAGACGAAGACACCGGCAGCTGCTAGTGGTATTGCTATAGATACACCAATTACTACGTCAAACTCTTTTGGGACTCTTGAGGTGGAAGATGACTCGGGCATCCCATGTATTATGATTGATTCTTCTAATGAAACGGTGAAGACCGGAAAGTCTTCCGGTACTACTAAGGAAGCGGTATTGATGGCTCTCGGGGAAGGACCTTGGTGAGGCTTCTAAGTCTCCGGAGTATGGGACTTCTTCACGCTAAGCTTGTGAGTGATTCAATGGGATCAATGGATGATGGTTCTACTCCCATAGTCGAGAAAATTGGTAAGCTTGAAAAGCTAATTATTAATGGAAAGCTACTCTTGTGGATGATGATGGTCAACCTATTCGCTACCTCTTCTACTAAGAGAGTCAACCCTTTTCTAAAGTGGGAGAGATTGTGGTGTCGATTCGAAGATGAGGTTGTTGCTAACCCATTTGATGAGTCTCGTTAATATTTTTGGTGGTGGACACGAGTTTGAAGATGAGTATGATGACTATGACTTGACGACAATGCGAAATGTGTTTGTGATCTTCCGGGAATTTGATTCCTTTAATGCCATGTATGGCACAAAGTTTCAAGGTCCTAGGAAGTAATTTTATTTTGTTGTGTCATATGTTATCATTTGAGTAGTGGTTTGTTTTCTTGTTTAGAGAATAGGAAGTGTCTTGTTATGTAAGCTTTATGCCTATGTAACGGGCCGAGATATGGGACTTCACTCATATCCATTGTACTTAAGCGCTTATTTGGTTAATATATTTACCGAGTGCGTGATTACTCCCTTTACCCAAAAAAATACTAGTCTACCCTCAATTTACCCATCGCAAATGCAATATCGGGCCTTATACAAGTCATGGCATACATCAAGCGACTAATTACCCTAGAATACTCGGGTTGAGATCTGACCTTGCCATTATTAGGCATCGACTTCTCACAAGTATCTATAGGTGTACTCACAAGAGTACAATTAAAGTAATTGAATTTCCTCAACACATTCTCAATATAATGAGACCGAGAGATAGAAATTCTTTTACTTTCATGTTTAATCCTTATACCAAGGATAACATCGCCTCCCCATGTCCTTCATGGAGAAACTTGATGAGAAAATTCCTTTGTGAAGTCAACCCGATTTTGGTCGGTGCAAAGATCAACATGTCAAAACATATAGACAAATGATGACTCCTTTACCGCATTCATCAAATTTGCTATATACACATTCTCTCACTTGGTTAAGAACATAACCACTAGACAAAACCACTTCATCAAAATTTTGATGCCATTGCTTAGGTGCTTGCTTTAGTCCATAAAGAGACTTAATCATTTTACACACCTTGTTTTCATTTCCACGCATGATGAAGCCCTAAGGTTGGTTCATGCAAACCTCCTCATCCAATTCACCATTCAAGAAAGCTGTCTTCACATCCATCTGATGAATAATCAGATTGTGAATTGATGCCAAAGCAATAAGCAATCTAATGGTACTGATACGAGCCACAGGGGCATAAGTATCAAAGTAGTCAATTCATGACTTTTGTTTAAAGCCTTGAATGACTAGTCTAGCCTTGAACTTTTCAATAGTTCCATCTACCTTCATTTTCCTTTTGAAAATCCATTTGCAACCCAGAGGTTTGCAACCTGGTGGTAGATCAACCAACACCCAAGTGTTGTTGCCCATGATGGAATCCATCTCATCATTGATTGCTTCTTTCCAGAAAGCAATATCCTGGGACTTCATTGCTTCTTCAAATGTCATGGGATCATCCTCAACAATGAAGCAATAGGAGTATTGGTCAGAGACCTCATCCCTTGTTCCTTCAATTAAATATAATTGAAACTCGTGTCCAAATGACTTTGGATTCTCGACCCTTTGCTCTTTCTCGAGCATAGGTTCAAAGTTGTTGAACCACAACCTCATCGGGGACCTCGATGGTTCTTCATCGTGATCTACGATACACCAAAGGTCATGAGTTCCATTAGGAATCCTCCGACTTGGTCAGGGACCGATGAGAATCTATTCTCATCAAAGTTTGCATCCCTTGATTCAATTATGGAGTTAATTGAAGCATATTCATTAGGTTGAATAACATAGAACCTAAAAGCCTTGGAATGCTCAGCATATCCAACAAAGATGCAATCAATGCCTCTTTCACCCAAAGTTTTCAGCTTTGGATCAGGGAGTTTCACAACAACCCTACAACCCCAAACCCTGAGATAGTATAGGTTGGGTTTCGTTTTAGTCCAGAGTTAATAAGGGGTAACCTTGTTCCTTTTGTTGGGAACCCTATTGAATAAATAGCAAGCTGCTAACATAGCTTCACCCCAGAACCCTTGAATTAGTCCTGGATAGGACAACATGGAATTAACCATCTCCTTCAGCACCCTGTTTTTCCTTTCAGAAATGTCATTTTGCTGAGGAGTTTAGGGAGCATTCGTTTCATGGATTATACCAACAGACTGAAAATACAAAGTATCCATGTGCTCACCACCCCTATCAGTCCTTAATCTTTTGATCAGGGACCCAAGTTGCAATTCAACTTTAGTTTTAAACACTTTGAATTTATCTAATGCTTCATCCTTAGTATGTAACAGATAGACATAACAAAACCTAAAAGCATCATCAATAAATGTCACAAAGTATTTCTTATTCCCCAAAGAGGGATTGGCATGTAAATCACACAGGTCACTGTGTATTAGCTCCAAGAGCTTAGATTCACGGTTAACACCTTGAAAAGGTTTCTTGGTTATCTTGGTCAACATGCAAGTTTTACACTTTTCAGTGTCCATGTCAAATGCTGGGATTAACCCATCCCTAGACATATCTTGCATCCTTTTATAGTGTACATGGCCAAGTCTAGCATGCCATAGGGTAGAGTCAGTCAGGTCAGAGGTGGTCACAAAGGCTGAATTAACACTATCAGTGACAACATTAAGCCTGAACATTTGATTACACAAATACCCAAAACCAATAAACACACCATTCTTAGACAAGACAAATTTATCAGATTCAATAACTTATTTATATCCATGATTATTCAAAACACTACTTGAAACCAAGTTTTTCCTTATATCAGGAACATGAATAACATTAAACAAAGTTACAATCTTTCCAGAACTAAATCTAAGATCCACACAACTACGACCATGCACCAAGGTTGTTGACTCATTTCCCATGTGAAGAATAGAACCATCATACAGTGACTCATAAGTCTTGAACCAACTTCTATCTTTGCACACATGAACTGTTGCACCAGAGTCAACCCACCATGCAACATCATCATCCTGCACATAATAGAGATTCAGATACATATGTAACATAATAAATCTGAAAAGACTTATTAAACATATTTTGACCTTTCAGTGAGTTGGTAGAACTACCACTCCCTGATCCATTAGTGCCTGATTCATTGGCTTTAACACCAACCTTAACACCTTTGCAATCCCTTTTAATGTGACCAGATTTGCCACATTTCCAAGAAGTAGGTGTTGCCTTCTTGTTAGGATCTGCCCTTGTGTTGTCATAATATTTGCGTTTGCCTTTCTTGTCATTGTACATGGTTAAGTTGTTATGCTCCACCATATTGACAACATATGCACCAAGAGCATTGCTACTCTTTGCTTTTCATTATCCTCGCACCTTGAGAGATTCCTCAATGCGCAGATGACCGCCCAACTCAAAGAAAAGTTAACTCCCCTTTTTATGTTTCAAGGTATGCTTGAAATCTTTCCAAGAAGGGAAAGTTTATCAGTGACACAAGAGACTGAAATAGCCTCATCCATATTCATATTGTGTTGTGTAAACCTTCCAAGTATACCAAGAAGTTCATTGTATTGTTCCATAAGTGGTCTTGAATCAGTCATTTTATAATTTGTGAAATTACTTACAAGGAACTTCTTACTTGATGCATCCTCAGCCATATATTAGGCATCCAAGGAATCCCATAGTTCTTTGGAAGATTCAAAGTTCTGATAAATATCAAATAGAGAATCAGACATACCATTGAGAATTAAACCTCTGCAAATGTAGTCATCATTCTCCCATTTGCTCCATCTCCGATCCGCTCCAAGAGCATCATCCCCATCATCGGGAATAGAAGTGGTTAGCACATACACCACGCTCATGCCGGAAAGCAAGAAGTGCATCTTCTTCGCCATCTCTCGAAGTCCATCCTTCAAACTTGTCGGTTTGGCAAAGTTTGAAGCCATGTGTTCATTGCAAAGTGACCATTGATTATCACAAATAGTTTACTTTGATTGTTGATGGTAATGACCGAGCAGTGGTAAGATAATCAAAGGCAGTAGCAATACCACTAGGTGGTTACCGGATATCACTTGGAATCGTGTTATCACTTAAGACCAAATGTTGGTTATTGAAATAGGCACAAATCAATAACCCTTGCGCATATAAGTGTTTAAGCTTTTAGTTTGTTTCTCCTGGTATTGTTATTTTCAGTGTGTCTTCAAGCTGAAATGGCAATCTTTATTTATAGTAGAGAACACTCAACACTAATCAATGGACATTATGTATGACTAATGGCCAATTAATCACCCATAATCAACCTCCATTATCATAGAAATAGTGGTTACATGACCAATTAAACGTGGTCATAAAGCGGTCATAATGACCAATTAAATGAGTCAAAGTCATACAAATTAATCAACGCAACACTACCAACAGAACCATTACACTAGTAGCAGGAACCAAACACTACCTGCAGGAACCATCAGCAGGAACCATTACACTAGCAGCAGGAACCATAACACTACCAGTAGGAACCATCAGTTACTACACTAGCAGTAGTAACCAATACACTAGAAGTACAAACCACATTGAGTCAGGGTGTTCAGGGACCTCATTGGTGTACACTCCGTACCTCCTTACCCATAACCAGGTGTGAACTAATTCCACAAGTGCACTAAATTTTCCAACAGTGACTTGATGTAACTTTGCTTACAGTTTAATTAATATACCATTAATGTCTTAGCATACGATTAATGAGCTCCATTTTAGTGTGAAAATGCTCTTACTTTTTAAAAGTGATTAGTAAATGAACAAGAAATAAGTATGCTGGTAACTGCTGGTTTCTAGTGCAAGCACCTAATATCCAGATGTTATAAACTAATTATTAGATGGTATTATGTTATAAACTAATTATTAGATGGTCTTATGTTATAAACTAGCCTGGAATTAGTTACATAAGATTAAATGACGCAAGAAAAACTATTGACAGAAACTATTGTAGTTGCAATCATGTAAAAATTAAGATTTTACATTTATCATGATCCATAGATATTAAGCAAGAACCACGAAACTTGAGCCTGATATCTCATTTAACTACTTGATTGAGGTTTTCAGCATCCGCATTAGTCTCATCTTGTCATTGCGGATACCAACCACGATGAAAAGAGAAAATGCCAGATAAAGAAAACTTTGCAATTACCTATCACTTTTAGCTAACGATTGTATTCATCAAGTTATAATAACTATAGGGAAGAAATTCAACAAACCGGTTTATTAGAGTGGAACCACGAATCAAGAACTACTCCAACAAGAGCTCGACAGAAGGTTATGATCCTTTAATGTCGAGTGGCTCCAACACACACACAAAAGATATTTTGCACTCAAACTTTTATTAAATGTGAGCAAGAAAAGAAGGTACAAATAAACCTCACCCTCATCTCTATTTATAGAGAATGAAAGAGGAGAAACCTAATCTTTGGTGAATAAGGAATCTATAACTGAGGAAGTTAGGAGATTTTCTAATACATGGCTAACCTTATTAAATTTGAGCTAAACTACAACTAGGCCCCTAAACTTATATCCTAACTATTACACACTAATATTCTAACAATTTTCACCTTAGTGGTGATACTTAGCTTTCTCCAATTCGCAGTAGCTTCAACCAGTGCTCGGAACCTTGGACCGGGGACCGCCTTTGTCAAGGTGTTGGGATTTATGAACATGTTAACCATTAACACTACGAGTACACGGCGGATAATAGATCTAGTTAAGCAATTATAATTAACACGTATAATAAACAAAGCGATATAAAAGGAACAACGAAAACTAACCCTCGTAGACACCAAAGAATGAAACAAGTGACTAAAGTAATCACCTCTATGAGTGCTCACACAAACATGTCAAACAAACACGCCTTGGGATGCTAGTCAGATACCCAAACACCAAGTGTTATAGCTCAAGAAATGGATCAAACCAAAACAGCCTTAACTGCTAGTGTTGTACGAGAACCAGAAGTCACCAAAGAACCAAACCCTAGTTCTGTCCGATATCGGTTAAAGCTACACGATTATTCCATGCCTTCTGTCCTAGAACGATGCAAACAAAAGAACAATGGCTTCTGCTTCAAACCGTGACTACTACGGCAACTTGTGACAATCAAGAACACAAACTAAAAAACCTATTAACCACCCTTGGATCGATATGCAAGTGATAGGCTTTGAAAGTGAAAGATCAATAACAAAACCCTAGAAAGGTCTTGGTTTCAATCGGCCGAAATTGGCGTAACTTCGTGATTGTTTTGTTGTAAGTCGTGTGTTATGAGGATGGTATGAGGGTGTTTTATAGCCTCTCAACCTTAGCTCATTGATAAGGTTCAAGGTTAACATAAACCTTATCAAATACCACTCCTAATCACATCACACTTCTCTTTTTAATCCTTATCACTTCCTAAAGAACCTAGAAAGAATATGCCTTCCCCTATACCCTCCATGAACCGGCCATGAGATTAGATTAAGACAAAGTCTTGTCTAGTTCACATTGTGTCCAAAACAAGTCACTTTTGAGCTATCGTAATATAGTAATAAATGTATTCTAATGTTTTAGCGTGTGTGCCCCAATAGGCTCATACACTTCTAGCCGTCATCGGCTATTCCAACTCTCACAATCCAACAGCTCCCACTGGGAGTTGGAGTAGCAGATATCACAAATACCAACGATGGAAACGTCTAGCAATGTTGTCACCCGCTATTTAAATTAAAGGTGTCTGAGATATAGTTTCATAAATCATTCTCAGTAGCATGGTCATTTATGTCTTGCTTTCATCATCCTCTGTAATAGATACCGTTAAACCATAGATATGGATCCTAACTCATTCCATATAGTTTAACCATTTTGATTCTCATTATAGAATTTTAATTAGATATACCAAATGTAATCAAGAATCATATTGCATTACCCTTTGGGTTCGGCCGAATAATTATCTGATTAATTCTGTAGAGGGCCCATGGTATCTTTCTGCACATATCAAGTGGAGTAACAAATCCTTTGTTGACTACAAGTGTTGTGGATGCTGCTTTACATCACTCCAAAAAATAGCTCTTATAACTACCTTATTCAGGACAACGTTTGGCATATAATTACAAAAGTGATATCCACACATAACAGAACTTGCTTGTATCTCAAGTCTAAGGATGACTTAACAAACCATTCAACATTTTACTTATGACAAGGATCCAAAAGTAAATGTTTGAAAGTTGGGGTATCCAATATGCATCCCTTGTGAATAAATATGAATTCGGCGGGAACAATCCACATTCTCATAGGATATAACCAACACTTACATTTGCCTTACAAAACAATATTCCCATATCGTTAATCGTCAATGGACATTCTAGAATGATAAATCATTTCATGGAATAAACATACAAATATGGAATAAAAACTTATATGTATAAAATAACAAAAACCTCGTATCTTTGTTTATCAAAAAATAAAACTGTCTTGCAATTCCAAATTATCCAAATACTAATTACACACAGATTTACATGAGACTACTAGCTGGTATCAAACCAATATTCCTAGTCAATTTAGAATGCTTAGGATATGCTAAAGCCTTCATAAATGGATCAGCTAGATTGTCATCTGTGTGAAATTTTAATATCTTCACGTCACCCATTTCAATGGTTTATCGAAGATAATGAACTTTTGCACGGTAATGTCTAGCAACCTTGGTGATTCCACTTTCATTAGCTATAGTAATTGTGGAAAACTAGAAGGGGGGGTTGAATAGTTTTGCCGATTTTAAGTTGATTTCAAAAAACTTTAGATTCGATATTATGTAAAATCGTATGGATGTTGAGAACGTATAGATCTAATGATAATATAAGTAAATAAACGAAGATAAGGGATAGAAATGACACAACCGATTTATAGTGGTTCGCTACAAGGACACCTTCCTTGCCCTACTCCACTCCCGAGTCACCTACTCGACAGCTCAAGCACTATGTCAACAAACTCCTTCACTTGGCGGAGAAGCCTTCACAACGTTGCTTACACTTTATCCGTACAAAGCTAGATACCGAGTCCGTAGCACGGTGGACCAAACCAACACAACTATTACACAACAAATATGTGAAATATCAAATACAAGATCTTCGCATGTAAATCTTGCGGAGTGACAAATCAATCAAGGACCCTTGCTTGGATGACTTGTAGAATGCTCGTGATCTCGCCTTAGAGAAGGACCTATATGAGAATCACAAATAGAAAGAAAAGAAGAACAACTCTCTAGATCAAGTGATCTATATGTTAGAAGATAATGAGAGTGTATGAGAGATTTAGTAAGAAGAGGGTGAGTTAGAATGAAGAAATGGCTCTCTATTTATAGGCAAATTTCCTCATCGTTCACACGGATCCCACGGATCCTTCCACTGGGATCCGCTAGCACAAAGCTAGGGATCCGTGGAACGCCTCTTTGCCCATGGGTTTTGGTTATGGGTCATGGGTTGGTCCATGGGTTATATCTAGATTCAATGTATCTAAGTATACATTGTATCAAGTCTCTTTGGGTATGGGTTAAGATCCATGGGTTGTGATTTTACCCATCCTAATTAACTATTACAACAAATGCTTTTGTTACTACATTTTGTATTTAAAAGATTATATGTAAATGCTTTACAAAATAACATGTATCCTTATAATTTTATTTAAGACAACATTATATATGTTATCAACAAAACACAAAGAGATCGCAAAATATTAATAAACGTTTTACGGTTTATTTGTATTAACAATCTCCCTTTTTGTTGATGACAAAATATAATGTTATGATGAGTAAAACTTAAGAATAGATGTAAGTTTTGAAAGCTCTAAGTTTTACTTTTCTCCCTTTTGTCGAAACAAAAGTTAACCTGGAGGAAAAAGTAGTCTACTTACTCCCCTTGACGGTAGCTCCCCTAGTTTGGGCGCCAAGAGAAGAAAAATCTACAAAAGAAAGTTAGTAACATGCTTAATTGATCTTATGGTTGTCGAGAAACAAGATAGGAGCCAAGGTATGTAAACAAGGCCTTGTAATAAAGCGACAAATTGTAGTGGTAGTTAAGCCACTTACAAGCATGTAAAATAAGAACAAGACTTGTTCTTGAAAATGACAAAAGATATAAAAATGAAAAATAGTAGTAGAGATTCCTTCCATGCTTGCATAAGGTTATGGATGGAGGTTTTGATGAGTAATTGTATTGATGCGATCAAGGATGAGGTTGAGTATGAAACGCATTTCTTCCCTAACTTCTATTGCAATTTCCTAGTGGATTGGCAATGTTCACAATGTAGATGATGTGGGTAATGAGTGCGGAAGTTTTCGGGTTGTTTTGATTTGAGTTATGCGGAAGTTGTGGTGGAAAAATAGGAAAATATGGATCAAAATCCGGAATGTTTGTATGTGGTGGTGGAGTTGGTGTACTTGTTGGTGATGAGGGTGGTGCTATAATGGAAGCATCTTGTGGTGAGTTATTTGAGGATGAATCATTTGAGGTTGGTTTTGCTAAACAACAAGATCGGATACTAATCCGGGCGGATATCCTAGCATTTGATTGTGGTATTTTGGATGGTGGAAGTACAAAGGTTTGGATATCATGATTGTTTGTACTAGATGATTCTCCTAAAGGGTTTTGGATGACATTATGAAGTGTGTTTGTGAGAAGGAGATGGAGTATGCAAGCATTTTAGGAGTTATATATAGAAAGACAACACATTGTAATGAATGCTTGACCCAAATGTGGATTAAAATCTAATGATTAGATATGAATTCAAGGCATGTGATCATGAGAACACAAGCATTAAAGAGCATACTCCCAAAAATAAGACAAATGTGGATATTTCATCCAAAATGACAAAATAGAAGTTGAAAACAACACACGTATACACGGATCCCACGGATCCTTCCCATGAGGATCCGTCCGGCATGAAGGTGGGATCCGTGGGTCCGTGTTTCGAGCGATACAAAATTCTCCTTTGGAAATATATTTGCCTATTGTGTGCCTATATGCAAACTATTTGTAGTTGCGGTTATCTCGACCCTCAAAACGAAATAAAACTAAACTAGAAGTATAAAAGTATCCTATTGAGATAACCCGAAAACACATATTTAGTACATGTACGTAATCTTGTGTTGTCAATGCTCCTAATTCATTGTAGCTTAAATGAATGTACCAAAACACATATTAGTTATGTGTCCCTTTAGCATTCAAAAGACATGAGATGCAATGAAAACGGGTTTTACTTTGTATTAATAATGAAAAACGATTTGTCCTAGACGTGAGAAATTGCTTTTGTGAAATTGATACGGAAGGTATCATCCTTTAGAAAACATTGTGAAAGTAGGTTTTCTTTGAAAATGTGTATATAAAAAGTAGGAGAGCTATAAGTAAAAAAACTTATCTTTGGGTTTTGAAAATTTCGTATTGTTTGTGAGTTGTGCGTGAAATAGAGATCCTAGACTCGAAGGAAGAAGGCTAGTGTTTACATACCTTGTAGAGTCAAAATAAATTACGACGTGTGTTCCATTAAACCAAGACCAAGGCGAAGTAGGTTGAATTGTTCCCTTCAACGGTTTGGTGAGGACGTCGGCTATGTTATCTTCGGATGCTACCTTCTCAATAGAAATGTTCCCTTTGAACATTGTCTCTTGAAGTGATGACGAATCTCTATATGCTTGGTGCGAGAATGCAATACGGATTCTTGCTTAAGTCGATGGCACCTTTGTTATCACATAGAATGGCTATGTCGCTTAGATGAATGTCGTAGTCTACTAACGCTTGTTTCATCCATAGTGCTTGTTGGCATGCTTTGCGGTGAGACGTACTCGCCGGTTGTTGATATTGCTAGAGTTGTTTGTTTCTTAGAAAACCACGATGTTAAACAACATCCCATGAAAGTACACACCCACTTGTACTTTTCTATCAACGTAATCCCCGCATGGTCGAATCTGCATATACAATTGTTTCTACACCGTGCCCTTAGGATACCATAATCCTAATTGTGTTGTACCTTAATGTATCTAAAAATTCTTTTGACGGCTTCTAGGTGTGAAGTTTTGGGGTTTTCTTGAAACCTAGCACATAGCGAGACACTAAACATGATATCCGCCTACTTGCCGTGAGGTAGAGAGACTACCTATCATGCCACGATATTTAGTATTATCTACGGATTCGCCGTCTTCATCTTTTGTTAGTTTGGTGTCGGATGACATGGGTGTCCTAATTGGTTTCGACTCTTCTAGACCAAATTTCTTTAACATCTCCTTGATGTATTTAGATTGATTGAAGAAGATACCATCTTCTACTTGTTTAATTTGTAGACCAAGAAAGAAGCTAAGTTCTCCCATCATACTCATCTCGAACTCGTCATGCATGATTTTAGAAATCACACATGTCTTGACAAGTGGATCCGAATATAATATCATCTACGTATATTTGTACTATGATTATGTGTGACTCCTTTTCTTAGTAAAGAGTGTGTTGTCAACTAACCCCATGGTATAGTTATGTTTAATTAAAAGGACTTGAGTCTATCATTCCAAGCTTTTGGAGCTTGTTTAAGACCATAAAGGGCTTTCTTTAATTTATAAGCGTGTTTGGGTTTTCAAAATCGATGAAGCTTGGGAGGTTGAGCTACATATACTTCTTCATTAATAAGACCATTTAGAAAAGCGCTTTTGACATCCATTTGATAGAGATTTAGATCATTAGCACAAGCATACGCAAGAAGTATTCTTATAGACTCTAATCTAGCCACGGGGGCATAGGTCTCATCAAAGTCTATTCCTTCTTGTTGGTTATACCCTTGGGCAACGAGTCTAGCTTTGTTCCTAGATACTACTCCGTTTGCGTCTAATTTGTTTTTATACACCCATTTTGTTCCTATTACGGTTTGATTACTAGGTGGAGGGACAAGTGTCCAAACATCATTATAAACAAATTGATTTAATTCTTCTTGCATAGCCATTACCCAACTTTCATCTTTTATGGCTTCTTGTGTGTTCTTAGGTTCTATAGTTGAAACAAAACAAAATAAGCTACTTAGGTTTTGAACTTGAGACCTTAATGTTCGTTCGTTTAGCTTTCCTATGACCTTATCTACGGGTGATCTTTGGACTCTTTAATGTTTGTGATTTCACTAATTGAAGGTTCATCTTCTTCGTTAATCTTTTCTTAATTACATTAGCTTCACTTTCTATGATCTCGTCATCGACGGAGGTGGAGAGGGTTTGGGTGGACTTTCATCAAATTTTATGTTTAATGACTCTTCTACCTTCATTGTTTCTTTGTTTAATATGACGTAAGCTTTGCTATTAGGCGAGTAACCTAAAAAGATACCTTCGGTTGATTTAGGATCAAATTTTGTAAGGTAATCTTTAGTGTTAAGAATGAAGCATTTTCTTCCAAAGACTCTAAAGTGATCTAACGTAGGCTTTTTGCCTCGGAGTAACTCGTATGGAGTCTTACCTAAGATTGGTCTAATTAATACTCGATTGAGTATGTACGTTGAAGTATCAACGGCATTGCACCAAAACTTTTGAGGTATGGATTGCTCATTAAGCATGGTTCGACTCATTTCTTGTAGGGTTCTATTCTTTCTTTCAACTACCCCATTCGATTGTGGGTGCAGAGCCGAGAAGTTGTGAGTAATACCATTAGCGTCACAAAAGCTCGAATTGCACTTCATTATCGAATTCCCTACCATGATCCGTCCTAATAGACACTATGGGTTTTCCTAGTTGTCTTTGGATCTTTTGCTTAATATTTCAAAATAGTTAAAGGTTTCCGTTTTGTTCTTTAAAATTTTGTCCAAGTATACCTAGAGTAGTCATCACTATTACCAAAGTATAGTAGTTGCCTCCATAACTTTGGATAGCGGATGGACCAAATAAATCCATATGTAGTAATTCTAGACACCTAGTTGTGGACACCATGTTTTTAGCTTTATAACTCGAGTGAGCTTGTTTTCCTATATTACAAGCATCACAAAATGATGTTCATATTTTAACTTAGGTAGATCTCTTACTAGATCTTTGGATGATAGCGATTGAAGAAGTCGCATATTGGCATGACCCAATCTTGATGCCATAAGGTCGATATCATCCATAGAGGTAAGACATAGTTTGTCTTTAGGTTCATTACCGATTTTAATGACATAGACTCCATGTTCCTAATACCTCTTCCTATGGTTATGCCATTTTAAGTATCTTACTACGGTTTGGTAAAAGTACATTGCACTTTTATCACATATTTGTCCTATACTTAAGAGATTAAAGTTTAGGTTTTCACGTGACACACATCGTTAATGGTTAGAGATTTGTTAGAAACCGTACCTTTACCGATGATTCTACTTTTGCTATTTCCAAACACCACATTACCTCCATTAACGGATTCATATGTGGAGAATAGATCCCTATTGCGGTCATGTGCCTCGTGCACCCGCTATCCTTGACCCATTCATGGGGTCTAGTTAGACCTTTAAGCACACCTAAAACAATAATAAACTCAAAGTTTGGTCCCCATTTATTCATGGGTCCATTAGTGTTAAACATTCCATTCATGTTAGACATGTATGGATAAGATGAGTATGCATTCCATGGAGCAAAGTTTTGAAAGAGAAACCGTTTTGCATATTAGGGTTCCATCCCATTTGATGGTTACTTCTTGGATAAGCGTTATTAGGTCTCCTAGATGCATTATGTTTTGAAAAGATGATGCTTTGTTTCTTGCAAAAGTAGGATTAATTTTTGGAAGTGGATGTCTAGTGGTGACATGAGTTGGTTTCTTCCTATTTACGATAACGAACTCGTTTCTAGATGATGAAGCTATGTTATTACCACTAGTTGTCACAAGAGATCCACGGATCGGTTTGTACACTAGCGGTTCCCTTTTAGGGGATCGTGGGATCCGCCACAACAATGATGGTGGTTTTCTAATTCTTTAACAAATTTTGTTTCTTTACTTTCACTAGTTGATGGATCAAGTTGTTGTATGCCTAGACCTTTTGGTTGTTGCCGGTTTTAACATCATCGAGTATTGTATCTAAGGTGTTTGTACTCATTCTAGCAATTTTAGAATCTAAATGATCAACTAGTGTTTGAAGTTGAACACAAAGTTCACATTCACCACTTGCTATTTTACCCTTTTCCAAACGTTTTAGTTTTGCTTTTAATTCTATGACTTCTTTATCTAAGCGTTGGTTTTGACTCTTTAAAATCTTGTTTTTGTTAATTAGTTTTAAGCTAATATTGCATAGTTTATCATATTCATTATGTAATGAGTCGTCATCAGTGATGAACTACTATAGTATTCGTGACATACCTCGTCATTTGCCATGAGACAAATTTCTTCGTCCTCCTCGTCGCTCATTCCCCACGTGCGCTCACGAATGCCTTTTGATCATCCGTTTGGGACACTTACTAATAAAGTGGTTTGGGTCCCCACATTTAAAGCAAATACGATCATCTTTTGGCTTTTCGTCCTCTTTGTTTTCGAAAGCCTTTCTTATCGTCATACGGTTGTTTGGCGTATCTACCCTTTCTTCTAAAGAACTTTTAAAGTCCCTTACCGCCATAGCGTACTCTTCGTCGTTACTACTCGAAGATGAGCTCTCCTCATCGCTTCGAAATCTTTTGGCTTTAAGGAAAGAGATTTGTGTTTCTCTTTCACCTTTGAGGCTTTGGAATCTTTAGCAAGGACAAGCTCGTAGACTTTTAGGTTGCCTATGAGTTCATCGAGGGTGAGGATTGTCAAATCTTTTGACTCTTGATTGTCGTCACCTTGGATCTCCACCGATGGAAGTGCCCTTAGATATCTCTAACATGGTTACGGCTAGAAAAGGATTCATCAAGTGCTTGTAAAGATGTAATAATAGTATTAAAGTTAGCAAATGAATGATCTATAGTTTCCTCATCCGATATTGAAAATTGTTCATATTGTTGAACAAATAGATCAATTTTATTATTTTAACTTGTTGGTTGCCTTGATGAGTTACAACTAAAGAATTCCAAATTTCTTTAGAGATTTTAAGCATAGAAATTCTTTGAATTCCTTTTCGGTAAAGCATTATATAAAACCATTTTGCTTCACTATTTTTAGAAAGCTTTTCTTCATTTCATCATTTAGTTTATCATGAGGTATGTGAACTAAATTTCCTTTATCATCATTGAGGTAGCCTCAAAATCACCTTCAACAATAATGTACCAAAGATCAATATCTTTAGACTTCACATATGTTTGAATCTATTTTCCAATATATAAAACCATTAGTTTCAAGTAGTGGTGGTGGTTGCATAGATTGCCCTTCTTTATAATTTTCGAACCCATAGTGATCGAAAAGTTTTAAAATACAATTTTATTTTAAAACTTTTATAAACTTAGCTCTTGATGCCAATTGTGGAAAACTAGAAGGGGGTTGAATAGTTTTGCCGATTTTAAGTTGATTTCAAAAACTTTAGATTCGATATTATGTGAAATCGTATGGATGTTGAGAATTATAGATCTAATGATAATATAAGTAAATAAGCGAAGATAAGGGATAGAAATGACACAACCGATTTATAGTGGTTCGGCTACAAGGACACCTTCCTTGCCCTACTCACTCCCGAGTCACCTACTCGAGTTCAAGCACTATGTCAACAAACTCCTTCACTTGGCGGAGAAGCCTTCACAACGTTGCTTACACTTTATCCGGTACAAAGCTAGATACCGAGTCCGTAGCACGCGTGGACCAAACCAACACAACTATTACACAACAAATATGTGAAATATCAAATACAAGATCTTAGCTCTGAAATCTTGCGGAGTGACAAATCAATCAAGGACCCCTTGCTTGGATGACTTGTAGAATGCTCGTGATCTCGCCTTAGAGAAGGACCTATATGAGAATCACAAATAGAAAGAAAGAAGAACAACTCTCTAGATCAAGTAATCTATATGTTAGAAGAGAATGAGAGTGTATGAGAGATTTAGTAAGAAGAGGGTGAGTTAGAATGAAGAAATGGCTCTCATTTATAGGCAAATTTCCTCCTTGTTCACACGGATCCCACGGATCCCTTCCACTTGGGATCCGGCTAGCACAAAGCTAGGGATCCGTGGGAACTCCTCTTTGCCCATGGGTTTTGGTTATGGGTCATGGGTTGGTCCATGGGTTATATCTAGATTCAATGTATCTAAGTATACATTGTATCAAGTCTCTTTGGGTATGGGTTAAGATCCATGGGTTGTGATTTTACCCATCCTAATTAACTATTACAACAAATGCTTTTGTTACTACATTTTGTATTTAAAAGATTATATGTAAATGCTTTACAAAATAACATGTATCCTTATAATTTTACTTAAGACAACATTATATATGTTATCAACAAAACACAAAGAGATCGCAAAATATTAATAAACGTTTTACGGTTTATTTGTATTAAAAGTAATGGCTCTAGTATTATCACAATACATATTTATGGGTTCTTCAATTGTGGAAACAATGCCAAGCCCATAAATGAATTTTCGAATCCATCTTTGCCTCTTTAGATACATCATAAGCTTAGATACATCATAAGCGACTATATACTAAACACGTAGATGAAGTTGCATAAATACTACGCTTTGTGATTTTCCATCAATGAACCTCCATTTAAAATGAATACATATCCAATATGAGATTTTAGGTCATCGAGATCATCGGATATCCGGCATCGGTGTAGCAAGAAACCATGAGCTCTTGTTTCATATTACCTCCGTAAACCGAAACATATCCTTAGGATTGCGCAAATACTTAAAAATATTCTTATGACGGTCGATGAAGTTCACATGGATTCTATTGAAAACGACTTGTCATGTTACGGCGAACACAACATCAGACGAGTACATCTTGTCAATACAAATAAACCGTAAAAACGTTTATTAATATTTTGCGATCTCTTTGTGTTTTGTTGATAACAAATATAATGATATCTTAAGTACAATTATAAAGATACATGTTATTTTTGTAAAGCATTTACATATAGCCATTTAAATATAAAAATTTTGTAATTAATCATTTGTTGTAATAGTTTATTAGGATGGGTAAAAACCACAACCCATGGATCATATCCATAACCATTGACCCATACCCATTTGACTGGATACAATGTATTCATTAGATACATTGAATCTAAGGAAAACCCATGGACCAACCCATGACCCATAACCAAAAAACCCATGGGCAAAGAGGAGCGTCCCAAGGATCCCTAGGATTACACTAGACGAATCCCAAGTGGGAAGGATCCGTGGGATCCGGGGGCGATGGCGGTGCCTATAAATGAGAGCCATTTCTTCATTCTAACTCACCCTCTTCTTATTAATTCTCTCATATACTCATTCTCTTCTAACAAAAGATCACTTTATCTAGAGAGTACTTTCTTCTTTCTTTCTTTAGTGATTCTCATATAGGTCCTTCTAAGGCGAGATCACGAGCATTCTACAAGTCATCCAAGCAAGGGGTCCTGATTGATTTGTTCCTCGCAAGATTTCTGTAGCTAAGATCTTGTATTTGATATTTCACATATTTGTTGTGTAATAGTCGTGTTGGTTTGGTCCACCGTGTTACGGACTCGATTTAGCTTCACCGGAAAAGGTGTAGCAACAGCGAAGGCTTCTCCGCCAAGTGAAGGAGTTTGTTGACATAGTGCTTGAACTCGAGTAGGTGACTCGGGAGTGGAGTAGGGCAAGGAAGGTGTCCTTGTAGCCGAACCACTATAAATCGGTTGTGTCATTTATATCCATTGCTTTACTTTATTGACTTGCTTTACCATTAGATCTATACTTTCTACATCCTTAAGATCTCACATATTAACAAATCTAAAGTTTTGAAACTAACTAAAATCGGCAAAACTATTCAACCCCTTTCTAGTTTTCCACAATTGGCATCAAGAGCTAAGTTTATAAAAGTTTTAAAGTAAACCGTATTTTAAAAACTTTTCGATCACTATGGGTTACGAAAATTAAAAGGAAGGGCAATATATGCAATGACCACCACTACTTGAAACTAATGGTTTTATATATTGGAAAAATAGATTCAAACATATGTGAAGTCTAAAGATATTGATCTTTGGTACATTATTGTTGAAGGCGATTTTGAGGCTACCTCAAATGATGATAAAGGAAATTTAGTTAACATACCTCATGATAAACTAAATGATGAAATGAAGAAAAAGCTTTCTAAAAATAGTGAAGCTAAAATGGTTTTGTATAATGCTTTACCCAAAAGGAATTGAAGAATTTCTATGATTAAAACCTCTAAAGAAATTTGGAATTCTTTAGTTGTAACTCATCAAGGTAATCAACAAGTTAAAAATAATAAATTGATTTATTTGTTCAACAATATGAACAATTTTCAATATCGGATGAGGAAACATAGATCATTCATTTGCTAACTTTAATACTATTATTACATCTTTACAAGCACTTGATGAATCTTTTTCAGCCGTAACCATGTTAGGAGATATCTAAGGGCACTTCCATCAAGTGGAGATCCAAGGTGACGGTGATCGAAGAGTCAAAATATTTGACAATCTTCACCCTTGATGAACTCATAGGCAACTTAAAAGTCACGAGCTTGTCCTTGTTAAAGACTCAAGCCTCAAAGGTGATAGAGAAACACAAATCTCTTGCCCTTAAAGCCAAAAAGGCTTCAAGCGATAAAGAGAACTCCTCTTCGAGTAGTGACGACGAGGAGTACGCTATGGCGATGAGGACTTTAAAAGTTCTTTAGAAGGAAGGAAGATCGTCGAACAACCGTATGACGATAAGAAAGGCTTTCGGAAAAGCAAAGAGGACGAGAAGCCAAAAGATGATCGTACTTGCTTTAAATGTGGGGACACAAACCACTTTAATAGTAAGTGTCCCAAACGGGATGACCAAAAGGCGTTCGTAAGCGGCACGTGGGGAATGAGCGACAAGGAGGACGAAGAAATTTGTCTCATGGCAAATGACGAGGTATGTCACGAATACTATAGAAGCTCATCACTTGATGACGACTCATTGCATAATGAATATGACAAACTATGCAATATTAGCTTAAAACTAATTAACAAAAACAAGCTTTTAAAAAGTCAAAACCAATGTTTAGATAAAGAAGTAATAGAATTAAAAGCAAAACTGAAACGTCTAGAAAAGGGTAAAATAGCAAGTGGTGAATGTGAACTTTGCATTCAACTTCAAACACTAGTTGATCAACTAGATTCTAAAATTGCTAGAATGAGTACGAATACTTTAGATATGATATTAGATAGTGTTAAAACCGGTAACAACCAAAAAGGTTTAGGTATTCAACAACTTGATCCATCAACTAGTGAAAACAAAGAAACACAATTTGTTAAGGCACTATAAAACCAGCCAGCGTTGTGGCGGATCCCACGGATCCCATCAAAAGGGAACCGCTAGTGTTAAGCCAGGATCCGTGGGTCTGTTGTAGCAAACGATGGTAATAACGACTTCTTCATCTAGGCGAGTTTGTTATCGTTAATAGGAAGAAACCAATTCATGTCACCACTAGACAACCACCTCCAAAATATAATCCTACTTTTGCAAGAAACAAAGCTCCATCTTTTTCAAAACCTAATCCATCTAGGAGACCTAATAATGTTTACCCGAGAAGTAACCATCAAATGGGATGGAACCCAAATGTGCAAAATGGTTTTCCTCTTCAAAACTTTGCTCCATGGAATGCATACTCATCTTATCCATACATGTCTAACATGAATGGAATGTTTAACACTAATGGACCCATGAACAAATGGGGACCAAACTTTTAAGTTAATTGTTTTCTTAGGTGTGCTTAAAGGTCGACCTAGAAATATGTGATAAAAGTGCAATGTCTCGTTTAATCAAACCGGTAGTAAGATATTAAAAATGGCATAACCATAGGAAGAGGAGTTAGGAAACATGGAGTCTATGTCATTAAAATCGGCCTAAAGACAAACTATGTCTTACCTCTATGGATGATACTTCGACCTTATGGCATCGAAGATTGGGTCATGCCAACATGCGACTTCTTCAATCGCTATCATCCAAAGATCTAGTAAGAGATCTACCTAAGTTAAAATATGAACATCACTTTTGTGATGCTTGTAATGTAGGAAAAAAAGTTCATTCTAGTCATAAAGCTAAAAATATGGTGTCTACAACTAAGTGTCTAGAAGTACTACATATGGATTTATTTGGT